>JARXNR010000584.1:0-59058 GCA_036346035.1 Crossoptilon crossoptilon
CCATAATTTGTTTGTTCAGGCCCTGGGAGCAATTCCTCTGCGAGACTTACACATCTGGGAAAAGGATCACGCCATCATTCCAGTATGTAGACGGATTCTCACGACTTGCAGGGGACACCCAGTGAGTCTGTGGAGAGGAAGGAAAGGGTAAAATTTCATAAAATTTTTGATGTTTTCAATGGATTGAAGGCTTTCCAAATCAAAGCTACATTTTACTGAAGAGGAGGTAACAATACTTAGGACACTGGATTAGTATCTGGGAAGCAAGAAGCTAGACCCCGAAAGAGTAAATGGAATATTATCTCTGCAACCTCCCCAGAGCAAGAGACAGGTCAGACCGTTATTGGGATTATTAGGCTATTGCAGGCAATGGATTGAAAATTTAGTGGAAAGGTAAAATTCTTATACCAAAAGTTAACTAAGGAGGGATTGTTGAAGTGGACTCGGAAGATGAAAGAACAATTACAAAACTTGAAAACTGAACTAGTAAATGCCCCAGTTTTAAGTTTACGCAGATGTAAGAACGGCCATTTTACTTATTTGTTAATTCAGAAGAGGGTCTGCCTTTGGAGTTTTAACTCAAGAATGGGCAGGGAAAAAGAAGCATGTAGGATATATCTCTAAGCTACTAGACCCCGTTAGTCGCGGATGGCCCACATGTCTGCAAGCCATAGTGGCTGTAGCCCCTGCTGGTGGAAGAAGCTAACAAGATCACCTTTGGGGACAATTGAAAGGTATATACCCCCCATAACATTATGGGGGTTTTACAACAAAAGGCAGAAAAATGGATTACAGATGCAAGGCTCTTAAAATATGAAAGGAATCCTAATCAATTCCCCGAAATTGGAAGTGGAAACAACCAGTCTTCAGAACCCAGCACATTTCTATACGGGGAACCAGTAGAAGAACTTACCCATGACTGTTTAAGAACTATAGAGGAACAGGTAAAAATCAGACCTGACCTAGGGGAAGAGGAGCTGGAAGAAGGGAAAGACTATTTGTAGATGGATCCTCAAGAATCCTAAATGGGAAACGGAAGTCAGGTTATGCTATTGTTAATGGGCTAGACATGAAAGTGCAAGAATCAGGGCCTCTGAGCCCTAGCGGGTCCGCCCAAGCTTGTGAACTCTATGCAGTCCTTAGAGCCCTTCAGTCATTAAAAGGGAAGGTGGGAACTGTTTATACAGATTCCAGATACGCTTATGGGGTAGTACATACATTTGGAAAAATTTGGGAAGAGAGAGGGTTCATAAATTCTCAAGGAAAAGGATTAATCCCTGAAACATTAGTAACTCAAACCCTGGAGGCTCTTAGGGGGCCTGAAAGAGTAGCGGTTGTACATATAAAGGGACACCAAAAGGGTTTCGATCCAAGAATAAGAGGAAATAATTTGGCTGATGAAGAGGCGAGAAGGGCCGCCTTAATGTCCTTACGAACAGAACTTGCAAGAACAGATACTAGCTTTCAAGAGCCTGAATTGAGGTTCACAATCAGGAAAAAGAGAAGTTACAGCAAATGGGGATATGGGAAAAACATGGGAAGTGGAGATTACCTGATGGAAGGGAAGTGCTCCCGAAAGCAATGGCACTCAGAGTAATGAGGAGATACCACGATAAATGTAGAACACACTGGGGAGTGCAAGCACTATACGATCATTTTGCAATAAATTTTATGTGCATAGGAGCCTATAATGTAGCTAAAAGAATTGTAGGAGAGTGCTTAACTTGCCAAAAGATTAACAAACATCAATTAAGGGAGAAAATACATGGGGGAAGGGAAATGACCCATCGCCCATTTGCACGGCTACAGGTAGACTTTACCGAGCTCCCTAAGGTTGGAAGATTTAGATATCTTCTCGTTATGGTGGACCACCTCACATATTTTGTTGAGGCGTTTCCTACGGCTAGAGCAACTGCACACACAGTGGTAAAAATTCTGTTTGAAGAAATAATTCCCCGATATGGGGTCATCGAGGTCATTGATTCCGACCGGGGACCTCATTTCACCTCAAAGACGGTTTTAGAGGCGGTGGCGTTAGTAGGTACTAAATGGGAATACCATACACCGTATCACCCCCAAAGCTCAGGAAAGGTAGAAAGGATGAATGGGGAGATTAAAAAACAACTTACAAAGTTAATGTTAGAAACAAAATTATCATGGGTGAAGTGTCTGCCTTTAGCCCTTCTAAATATTAGAACACAACCCCCGCGCTGACACCGGGCTTTCACCTTTTGAGATGTTATACGGTATGCCTTATAACATTGACCTACCCCTAGATCACCCCATGTTAGATGATAGGAACTTGCAACCTTATGTTATGCAACTAATGTCCAGAAGAGAAGAACTACGTAAGAAGGCAATGGTGGTACAGCGACCCCCTTTAGAAATTGACATGCATTCCATAAAGCCAGGAGATAAAGTATAATAAAGAATTGGAAGGAGTCATCTCTTACCCCTCGCTGGGAGGGACCCTTTCTTGTCTTGCTCACCACAGAAACTGCTATCCGGACTGCCGAGCGCGGATGGACACATGTGTCTAGAGTAAAGGCACTTCGAGAACCAGTGAACTGGAAAGTGGTGGGACCCCCCCAAGGACTAAAACTGACTTTGAAGAGAACGGAGCAATTAGATGAGTAGTCCCATATTCTGTGATACCCTTGATTGTATCTGTTCTCCCTTCATGTGTTTAGATGTATAATATGCAAGGATAGCTGGTGGACATATTGTGAGAACAGGCACTCTCCTGCGGGTATCTGCAAACAGTGCCATAGGAATAAGTATAAATTGGCCAAGTAAGCCCTAAGGGTGGGGGTAGACACTGGGTATATCGTTAAGGGGTCCAGAGAATGGTGGACCATATTAAGGGAAGGAATACACCCCGAGGAACGGTGGGCTCACATTAACAGATCTGGGAAATTCAACCCTGAAATCGTGGGTAAGCTGAGTCGGTTTCAAGTCTCATACGTCCTGTGCCAAGCTCCGTAAGTAAAAGCTAAGTGCCGAAGCCTTCAGGCTTCACCAGAAAAAGGGAGCAGTAGGAGTCCCCATGCTCACGACTGCTGCCGAGAAGATGGAAAACCCTGCTGCTCTAGGCAACAGAGTAGGCAGCGGAGGCAGAGGCGTGCAGAAATGGAACTCCAAAGTGGTGACGTATAGACACGTGAGACCACCCCGACCCCAGAAGGGAAAACAAGTGAGCACCACCCAGACTCGGGAAAAAGGGAATTGGAATTCACTGAAATCTAAAGGGCGTCCACCAGCATCTTTATACTTATGGTTGTGGAACTGGATGTTATGGATTGTACTTGTAAAAGGGGAAGAGAGTCACCAACCCTTTAAATGGTCCTTATATCAGTTTGACACCCAGAAGGAAATCAAGAGTGTTATTACTCCCGGGGCCCCTAGTTTTAAGGTCACTCTATGTCAGCTCGCCCCGATCAGTCCTTGTCTTGATAAGATGGGATATTACCTTTGCCCTAGTTCAAATCCTGGAAGATCCTATTGTAATTACCCAGGTCATTATTATTGTGCTTACTGGGGATGCGAAACAATAGCGTCGGACTGGTCTCCGGGAGGAGGGGCTGATCAATTTCTGACTGTGAAATGGGGACCATATGGATGCCAGCCGCCTAGCCGGGATGGATCCGGGGGGGATTGTAGAACTTGGAGATTGTAGCTTCCTGTATATCAATATCACCAAGCCAGATGATCCTGGTTGGGTAATAGGGAAGACTTGGGGAATTAGATACAGAGAACCTGGAACCGATAGGGGAGGGATAATAATGATAAAAAAGGAATCAGCACCGAGTAACCCTGAACCTGTGGGACCAAATCATGTTATCTCTGGGGTTTTAGAGTCGGGTGAAGTTAGTATAACCACCACAAACCGGTTGGGTAAAGTTGATATGACCACTGCAGGAAATGCCACCCAATCCCTGGAAAAGGGAATAAGTCCGTTATGGGATTTAATGCAAGCCAGTTACCAAGTTCTAAATGCTACTAATCCAAATGTCACTAGACACTGCTGGCTGTGTTATGATATTAGGCCCCTGTTTTATGAAGCTATTGGAGTAACATCAAAAGCCTCACGAATAAATGGTAGTAACCCTGGACAGTGTCTATGGAACCAAGACAAGACAAGGCAAGGAATTACCGTATCACAGGTATCAGGAAGGGGACGATGCATAGGGAAGGTTCCGAGGGAGAAGGAGCATTTGTGTGGAAACTGGACCAAGATCTCTGAAAGGAAACTGGCCGATTGGCTGGTACCAGCAAACAATACTAAGTGGGTCTGCTCGAACTTAGGTCTCACCCCCTGTGTATCACTAAAACTATTTAACGCGTCCAGAGACTATTGTATCCAGGTAGCAATTGTTCCCCGAATTATATATCATCCTGAAGATTTTGTTTATGATTACCAAATGGTTCCTGACCATTATTTACAAAAGAGAGAACCTTTAACCGCCCTGACCATAGCCACTCTGATGGCTATAGGGGCAGCTGGAGCAGGGACAGGAATTACATCATTAGTCCAACAAAATCAAAAATTCCAATCCCTCAGAATGGCAGTAGATGAAGATTTAGCCAGAATAGAAAAATCAATCACGGCATTAGAAAAGTCTGTTCGGTCATTATCCGAGGTAGTCCTACAGAATAGACGCGGATTAGACCTTATCTTTTTACAACAGGGGGGGCTGTGTGCCGCACTTCGAGAGGAGTGCTGCGGGTATACGCTGACCATACTGGGGTTGTAAGAGACACAATGACCAAATTACGAGAGGGACTAGAAAAAAAAAAACGGAGAAAGGAGAGAGAGATGCAACAAAGCTGGTATGAATCAATGTTTAACTATTCTCCTTGGCTGACTACCTTGCTGTCTACTTTAGCGGGACCTCTTATTTTATTAATCCTGGGACTAACTTTTGGACCATTTCTGTTTAATAAATTATTGCTATTGTTAAGGGACGGCTAGAGACAGCCCACTTAATGTTAGTAAGAAATAAGTATGAACAAATCAGTAGCAAGGAAGAGGATGAATCTATCCTCCAAAGGGCTAAAGAAGCAGTAAAACGATTTGATGAACAAAATCAGGATAAAATAGAAAAGGGGGGATTGTGATAGATAAGGGTTAAGTTTGTTAGTCAAATCGAAACTCAATGGTGCTTTCTCAGGTGTCTGGGAATGTAAATAATGTTGTAAACGATGGAAACTAAGAAATTGCAGGCCCGGGACACACAAGCTGCTAGAAAATAACCAAAGAATAATGGAAAAGACTACTGACTTTCACCCCCCCACAACCATCAGGAGGCTGGAGAATGAATCCCCCAGCAAAACAGCTACGACCACAGCAACAACCTGTGCAGCCGCTGGAACATATGCAGGAGATAAGAATTGTATCAATGCAAGAATTGCTGGAACGTATGCAGGAGATAAGAATTGTATCAATGCAAGAATTGCTGGAACGTATGCAGGAGATAAGAATTGTATCAATGCAAGAATTGCTGGAACGTATGCAGGAGATAAGAATTGTATCAATGCAAGAATCGCTGGAACGTATGCAGGAGATAAGAATTGTATCAATGCAAAAATGGCTGGAATGTCTGCAGGAGATGAGAACTGTATAAGTACAGAGTCAATCCCTTGTTCAAATCGCGACCCTGGTGGAGTGTACGCTCCCCTCGGCGCCCAGCGCTGTTTTGCTCACTTTACCACCTTGCTTAATTAAATAAAGCTGTCCCTTTATCAAACTAGACTCTATCTGGTTTTGTCACGGGAATCTATAACAGGAGCTATGTTAAAACAATGTGCATTACAAAATTGCAATTCTACAACTCGGGGAGTTTTAAACACATTGAGCAGTGGGTGGATAATAGAAGAAGCACTAGAGCAAATATCAAATATACCTAGTGGCCCACAAGCATTATTAGTGAAGGCAGTCGCAGATCTGGGTGAGGGATTAAAAGCCCAGGCACAAGCTAGTCAGTCGCAGGTAATGGCAGCTCTTGCACCCTTGCAAGTGTCAGAAGTCCACACACACTGAGCAACAGATGACACTCCTGCATGAAACACTGGCAGCAAAAGGACCAGTGATAGCACCGGAAAAGATCCAGCATACGTCCCCCTGGAAATATCTCAGTCTGATATTAAATGATAAAATCGTCACGCCGCAAAAGCTTCAATTGAAGACAGACATAAGGACTTTAAATGAAGCCCAAAAATTACTAGGAGACCTGCAGTGGTTACAGCCCATAGTCGGCATTGCAATTGAACTTATAGAATTACTACGACCTATATTGCGGGGAACGGATCCTGCTCAGTTGGTTGAACTCTCGACAGAACAATATCGCACCATACAACAAATGCGACAAGGAAGAATTTCTTGCGACTATTCCCCATCGCCCTCCCTCCCACCCCCGCCGCTGCCACCCGGTGCAGAAAAGCAGCCCTGGTCCGGATTCGATCCGCGGCTCCGACTCCACCCCTGTCCGCGGAGAAGAGAAATCGCAACCCCCCCCCTCCTCGCTGCTGCCCTCGGCTCCGCCCCCGGCGCTCATCCCGCTCCCGCCTTCGGCTCCACCCCCGACGCTCGCCGCGCCGCTGCCTTCCTCCGCCCCGCCTACGTCGCCTGCTGCTGCTGCGTCTCTGCAGCCTGCGTGTAACTTGGTTAAAGACAATAATGGACCTGCATATACTTCTAAGGCCACACGAACTTTCCTCCAAGAATGGGGGGTTAGACATATTACAGACATTCCTCATTCTCCCACTGGACAAGCTATCATTGAGCATACTCATCTAACACTGAAATCTATTCTTAATAAATAAAAAAGGGGGAATACGGGAGACACACCACAAGAAAGACTGTAAGCGTTTTGCTTTCTCTGTGCCATCTGTCAATAAAGCAGAGCCAGTCTCTTGGTATCAATGGGTTGTACTGCCTCAAGGCATGAAGAGTTCTCCAATTATGTGTCAGCTATTCGTAGCCACACCTTGCAACCTATTTGTAAAGCAAACCCTCATATGATCATTTACCATTACATGGATGGCATACTGTGCTGTCAGGAACAGCCTTTTGATAATAGCTGGGAAATGCAATTAATCTCCCATCTCTCTCAATTTGGCCTTACAGTGGCACTGGAGAAAGTGAAACGCACCTTTCCTATGTTAAATCTGGGTTGGAAATTATCAGATGCTATGATATGCCCTCAGACTGTAGAATTGAAAATTGACATTTCCACACTCACCGACTTACAAACTCTTTTAGGTCACTTACAATGGCTACGGCCAACGGTTGGCATTTCCAATGTTCAATTAGAACTGTTGTTGTTAAGAGGGAGCTGTGCTAATGATGTGATCGTACTGACGCCTGAGGCTAAGCAGGCTCTAATTCAGATTACCGCCCGATTCCCTCTACGCGGCTGGCATATGTCAAAGAATTGAGGATGCCCACATTAGAGACAACAAGAATGTGTGCCTTATCTCTTGTTTTTTACGTCTTAAACACACATTACGGCAAAGAGAGGAACCATATTGTGTCATCCACATTCACAGCCACCTAAGCACCCTTGGTTTAGGGGAGGGTAATGCTGTTGCTGATAAATTGGTTATGGTGACTCCTGTTAATCTGTTTGATGCTGCTCGTAGCTCTCACGAGATGTTTCATCAAAATGTCTGTGGTTTACATAGACAGTTTAATATTGGTGTGAATGATGCAAGGTTGATAGTTCAAACATGTCCACAGTGCAGTTACCATAACGGTGGCCTTGGGCTGGGGACTAATCCCCGAGGATTGAAAGTATTGGAAGTGTGGCAAACAGATGTCACCCATATTGCAGAGTTTTGGTTGATTGCAATGTGTTCATGTTGCTATCGACACTTACTCTGGATTTATATGGGCTTCTCCTTTAGCATGTGAATCTGCTAGATATGTCATTAAACATTGGATTGTATGTTTTGCTATCTTGGGAGTTCCAAAACAAATTAAAACAGATAATGAGCCGGCCTATAAATTGCAGTCAGTACAATCCTTTTTGCAAAAGCCGGGAGTTCAACATAAGTTCGGGATCCTACATACTCCTACAGGTCAGGCTATTATAGAACGCGCACATGCTACGCTAAAAACACAACTAAACCGAATGAGCGATGTACGTGATGTGCCAGATCGCCTCATGAGCGCTCCTTTCTCCCTTAACTTCCTTTTTGTACGAGGAGGCTCATCGGTACCTGCGATAACTTTGCATTATTCAGGCACTAGTATGAGAATACTATCTGAGTCTGCAAAAGTATCTTACAAAGATCCATTGACCAGAGATTGGAAGGGCCCAAGTACTACCATACTTGTAGAAAGAGGTTATTTTTGTCTTTCCACAGATGATGGCCCTATTTGGATTCCTGCTCGCAGTGTTTGCCCTTGGTGCAGAAGCACTACCTGAACCGCACCAAATCAACTCGTGGCAAAATATGTGGGTCACCTGGACTAAATCAACAGGCCGGACCAACTTCTGCTTAGCACTTGCTTCTGCCACTGATCCTTTCCAAACTTGTTTTATAGGGATGTTGTTTCTCAATGATTCAGTCTTTTCTGCTTACTCCACAGGTAGTTGCAATGTACTGGATACTCCAGGTGATTGTTCTTTCAAGCTTCTTAGGAGTCTCAATACCACTATACCCTGGGACCCACAGGAGTTAAATCTTCTTGGAACTCAAAAGATCAGTAACACATCTAAGGGATGGAAGAAAACATGTTTTATGTTTGGAAATACCAGGAAATGTTTTTGGGGGTCCATGTTACATTGGTAAATTCACTATATTTTCTCTCACTTTCCAGGACATGCGTGACATCCACTCTAAACATAGCGCACGGGTAGCATTAGCTGTCCTTATACCAGGGGCTGTTGCTGGGAATAGGTATTATAACTATTAGTATAGTTATCCGTATTGTAAAATGCTTACTTAACAAAATGTCTACTACTGTCTTGCTTGCGCAAAAGGAAAAAGGGGGAATGGTTGTGCGTACTCCCATTGCAGCTCACGGAACCCACAGAAAGAACGGTGTCAGGATGTGAAACGATGAGAAAGACTGAAAGCAGGCTTGAAACGACCATGAACTCATAGTGATTGGGATTGTGTGCTTCTTATTATTTGGTTTTGCTTTGTAACTTGTTGTATTGCAAATAGCAGAGTAGTAACCGTTGTTGTGTGGTTTTTATTTTTTATTTTTATTTATTTTTTATTTTTTTTTTAGAAATAGATTGAATGTGAATTAACAGGATTTAATGTTATTAATGCTGAAATCTATGGAGATAGCTATTTTAATGTATTAGTAGCGCTAAGACAAAACCTGGAAAGGAATCCCAGGCAAAGGGATGACCCTATATTATAGAATGATTAACTCTCTTTCATCCCACTATTCGGGAATTTAAAATATGATCATGCAGCACCTGAGACAAAGGCACACGCTAAGAGAGTTAACCTTGATAGTTCATTCTGCAAGCAGATGTTCCATTTGGCCTCTGTATCACGCACTGGCCATGCGGATGCAGTGTACAAATGGAAAATACCCTTCGGACCCTGAGAAGAATAGCAGAAGGGGAAAATCTGTGGTGGGTGAGAGAGGAAAAGTGCACCTTGAAGCAGGGGACGCCCTGCTGGCACTGCCTATCGCATTCACCACCCTTTTTCTGCAGGCTGTTGTTTCTCGAGGGTCAGTAAGTAATAATGCCCCTAGTTCTATCTGGCATGCAAAGTTCCTCAACTATTAATTTTCTATTAGCCCAAAGGCACAATCATGAGCACTCTAAAAGCATCTATTGTACAAATCTTAGTGATTTTTCAAAATCAATATATCAGAATATCTAAAAGTTGAAGACTTCTTTCAAAGCAGTTAGAGATTAGCACAGAATGGGGCCCTTGGGGATTTATTTCCAGGTTGTAGAAAGTTAGGATGCAGACCAAACACGTGTTTGTTCTTTTTAGTAGGTTAACAGTATTTCTTGTCATGATGTTATGTTTGCCTTGTTTCCTTTCTCACACTTATAGTATTGTCAATCGAGGCCTTGATTGAATTATGATGATTGTATTATTAATATAATTAGTGTTATTATTTTATAGTATGCTAGAAGTTTGCTAATAAACAAAAAAAGGGGGAAATGTGGGAATGTAAGAAAAACTGCACAGAGCAGCAGCTGCGGAGCAAGATAAGCAGCATGAGAACCAAGGACACCTTCAGAAGAAGAAAGAACATCTCACGGCTCTGATTGGCTAAGCAGACAAATGCCACTTCAAGGGTATTAGAGGAATTTCCAATCATGAGCTTCGCTTTTGCAATATGTATGAGCTAATTATTTCATGTATAAATAGTTATATTGTACGTAATAAAGTTGAGACCTGTTGATCATGATAGCATGAGACTTGTCTCCCGTGGTTTCATCTCCAACAAGTTTACATGGGGCCCTGAGCAGCAGCAGGCTTTTGAACAAATTAAACAGGAGATAGCCCGTGCCGTGGCCTTAGGGCCAGTACGGACAGGGCAGGATATAAAGAACATCCTCTACACTGCTGCTGGAGAGAAAGGTCCCACTTGGAGTTTGTGGCAAAGAGCCTCAGGAGAGACCCGAGGCCGACCCCTGGGATTCCGGAGTCGAGCGTACAGGGGGTCGGAAGAGGGCTACACTCCAACCGAAAAGGAGATCTTAGCCGCGTATGAGGGGTTTCGGGCTGCTTCTGAAGTGGTCGGTACTGAAACACAGCTCCTTCTGGCACCTCGACTACCAGTGCTGAACTGGATGTTTAAAGGAAAGGTTCCCCCCACCCATCACGCAACTGATGCCACTTGGAGTAAGTGGATTGCGTTGATTACGCAACGAGCGCGGATGGGGATCCTCAGCCGTCCAGGAATCCTAGAGGTCATCATGGACTGGCCTGAAGGTAAAAAGTTTGGAACATCACCAGCAGAAGAAGTATCACGAGCTAAAGAGGCCCTGCCATTCAACGAATTACCAGAAAATGAAAGAAAGTATGCCCTGTTCACTGATGGATCGTGTCGTATTGTGGGGAAGCATCGCAGGTGGAAATCTGCTGTGTGGAGCCCCACACGACAGGTTGCCGAGGCCACCGAAGGGAAAAGAGAATCAAGCCAATTTGCAGAGGTAAAGGCTGTCCAACTGGCCTTAGATGTTGCTGAACGGGAGAGGTGGCCAATGCTTTATCTTTACACTGACTCATGGATGGTGGCAAATGCACTATGGGGGTGGTTACAGCAGTGGGAACAGAACAACTGGCAAAGAAGGGGTAAACCTATTTGGGCTGCTGAACTGTGGAAAGATATTGCTGCCCGAATAAAGAATATGGTCGTGAAGGTACGCCATGTAGATGCTCATGTGCCCAAGAGTCGGGCTACTGAAGAACAGCAAAATAACCACCAGGTGGACCGAGCTGCCAAAATTGAGGTGGCTCAGATAGACCTGGACTGGCAGAACAAGGGTGAATTATTTCTACCTCGGTGGGCTCATGAGACCTCGGGCCATCAGGGGAGAGATGCAACATACAAGTGGGCTAGAGACCGAGGGGTGGACTTAACTATGGATGCTATTGCACAGGTTATTCATGACTGTGACACATGTGCCATAATCAAACAAGCCAAGAGGATGAAACCACTCTGGGAGGAAGGGTGATGGCAAAAGTATAAATATGGGGAGGCATGGCAGGTTGATTATATCACCTTGCTACGATCCCACAGTGGTAAGTGTTATGTGCTTACCATGGTGGAGGCAACCACTGGGGGGCTTAAAACATATGCAGTACCCCATGCTACCGCCCGAAACACCATATTAGGTTGTGAGAAACAAGTCCTTTGGGGACATGGCACCCCAGAAAGAATTGAGTCAGATAATGGGACTCATTTCAAAAATTCTCTTGTAAATACTTGGGCCAAAGATCATGGCATTGAGTGGATTTATCATAATCCCTAACATGCACCAGCCTCTGGTAAAATTGAACGATACAATGGGTTGTTAAAAACTATGCTGAAAGCAATGGGTGGCGGAACATTTAAGCACTGGGAGAAGCATTTGGCAGAAGCCACCTGGTTAGTCAATACTAGAGGATCTATCAATCGTGATGGTCCTACCCAATCCAGCTCCCTACATACCGTAGAGGGAGATAAAGTCCCTGTTGTACATGTAAAGAGCATGTTGGGAAAAGCAGTTTGGGTTCTTCCAGCTTCTGGAAAGGGCAAACCTCTCCGCGGTACTGTTTTTGGCCAGGGACCAGGGTCCACTTGGTGGGTGATGCAGAAAAATGGGGATGTTCAACGTGTACCACAAGGAAACTTGATGCTGGGGGAGTGCAGACAGTAATTCTATGTATATGTATATAGACGTGTGTGTGTGATGCATTTTTAATCTTTGTTTTGTTTGTATATGTATGTATATATATATTAAGCATGATGTAGTGATGTAGAATAAGGGGTGGAATGTCATGGTTTTATGTTTTTTTTGATTTTCAGTATTCCACATCAAGACATCATGTACTGGAATTAAAGTGTTAATGCTCCAATTCCAGGTACCTATCCCTACACATTACGGAAGTCATGGGATCTGACCCTTCCGGGGGGGGCACTCTCTTACTGCCTGGCAGTGGGTGCTGGAGGGTGCTTTCCTAGCCGTTCCAAGCTTTCCAGGTTTGACTCGGTCTCGGGAACTCTCTCTCCTATCTTATTTGATTTATTAGTCTAATTTCAATTACATTGTATTATATTGTGTTATCTTGCATTCCGATAACATAGTTAGTAAAATACGTTTACCTCCATAGATTGTTGCCGCTGTTTTTTCCCCCCCCCCTTCTTTCCTTCCCATTTTGTGGGGCCAGGCGGGGGGTGGGGAGGGCAGGGGCCTACTGCCCCCTGTCACGGGCATAAATTGATCAAGTTAGGTATAAGAATTACAAGAGAAACCACCAAGGTGAACTTCTCCAAAACGGTGATCGCTCCGCTTGCTGCAGACAACCGAGGTAACAAATAGAGGGGCCCTACCCCCAGCCCAGGGGGGGAAAGGGGTAATAGAGTGTATTGGACTATGTGGATTAGATGGACTGGCACATCAGAACCACAGAAATACAAGGCCCTGGTGGACACTGGTGCACAGTGCACTCTAATGCCTTCAAGTCACCAATGGACAGAATCAATTTATATTCATGGGGTGACTGGGGGTTCCCAAGAGCTGACTATGTTGGAGGCCGAAATCAGCCTCACTGGTAAAGACTGGCAAAAGCACCCTATTGTGACTGGCCCAGGGGCTCCATGTATACTTGGTATTGATTACCTCAGAAGGGGGCATTTCAAGGATCCCAAAGGGTATCGATGGGCCTTTGGAATAGCTGCTGTAGACAAAGAAGGTGTTAAGCAGTTGTCTGTTTTGCCTGGCCTGTCAGAAGATCCATCTGTTGTGGGGTTGCTACGAGTGAAAGAGCAGCAGGTACCAATTGCTACAAAAACGGTGCACAGGCGGCAGTACCGCACCAACAGGGATTCCTTGCTCCCCATTCATAAGTTGATTCCTCAAGCAGAGAGTCAGGGAGTGATCAGCAAAACTCATTCGCCTTTTAACAGCCCCATATGGCCAGTGGGAAAGCCAATGGAGAATGGAGGCTGACGGTGGACTACCGTGGCCTGAATGAAGTCACACCCCCACTGAGTGCTGCTGTGCTGGAAATGTTAGAACTCCAATTTGAACTGGAATCAAAAGCAGCCAAATGGTATGCCACCACTGACATTGCTAATGGTTTTTTCTCCATTACTTTGGCCAAAAAATGTAGGCCACAGTTTGCTTTCACCTGGAGGGGCATTCAGTATACTTGGAATCATTTGCCCCAGGGGTGGAAACACAGCCCAGCCATTTGCCATGGGTTGATCCAAGCTGCACTGGGTCAGGGAGGTGCTCCTGAGCACTTACAATGTATTGATGACATTATTGTGTGGGGCGAAACAGCAAAGGAATTTTTTGAGAAAGGAGAGCAAATAATCCAGATCCTTCTGCGTGCTGGTTTCGCTAATAGTGAAGCAAAGTGAAAGGACCTGCCCAGGAAATTCAGTTCCTAGCGATAAAGTGGCAAAGATGGATGTTGTGACATCCTGACAGATGTGGTCAACAAAATCACTGCCATGTCTTTGCCTACTAATAAGAAAGAGACACAATCTTTTCTGGGTGTAGTGGGCTTTTGGAGAATGCATGTTCCAAACTATAGCTTCATTGTAAGCCCCCTTTATCATGTGACGCGAATGAAGAATGAGTTTACATGGGGCCCTGAGCAGCAGCAGGCTTTTGAGCAGATTAAACAAGAGATAGCCCGTGCTGTGGCCTTAGGGCCAGTACGGACAGGGCAGGATATAAAGAACATCCTCTACACTGCTGCTGGAGAGAAAGGTCCCACTTGGAGTTTGTGGCAAAGAGCCTCAGGAGGGACCCGAGGCCGACCCCTAGGATTCTGGAGTCGAGCATACAGGGGGTCCGAGGAGTGCTACACTCCAACTGAAAAGGAGATCTTAGCCATGTATGAGGGGGTTCGGGCTTATTCTGAAGTAGTCGGTACTGAAAGGCAGCTCATTCTAGCACCTCGACTGCCAGTGCTGAACTGGATGTTCATTGGAAAGGTTCCCTCCACCCATTGTGCTACCGGTGCCACTTGGAGCAAGCAGATGGCATTGATTATGCAATGAGCACGGATGGGGAACCTCAGCCGTCCAGGAATCCTAGAGGTCATCATGGACTGGCCTGAAGGTAAAAAGTTTGGAACATCACCAGCAGAAGAAGTATCACGAGCTAAAGAGGCCCCACCATACAACGAATTACCAGAAAATTAAAGAAAGTATGCCCTGTTCACTGATGGATCGTGTCGTATTGTGGGAAAGCATCGCAGATGGAAATCTGCTGTGTGGAGCCCCACACGACAAGTTGCAGAGGCCACTGAAGGGAAAGGAGAATCAAGCCAATTTGCAGAGGTAAAGGCTGTCCAGCTGGACTTATATGTTGCTGAACGGGAGAGGTGGCCAGTGCTTTATCTTTACACTGACTCATGGATGGTGGCAAATACTCTATGGGGGTGGTTACAGCAGTGGGAACAGAACAACTGGCAAAGAAGGGGCAAACCTATTTGGGCTGCTGAACTGTGGAAAGACATTGCTGTCTGAGTATAGAATATGGTTGTAAATGTGCGCCATGTAGATGCTTATGTGCCCAAGAGTTGGGCTACTGAATAACTACAAAATAACCATCAGGTAGATCAAGCTGCCAGAATTGAGGTGGCTCAGATAGACCTGGACTGGCAGAGCAAGGGTGATTTATTTCTAGCTCGGTGGGCCCATGAGACCTTGGGCCAATCTTGCAATGGTAAGCGTTATGTGCTTACTACGGTAGAGGCAACCAGTGGGTGGCTTGAAACTTATGCAGTGCCCCATGCTACCGCCTGAAACACCATATTAGGTTGTGAGAAACAAGTCCTTTGGGGACATGGCACTCCAGAAAGAATTGAGTCAGATAATGGGACTCATTTCGAATATTCTCTTGTAAATGCTTGGGCCAAAGATCATGGCATCGAGTGGATTTACCATATCCCCTACCATGCACCAGCCTCTGGTAAAATTGAACGATACAATGGGTTGTTAAAAACTATGCTGAAAGCAATGGGTGGCGGAACATTTAAGCACTGGGAGAAGCATTTGGCAGAAGCCACCTGGTTAGTCAGCACTCGAGGATCTATCAATCGTGATGGTCCTGCCAGCTCCCTACACACTGTCAAGGGAGATCAGGTCCCTGTAGTACATGTAGAGAACACATTGGGAAAAGCAGTTTGGGTCTTTCCAGCTTCTGGGAAGGGCAAACCTCTTCGTGGAACTGTTTTTGCCCAGGGACCTGGGTCCACTTGGTGGGTGATGCAGAAAAATGGGGATGTTCAATGTGTACCACAAGGGAATTTGATGTTGGGGGAGTACAGTCAGTAATTCCATGTGTATATGTATCGGTTTGTGTGTGCGTGTGTTTAATGCTTGTTAATTATGTTTTCTTTGTATATAATAAGTATGATGTAGTGATGTAGAATAGGGGGTGAAATGTCCTCTTTTTGTGACTTTTCGTTATCAGTATTCCACATCATAACTTCGTGTAGTGTACTGGGAGTTAAAGCGTTAATGCTCCAGGTCCGGGCACCTGTCCGGAAGAGAAGAAGAACTACATTCCTGAGGGGCTTTGCGATCAGAGAGGAGATATAACCCCTGGCAGGGTCACCTTATGAGCTCTTCTTCGTCAGGCTCTCCTCCCTGCTGCTCAACTGGATTGCACATCTCACCTCAGTGTTATGGTGAGGCCTATCTGCCTTTCGGACACTCCTTATATTTGATTTATTAGCTTCAATTCTAATTATATTGTATTATAGTGTACTATCTTGCATTTCGATACTATATTTAGTAAATATATTTGTATTTATACAAATATATACATTGTATATATGTATATTTGTAAATATATTGTTTCTCCTCAGATCGTTGCTTCTGGTTTTTTCAATTATTTTGGGGTCCCCTGTTTCCCTTTTCCAAAGGCATGGATTTTGTGAAATCCCTCCGCCCCACTAGTCACAGAACAGGGTCTCTGGTCCCCTCTAGAGTCCCTAGTCCTGGGGAATTTTGGCTCCTCTGTCACGATATCAGCTCTGCAGTCCCCAAGTCTTTCTGTGATGTCTCGACTGTGGCTGCCTGGGCCACCTGAGGAGGTTTACATTTTTTTGTTGGGACTTCTAGATACCACATGTCTTGTGGAACCTTTTCTATGAGTCTAACTCCTTCCATTCTAGGGGAGGATTGGAATCTCTGGCTGTCTGGTAATTGTTTCCATAGACGTAATAAGACCTGATTAGGCTGTCCGCCAGTCTTTTGAAATTGATCTTCCGCTCTAATCAGGTCATTGAACATTTGTCTTCTTGAGACCCTTATGGGTCCAGACTGAATTACTTTAGGGTCCTGGTCTCCTAGGTCCCCGTGGTGGGTGGATCTCTGACCTTTCCATCACCATTCGGACATTGCGCCTGGCCCATAGGCTCTCTGTCTCCCCCAGATCTGCCAACAACTTGGCAGCCTGTTGTATTATGGCCTCTGAGGCCACTAGGGGATTCTGTATGGACACCATAGTACCATACTGATGTGGCGAAGCTTGCTGCAGGATGAGATCCCTCATTCCTGCTGAAAATTTTATAAGGTCCAGGCTCTCAAAATCCTCCTCATAGCTTGCCTCTATCATGTCTAACTCTCGAATATAGTTTTTCAAGTCCTCTGTAGAAGACCTTTAGCCCATATTTAATGGTATGTCACTCTTATTTGGCCATGTTATAAGGCACGCGGCCATTAATCATTTGATCCCCACCTGGGAAGAATACTAGGATGCCATCCAGATTTGCAGATGTGGGACCAGGAAAGCCAAGGTGCAGGTGGAACTGAACTTGGCGAGGGACGTGAAAAACAATAGGAAGACTTTCTACAGGTACATTGGCCAGAAGAGACAGGTCAAAGCGAGTGTACCTCCTTTAGTAAATGGAAAAAGAGAACTGGCTTCAACGGACGGAGAGAAGGCTGAGGTACTGAATGAGTTCTTTGCCTCGGTCTTCACTGGCAGCCAGGATTCGAGTACTTCTCACATCCCTGAGCCCTGCATCCCTAAACCTCTAGGTGGAGACTGGGGTGGTAAATCCGTGTGTGTATATATATATACGTTTCTGTGTGCATGTGTTTAATATTGGGTTATTATATTTTATTTGCATAGATTAAGCATGATTTAGTGATGTAGAATAAGGGGTGGAATGTCATGGTTTTATGATTTTTGGTTATCGGTATTCCACATCATAACTTCATGTAGTGCACTGGGAGTTAAAGAGTTAATGCTCAAGTTCTGGGCACCTGTCCAGAAGAGACAAAGAGCTACATTTCCCAGGGGGCTTTGTGGTCAGAGAGGTGATATAACCCCCGGCAAGGTCACCTGATGTGCTCCTCTTTGTCGGCTCTTCATCTCCCTGCTGCTCAACCGGACTGCACATCTCACCTCAGCATTATGGTAAGGCCTATCCACCTTTCGGACACTCTCATCATATTTGATTTATTAGCTTCAATTCTAATTATATTGTATTATAGTGTCTTATCTTGCATTACTATATTTAATAAATTAGTTTGTTTCTCCTCAGATCGTTGCTGCAGTTTTTAATGATTTTTGGGGTCCCCTGTTTCCCTTTTCCAGAGGTGCAGATCCATGGATCCCTCCGCCCCGCTAGTCACGGAACTGGGCTGAACCAGCCCATAAACCGTTGACAACAGCCCATTTCTTTTCCTCGGGCATCAGATCATCTTTGAAGGGGTATCTTTCTTTTACAGCTAACAACATCCTCTTCCAGAGGGTGAAGGCCTGGTTCTGGCATATACTAATGCCTCTGTCAATGGCTGAGTCCCTAGCAATGCCACCCAGCTGGCGAGCTTCTCTACAGTCTAGCTACACACTGTTGGCCCCATTGTCCCAACATCGAGGTAACCAGGTAACAATAGGCTCATTTGGGTGGTGTGAGAAGTCTTTTCTCAGACTGCAAATTTCATTCATTTTCAGAGATCGATCAACAATGGTAACGATGTCTTGCTAACCTCTTACTCTTTCAGGACTTCTTGTTGCCCTCCTGGGCGTTGGTGACCGTGGTCTTACTGAGGGCCCCTCCCCTGGACTCAGGGGTGCTTCCCCTGGATCTTGGAGCCACTCCTCTGGAGCTCTTTCGTCCTCTTTTCTTACAGTGACTGCTTCCTCTACTTTCCCCTCCTCTTCTTTCTTCTGTTCTAACTGAGGCGAGATTCGTTTCATTTTCTGTCCTCCTACAGAGGCAACTGACATCAATTGTGGTGCCTCCTGTAGTTGATCAGTTCGGTCAGTTCCGATGGTCTCACCCTCCAGCTCAGCACGGAGTTTGTCTCGTTCAGACCAGAGGGTGTCTTGCTGAAATTGAAGGTTGTCAAGTTTAGATCGCAGGGAGTCTCTCTCAATTCAGAGGGCATCTCTCTCGGACTGGAGATCTTTTCTCTCAACTAGGAGAGTCTCTTGCTCAGCAGCCTGGAAGCTCTCCCTCTCGGCTTGGAGTCTCTCCTAGAAACTCTCCTTTGCAGCTTGGAGACTCTCTCGCTCATGTTGTACTGCCTCCCTGAGACTCTCCCTTTCAGCTCTCAGACACTCTCAATTTCACAAACTCTCTCCCTCTCTGGGATAGTATTGAATAAGGCGCGATAAGCATTAGCCAGGCCCCAAATCATTTGTGCCTCCTCAGATCTGACTGAGCCACAACATTCCCATCTCAAATACATGTTTAAGCTCTCAGGGTCTTTCAGGTGTTCAGGAGTAAAGTTCCATGACACCAAAGATTTCCATCTGTCTAAAGTCTCTCCCAAGCCTCTCCATACTCCCTGCCACTCAGTATTCTCTGGTTCTGGGGAAGGCTTCCTCAAAATATGATAAATTCAAATACTGAGTGAAATGATGAGTAGTACATTCAGGGAAATTAACAACGTGATCAGGTGAGCATTCAAAAACTGCATAAAGGATTCAAAAGAGAGACTGGGAGTCTGCTTAAAAATCCCAAGTTCTGTAAAATTAGCAGCTCCCTCTGCAAACAGGTTTAAAAGAGAAAGCAGAATCATTTTTTTTTTTCCTCTCTTTACAGAAGTAAGATAGCAGTGCTCAAAGTCCGCCTAGACTTTCAAGGTCAAGTTTTCAGTGAGCACCTGTGACAGAAATAAACTTTCCCAACGGAGCTTTCTGAGAGCAGAGAGAGATTTGTTCTAAAAGTTAAAAAGCAACTTTTGCCTGCATTCTCCAACAAGAATGTGAACTGTTTACGAGCTGGTTCAGCCCGGTTCCGTGACTAGCGGGGCGGAGGCATTTCACAAAATCCACGCCTCCAGACAAGGGAAACAGGGGACCCCAAAATAATTGAAAAAAAAAAAAAAAACAGCAGCAACGATCTGAGGAGAAATGAACTAATTTACTAAATATAGTATCGGAATGCAAGATAGCACACTGTAATACAATATAATTAGAATTGAAGCTAATAAATCAAATATAATGAGAGAGTCTGCCCAAAAGGTGGATAGGCCTCACCATAAAGCTGAGGTGTGATGCGCAGTCCGGTTGAGAAGCAGGGAGGAGAGCCTGATGAAGAAGAGCACATCAGGTGACCTTGCCAGGGGTTATATCTCCTCTCTGATCGCAAAGCCCCCTGGGGTATGTAGTTCTTCTTCACTTCTGGACAGGTGCCCAGACCTGGAGCATTAACACTTCAACTCCCAGTACACTACACAAAGTTATGATGTGGAATACCAATAACCAAAAAACATAAAACCATGACACTAGGGCAAAGATATGTGGGTTGATATATGGAACGTGGTTAGGCATAGGACTGTATGAGCATACCATGTCTCTGGACATCAATCCTCGCAGTTGCTGGGCAATGATGAAGTTTTCACACAGACTCAAGTTTGATGGCTAGAAAGTACGTCAGCATAAAACATAGTCCCCTTGCTTCATCAGAAACTACGGCATGAAGGACAGAAAACCATGTGGCCAGCAGCTAAAGCGTGGGGACTGCCTATACAGTTACCAGATATTATCCAGGCATGTCAGGACTGTGATGCTTACTCACAAATGAGACCAAGACCTCTGCCCCAAACTACAGCCTAACTTGCTAGAGGACAGAACCCATTACAGCAATGGCAGATCAATTACATAGGTCCCCTTCCTCAATCTGAGGAGGACAGATATGCCCTAACCTGTGTTGATACAGCGAGTGGGTTGATGCAAGTCTATCCTGTAGCAAAGGCAAACTAAGCCTATGTCATAAAAGCTCTAACTAGGTTGATGGCATCATATGGCACTCCTGAGATCATCAAGAGTGACCAAGGTACACATTTCACAGGTGCAACTGTGCAGAAGTGGGCCAAAGAGAACAACATCGAATGGAGATTTCACCTGCCCTATAATCCAGAGCAGGCCTAATAGAAAGATATAACAGGATCCTGAAGGCTGTTCTGAAGGCAGATTCACAGTCCTTGCAGGGGTGGATCAAGAGGCTTTATGAAACCTTGGACTTGAATGAGAGACCAAGAGATGGCAGACCCAGTGCTTTAAGAACGTTGCAGACAACTTGGGCCTCCCCGCTTAGGATACAAATTACAGGCAAGGAAACCTTGCTCAAGCCACAAGTTGGCACCATGAATAATCTTCTGCTCCCTGCCCCTGAGGACCTAGAGCCCAGGAATCACAAGGTAAAATGGCCTTGGAAGGTGCAAGTAGAACCAAAATGGTGTGGATTCCTTGCACCTTGGGGAAGATTGTTAGAGGTTGGAGAATCAGTAAACTCTCTAGTAATCAGTGCATGTCCAGCAGAGGTAGTAGTTGACACCCCTGTTTTCATTGCAAGGGGGGGACATTAATTAAGTCCACGTGGCAAATTAGAACCCCCCCCTTTGGTACCTGATATAGTGATTCAGCCACAGATATCAGGCCAAAGGGCGTGGTATCAAAGGCCAAGACATACCCCAATACAGGCTGAGGTGTTGACTCAAGACCAAAATACAGCCTGCCTCCTACTATGGAGGACAGACCTAGCCCTCCTCATAACTATTAAACATCTGTATTACTCCCCTTGAGGAGATAAGTTCACAGGACAGCAAGCATTAGCAACATCACTTCAGCACATGCCAGAGTCCATGAGGAAACATTGTGACACCCTGTGTTAGACAGCTGAACTTTTGAGAACTGGTGAGCATGAATCAGAACTGCTACTGGTTCTTGAAGAAGATATGCCTCGAGAAAGAACATCAAGTACTGGCCCAACAGAACTGCGGAAAAACTGCCAATTGCCTTTAGTGCCTTAACATTCTACATTGAGGCAGGTGCAATGTACATTGTATTCTGAGCCACCCAACTGCAGGAGCTCACCCCCTACCTGCTCAGTCATTGGTTCATGCAGCAAAGGGGTGGAGTGCAGTGGAATTCCAAGATCACAGCCTGAACCAGTATGTGATCACTTGAGTGCCTGGAGCAGGGGGGGCACCCCTTCCTCTCTCCCCATCTCAGCAGTGCTTCCAGGAGCGTGTATGCAGTTTGAGTCTGTGTGCAGGTTTGCCCCTGCCTTTTACTCCCTTCTCCCAGCACACCAGAGTTCAAACTGAAGAGGGCTGCGCGTTCCTCAGCTCACCCTTTTTTTCCAGGCTGTTGCTGGGAGGGGTGAGTTGGTTCCTCTTTCTTTGATGTCTTGTTCTGTAGCACCTGTGTCTCAAATAAAGACTCTTATCACCTTTGTTTGCTTTACATTTTGGCAAGCCAGGCAGCCAAATATCTTTAGAAATATTCAATTATAAGCCTTTTAAAATATTTACTATGGCATTTACTGAACATTTCATGTTCTAAACTGCAGCCTCATTGTAAGCCCCCTTTATCAGGTGATGAGGAAGAAGACTAATTTTACGTGGAGACCAGAGCAGCAGCAGGCTTTTGAGCAAATTAAACAGGAGATAGCCCGTGCCATCACCCTGTGTAAGAGATTATTATTTTGCATCATCATTGTCTCAAAGCTCGCTGAGGACACAGACGAACAAGTTCAGGCAAGTCCTGGGCAAGGGTTGTGAAATCCTTTGTCTGAAGGACACAGGCGAACAAGTTTAGGCAAGTCCTGGTCAGGGGTTGAGAGATCTTTTGTCTGGAAAAGTTTGATGGACAAGTCCTGGGCAAGGATTGTGAAATCTTTTGTCCGAGGGTCACAGATGGACAAGGCCAGGGGCAACGAGAGAGAGATAAGCTGCAGCTTAATAGCTGTGAAGTGGTCTTTTGTGTGGGCTTATCTCAAGGAAGATGGCCATCTCAGGAAGTACTCGCTTGACTCCTGCTCAAGCACCCAGGGATGTCACGTAGGCAGGAGAAGAAGTAGGATAAAAGAGGAATCGAAAACCATGAGGAGGAGGGTTTCTGCCATCAAATTCCTCACCACGGTAATGCCTGCATGCTGACGGACTCTCCTGGGCCTGCTACCCGAGTCCTGCTGCTTCCCCTCCTGGACTGGCTCTGCAACTTCTTCCTGCTACCTGCTTGCTGCCCAAGGCCTTCCACGCTGCTGCTCTCCCCCCCTGCTGCTTCTGCCTCGGACCTTCGGAACGTCGTGCAACGGGACTGCAGCTGGATCCTGGTGGCGACTATCCCCGCTTCACAGCATTCTTGCTTTTTTCTGATCTTTTCTATCACCCTCCTTCCCTTCCCCGTCTCCCTAATTAGGATTTATAATAAACTGGTTGGACTAACATATGAACCGTTGTTTCTTAATCTCACACCAGGTATACAGATATTAAAAGAACCTCATCTCCCTCCTATAAATTGGAGCGAGACACCCTGGGGCCAGTATGGACGGGGCAGGGATGTAAAGAACACCCTCTACAATGCTGCAGAAGAGAGAGGCCCCACAACAAAGAGCCTCAGGAGAGATCCATGGCTGACCCCTAGGATTATCCCAGGGTTCTGAAGGAGCTGGCTGAGGTGGTTGCCGAGCCTCTCCCCATCATATTTGAAAAGTCGTGGCTGTCAGGTGAGGTCCCAGATGACTGGAAGAAGGGTCACGTCACTCCCATTTACAAGAAAGGAAGCAAGGAGGACCCAGGGAACTACAGGCCAGTGAGCCTCACCTCTGTGTCTGGGAAGATCATGGAACAGATCATCCTGGATGACATGCTTGATCACATGAGGAAAGGGCGTGTGATCCAAGACAGCCAGCACGGCTTCACCAGAGGAAGGTCATGCTTGACCAATCTGGTGGTCTTCTATGATGGAGTGACAGCATCAGTGGACAAGGGAAAGGCAACCGATGTCAAAGGCCTTGCTCAAGTCCAGGTAAATGACATGGTCCCCCACCACATCCTTATCTCCAAACTGGAGGGATGTGGGTTTGATGGGTGGACCACTTGATGGATAAGAAATTGGTTGAAAGGCCGCAGACAGAGGGTGGTCATCAATGGCTCTATGTCCAGGTGGAGGCTAGTAATGAGCGGCATCCCCCAGGGGTCTGTCTTGGGACCAGTACTCTTGAACATCTTTATCAATGACATCGATGATGGAATTGAGTGCACCCTCAGCAAGTTTGAGGAGGTTGGTGTCCAGGTTGGTCTTGAATATCTCCTGAGAAGGAGAATCTACAACCTCCCTGGGCATCCTGTTCCAGTGCTACATCACCCTTACTGTGAACAAGTTCTTACACATATTTGTCTGGAATTTCCTATGCTTCAGTTTGTGGCCGTTTCCCCTTGTCCAGTCCCCACAGACCGCTGAAAAGAGCCTGGCCTCGTCCCTTTGCCTCCTGCACCTTAGATATTTACAGACATTGATCAGATCCCCTCTCAGACTACTTTCCTCAAGAAAGAACAGACCTAGTTCGCTCAGCCTTTCCTCGTAAGAGAGGTGCTCCAGGCCCTTTATCATCTTCATGGCCCTCTGCTGGACTCTCACCAGGAGATCCCCATCTTTTTTGTACTGGGGAGCCCAGAATTGGATACAGTACTCCAGGTGAGGCCTGACCAGGGCAGAGTAGAGAGGGAGGATCACCTCCCTTGACCTGCTGACCATGCTCCTTTTAATGCACTCCAGGATCCCATTGGCCTTCTTGGTCACCATGGCACACTGCTGGCTCACCACCAACTTGTTGTCCACCAGGACTCCCCAGTCTGTCTCCACAGAGCTTCTCTCCAGCAAGTCATGTCCTAACCTTTACTGATACTTGCAGTTATTCCTTCCCAGGTGCAAGACTGCACTTGCTTTCATTAAACTTCATCTGGTTTACTGCTGCCCAGCTCTCCAGTCTATCCAGGTCTTGCTGAATGGCAGCACAGCCTTCTGGTGTGTCAGCCACTCCTCCCTGCTTTGCATCATCAACGTACTTGCTGGGAGTGGACACTATCATTCATCAAGGTCATCGATGAAGATACTGAACAAGACCAGACCCAGCACCATCCCCTGGGGAATGCCACTAGTCACAGGTCTCAAACCAGACTCTGCACCACTGATCACCACCCTCTGAGCTTGTCCAGTCAGCCAGTTCTCAACTCACCTCACTGTCCACTCATCTATCCCACACTTTCTCAGCTTTGTTAATAGGATGTCACGGGAGACAGTATTAAAAGCCTTGCTGAAGTCAAGGTAGATTACATCCACTGCTCTCCCCCCATCTACCCAGACAGTGATGACATCATAGAAGGCTACAAGTTTGGTTGAGCATGATTTTCCATTGGTGAATGCATGCTGACTATTCCTGATGACCGTCTTCTCTTCCAATTGTTTGGAGATGGCATCTAGAACAAGCTGTTCCATCACCTTTTCAGGGACAGAGGTGAGACTGACTGGCCTGTAGTTTCCCGGATCCTCCTTCTTGCCCTTTTTGAAGACCAGAGTGACATTGAATACCCTCCAGTCTTCAGGCACCTCTCCTGTTCTTCAAGACCTCTCAAAGATGATAGAGGATAGTTCGGCAATCACCTCTTCCAGCTCCCTCAGCACACATCGATGCATCCCATTGGGGCCCATGTATTTGTGCACATTGATCCCACTGAGACACTCCTGGACTACCCTCTCTTCAGCCAGAGGGAAGTTCTGCATTTTCCAGACTCTCTCTTCCCTCCAGGGTCCAGGAGTCCCAAGGGGGGAGTATTTGATGCAAAGACCAAAGCAAAGAAGGCATTCAGCATCTCCGCCTTCTCAGCATCCCCCATTACCAGAACAACCCCCCCATTGAGCAGGAGACCCACATTATCCCTCATCTTCCTTTTACTGGTAACATATTTTTTACAAACACTTATTATCCTTTATCTCCTTTTCCAGCTTCAGGTTCAGGTGAACTTTAGCTTTCCTCATGGCTTCCCTGCAGGCCCTGACAATACTCCTATGCTCCTCTCAAGAGGACAGGCCCTTTTTCCTTATTACGTAAAACTTCTTCCCTTTGATCTTATCCATGAGCTCCTTGCTCATCCACACAGGTCTCCTACCTCCCTTCCTCGATTTCCTACTCTTAAGAATGCATCAATCTTGAGCTTGGAGGAAGTGCTGTTTAAATGTTGCCCAGCTCTCATGGGCCCCCTTACCTTCAAGCACTCTAGCCAATTAGATACCTCCAAGTAGGTCCAGGAAAAGGTTGAATTTGGCTCTCAGAAAGTCCAGGGCAGCAATCCTACTTTTTGCATTACTTCTTCCACACAAGATCATGAACTCCACCATCTCAAAATTGCTACATCCAAAGCTGCCCCCAACCTTCACATCCCTAACAAGTCTATCCCTGTTGGAAAGAACAAGGTTCAGAAGCACCGCCTGCCTCACTGGCTCCTCCATCACCAGCAAAAGAAAATTATCATCAACGCACTGCAGGAACCTTCTAGACTGTGTGTGCCTGGCTGTGTTGTTTACCTGACAAGTATCTGGATAATTAAAGTCCCTCATGAGAACCAGCACACAGGATTGCGAGGCTACTGTCAGCTGCTTGTAGAAGGCCTCATTGACTTCATCCTCCTCAGATGGGGGATAGACCTTTACAACATAGTTGTAAAGGTGCATTATGTAGATGCTCATGTGCCGAAGAATCAGTCTACTGAAGAAAAACAAAGTAACCATCAGGTAAATAGAGCTGCCAAATATAAAATATAAATACTTGGGCCAAAGATCATGGCATTGAGTGGATTTATCATAACTCCTATCATGCACCAGCTTCTGGTAAATTAGAATGATACAATGGATTGTTAAAAACTATGCTGAAAGCAATGGATGGCGTAACACATAAGCATTGTAAGAAGCATTTTGGCAGTGTCAAAGGTTCTGGGGCAGTTCGGCTCAATCCCATGACAAATGGGGCAGGAGGACCCATGGACCCATGCCCTGGGAATGGGGAAAAGGGGGAAGGGTAAGGAGGTAGGAGATGGGCCTAAAAACAGAACAGCGGCAACAATCTAAGGAGAAAAAACTTAATTTACTAAGCATGATATCGGAATGCAAGATAACACAAAATAATACAGTATAATTGAAATTGAGGCTAATAAATAAAATGAGAGAGACTGTCCAAAACCAAAGGCCTTACACTAAAGCTGAAGATGAGATGTCTAGGGAGTACGCACAACCAAGACAGGCAGCAAAAAAAAAAAAAAAGAGAGGCAAATGGAAACTAAAAGTCTTCAGGAGTAAATAATTCTCTTCTGAGAACCAGGTATCCAGAAAACTGGCAGACTGTGGACCTGAAGCATGAACTATTTAACACCAAATTCTTTATATGATATTATGAGGAATACTGATAACAAAAGTGATAAAACCATGACATTCCACATCACCACATCATGTTTAATAAATCAAACATACAAATAAATGTTTATGAACATGCAGTAAACACACACAGAATTACTGACTGCACTCCCCCAACATCAAATTCCCTTGTGGTACACATTGAACATCCCCATCTTTCTGCATCATCCACCAAGAGGACCTGGGTCCCTGAGTAAAAACAGCATCATGGAAAGGTTTGCTCTTTCCAGAAGCTGCAAAGACCCAAACTGCTTTTCTCAAAAAGCTCTTTACATGTACTACAGGGACTTCATCTCCCTCTACAAAGATGTAGGGAGCTGGATTAGATAGGACCATCGTGATTAGTAGATCCTTGAGTATTGACTAACCAGGTGGCTTCTGCCAAATTCTTCACCCAGTGCTTAAACATTCTGCCACCCATTGCTTTCAACACAGTTTTTAACAGCCCATTATACCATTCAATTTTACTAAAAGCTATTGCATGATAAGGGATATGATAAATCCACTCAACTCCATGATCTTTGGCCCAAGTATTTACAAGAGGTTCCCAATCTGAGCTCGTTGCATGATCAATGCAATCCACTTACTCCAAGTGGCACCAGTAGCATTATAGGTAGAGGGAACCTTTCCTTTAAACATCCAGTTCAGCACAGGGAGTTGAAGTGCTAGAAGGAGCTGCGTTGCAGAACCAAATACTTTGGAAGCAGCCCAAACCCCCTCATACATGGCTAAGATCTCCTTTTCAGTTGGAGTGTAGCACTCTTCCGACCCCCTGTATGCTTGACTCCAGAATTCCAGGGGTCAGTCTTGGGTCTCTCCTGAGGCTCTTTGCCACAGACTGAAAGTGGGACCTTTCTCTGCAGGAGCAGTGTAGAGGATGTTCTTTACATCCTATTCCATCTGTACTGGCCCCAGGGCTACAGCACGGGCTATTACCTGCTTAATCTGCTCAAAAGCCTGCTGCTGCTCAGGGCCCCACATAAAATTATTATTCTTCTCCATCGCCTGATAAAGGGAGCTTACAATGAGGCTGTAGTTTGGAACACATGTTCTCCAAAAGCCCACTACACCCAGAAAAGATAGCATATTTTTCTTGCTAGTTGATGGAGACACAGAAGTGATTTTGTCAATCGCATCTCCTGGGATGTGATGATGTCCATCTTGCCACTTTTATACCTAGGAACTGGATTTCCTGGGCAGGTCCTTTCACTTTGTTTTGCTTAATAGTGAAACCAGCTTGCAGAAGAATTTGGGTTATTCACTCTCCTTTTGTGAATACTTCTGCTGTACCACCCCACACAACATCATCAATATACTGCAGGTGCTCGGGAGCACCATCCCGTTCTAATGCAATTTGGATCAACTCACAGCAAATGGTCAGGCTGTGTTTCCACCCCTGGGGCAAAGGGTTCCAAGTATACTGAACACCCCTCCAGGTGAAAGCAAACTGTGGCCTGCATTCTATGGCCAAAGGGATGGAAAAGAAGGCATTCGCAACATCAGAGGTGGCATACCACTTGGCTGCTTTTGACTCCAGTCCATACTGGAGTTCTAACATGCCCAGTGCAGCAGCACTCAGTGGGGGGTGAGACTTCATTCAGGCCACGGTAGTCTACTGCCAGTCTCCACTCTCCACTGGCTTTACGCACTGGCCATATGGGGCTGTTAAAAGGTGAGTGAGTTTTTGCTGATCACTCCCTGACTCTCTAGTTGACGAATCGACTTATGAATGGGGAGCAAGGAATCCCTGTTGGTGCAATACTGTCGTCTGTGCACCATTTTTGTGGCAATGGGTACCTGTTGCTCTTTTACTCATAGCAACCCCACAACAGATGGATCTTCTGACTGGCCATGCAAAACAAACAGCTGCTTAATGACATCTGTGTCTATAGCAGCTATTCCAGAAGTGCATCGATACCCTTTGGGATCCTTGAAATGCCCCCTTCTGAGGTAATCAATACCTAGTATACACAGAGACCCTGGGCCAGTCAAAACAATAGGATGCTTTTGCCAGTTCCTACTAGTGAGGCTTATGTGAGGCTTATCTCAGCCACCAACAGTCAATTCTTGAGAGCTCCCAGTCACTCCAAAAATATAAATCGACTCTGTCCCTTGGTGACTCAAGGGCATTAGAGTGCATTGTGCACCAGTATCCACCAATGCCTTATATTTCAGTGGTTCTGATGTGCCAGGCCATCGAATCCACACAGTCCAATAAACTCTATTATCCTTTCCCCCACAACTAAGTGCAGTGTCCTTAGGTTACCTACAGTAACTGAAGCAATTGCACTGGTGGTTAATCTGTGTTCTAATTCTCTCACCCATGCTCATAGTACAGGAGTGGGTTTTTTATGCCACTTCATGTCTTCTCCATGCAAACGTAAGGAGCTCCACAAGAAGGCACACAACATAGATTTACTACTGTCATTTGTTTGAACAGGAAGGCATTTACCTTTAGCAGCTGAGATTTTCAGCATTGCTGCTGAGACCAGCTTCACGCAGGTAAGACTGCACTGGGTAAGGGACCTAAAGCAAAAAGGCCAACCAAAAAGCTCTTTTTAGGGCTTTTTTGAAGCCAGCAAAAGCACTGTTCCAGTGCCAGGGGGCTGGTAGCTTGTGGGCTGCCTCCCTGGGGCCCGGGTCAGGGATATCTCTAGAAAACCTCCCAGTGTGATTCACCCCTCTGATTATTATCCTTTTTTGATAGTTCAGGCCAGCAGTGCTGAGTTCACTGACAGTGACACAGCACAACTTGATGGAGCAGGCATACAAGCAGTATTTGCCTGTATTCCTACAGTGGCAGGGAAGGACACCGAGATGACCAGGAAAACCCATCTTATAAACACATGGCTGAGAGGCTGGTGCAAACAAGAATTTTGGGTTCTTCAATCATGGGGCAGTCTACTCAGCACCTGGCCTGAGGTCTGCCAATGGGTATCACCTGTCTCAAAGGGGGAAACAGATCCTTGCCCAGGAGCTGGCAGGACTTGTAGAGAAGGCTTTAAACTAGATATGAAGGGGGAAGGGGACAAAACCAGGCCCACTAGAGATGAGCCTAGGGGAACAGTAATGGGATTAGGGGTGAGGCAAGGGGCTCAGCTGAAGTGCATCTATACCAATGCATGCAGCACAGGCAACAAACAAGAAGAGTTGGAAGCCATTGTGTGGCAGGCAAGCTATGACCTAGTTGCCATTACGGAAACATGGTGGGACCGCTTCCATGACTGGAGTGCTGCAATGGATGGCTACAAACTCTTCAGGAAGGGTAGTCAAGGAAGGAGGGATGGTGGCGTGGCTCTCTATGTTAGAGAGTGCTTTGATGTTACTGAGCTTGTGGCTGGAGATAAGGTTGAATCCCCATGGGTAAAGATCAGGGGAAGGGCTGACAAGACAGACATCCTGGTGGGCATCTGTTATAGACCACCAAATCAGGTGGAAGAGACAGATGGTGTTCTATGAGCAGCTGGCAGATGCTGCGTGATCGCCAGCCCTTGTCCTCATGGGGGACTTCAACTTCACTGACATATGCTGGGAATACAACACAGCACAGAAGAAGCAGTCTAGGAGGTTTCTGGAGTACATGGAGGATTAACTTCCTGATGCATCTGGTGAGAGAGCCTACAAGAGGAGCTGCCCTGCTAGACCTGCTGTTCACAAACAGAGAAGGTCTGGTGGGAGATGTGGAGGTCAGGGGCTGCCTTAGAGTGACCATGAAATGTAGAGTTCTTGATTCTTGGTGGAGCCAGGAGGGGGAACAGCAAAACTGCTACCTTGGACTTCCAGAGGGCAGACTGTGAACAGTTCAGAAGACTAGTAGGGGGAATCCCCTGGAATTCATTCTTAGAGAGTAAAGGGGTCCAAGACAGCTGGTTGCTCTTCAAGAAGGAAGACTAAAACCCCCACAATTCAGGAGGAAACAATAGAGACCTATTACTCCACCTGGACTTCCACAAGTCCACAGGGCTGGATGAGATCCACCTGAGAGTGCTGACAGATCTGGTGTAGGTGATAGCCAAGCTGCTTTCCATCATGTATCAGCACTCCTTGTTGACTGGTGAGGTCCCAGAAGCCAATGTGACTCATCTACAAGAAGGATTGTAAGGAGGATCTAGGGAACTACAGGCACGTTAGCCTGACCTCAGTGCCAGAGAAGGTTATGGAGCAGAAGGTCTTGAGGGAGATCACGCGGCATGTGCAGGACAACCGGGGGATCAGGCCTAGCCAGCATGGGTTCACAAGGGGCAGGTCCTGCTTGACCAACCTGATCTCCTTCTATGATCTAGTGACCCGTCTGGTGGATGAGGAAAAGGCTGTTGATGTAGCCTACCTAGACTTCAGCAAAGCCTTTGACACTGTCTCCCACAGTATTCTCCTGAAAAAGCTGGCAGCCCGTGGCTTGGACAGGTACACTCTTAACTAGGTAAGGAACTAGCTGGAGGATGGGGCCCAGAGAGTGGTGGTGAATAGAGTTAAATCCAGCTGGTGACCAGTCAAAAATGGTATTCCCCAGGGGTCAGTGCTGGGGCCTGTCCTCTTCAATATCTTTATTGATGACCTGGATGAGGGTATTGAGTGCACCCTCATTAAATGCAGATGACACCAAGTTGGCTGGAAGTGTTGATCTGCCTAGGGGTAGCAAGGCCCTACAGAGAGATCTGGACAGGCTGGATAGCTAGGCTGAAGCCAATAGGAAGAGATTCAGTAACAACAAATGCCAGGTCCTGCACTTTGGCCACAACAACCCCAGGCAATGCTACAGGCTTGGGGCAGAGTAGCTGGAAGACTGCGTAGAAGAAAAGGACCTGGGATTTACACTCAGCTGAACGTGAGCCAGTAGTATGCCCAGGTAGCTAAGAAGACCAATAGCATCCTGACTTACATCAGAAACAGCATCATCAACAGGGAAATAATTGTCCCCCCGTACTCAGAGCTAGTAAGGCTGCACATTGAGCACTGTGTCCAGTTTTGGGCCCCTCACTACAAGACAGAGGCCCTGGAGTGCATTCAAAGAAGGGCAACAAAGCTAGTGAGGGGATGTATAACCAAAGAATATTAAGATATTATAATAATGAAATAAACAAGAGAGTTAGGCAAAGCAAGACAAAGAAAATAAATAGGATACTTACCCATATCCTGGGCTTGCTCAGGAAACTCCACTGGAGTGGATCTCCAGAAGAGATCCTTCCCCACTGGTAGTCAGCTCTTAAATGGGTCTAGGAGAGGTAGAGCCAGGCTCCACCCCTTCCTGCAGCACAGGTGAAAGCAATTCACCTGTGCTCCCATGGCTGATTCATTGCTCGCCTTGGGTGATCAATCAGAGGTTCAAGCCGTGACTCAGCAGTTCCCATACAGGGGTCTGGAGCATAGGCCTTATGAGAAGCAGCTGAAGGAACTGGGATCGTTTAGTCTGGAGAAGAGGAGGCTCGAGGTAGACCTGATTGCTCTCTATAACTATCTGAACAGAGGTTGTAGTGAGCTGGGGGTTGGCCTCTTCTCTTGTATAACAAGTGATAGGACTAGAGGAAATGGCTTTAAACTGTGCTAGGGGAGATTCAGGTTAGGCATGAGGAAATATTATTTTTCTGAAAGAGTGGTCAGGAGCTGGAATGGGCTGCCTAGGGAGGTGGTCTGCTACTCTCCATCATATCTGAAAAGTTGTGGCTGTCAGGTGAGGTCCCGGATGACTGGAAGAAGGGTCACGTCACTCCCATTTACAAGAAAGGGAGCAAGGAGGACCTGGGGAACTATAGGCCAGTGAGTCTCACCTCTGTACCTGGGAAGATCATAGAACAGATTATCCTGGATGACATGCTTGATCACATGAGGAATGAGTGTGTGATCCGAGACAGCCAGCATGGCTTCACCAGAGGAAGGTCATGCTTAACCAATCTGGTGGTCTTCTATGATGGAGTGACAGCATTGGTGGATAAGGGGAAGGCAACCGATGTCATTTACCTGGACTTGAGCAAGGCCTTTGACATGGTCTTTAAGAGCAGCCCTGCAGAGAAGAACCTGGGGGCTTGATAGATGAAAAGCTTAACACGAGCCAGCAGTGTGCCCTTGCAGCTCGGAAAGCAAATGGTATCCTGGGCTCCATCAGAAGAGGGGTGGCCAGCAGGGATAGGGAGGTGATTGTCCCCCTCTACTCTGCTCTTGTGAGGCCCCATCTGGAGTACTGTGTCTGGGTCTGGAGCCCCCAGTACAAGAAAGACAAGGAGCTGTTGGAGAGGGTCCAGAGGAGAGCCACAAAGATGATCAGGGGGCTAGAGCACCTCCCCTACGAAGACAGGCTGAGGGAGCTGGGCTTGTTCAGCCTGGAGAAAAGAAGGCTGCGGGGTGACCTCATTGCAGCCTTTCAATACCTAAAGGGAGCCTACAAACAGGAGGGGAATCAACTCTTTGAAAGGGTTGATGACTGCAGGACAAGGGGAAATGGTTTTAAGTTGAGGGAGGGAAGATTTAGGTTGGATGTCAGGGGGAAGTTCTTTACAGAGAGAGTGGTGAGGTGCTGGAACAGGCTGCCCAGAGAGGTTGTGGATGCCCCGTCCCTGGAGGTGTTCAAGGCCAGATTGGATGGGGCCCTGGGCAACCTGGTCTAGTATTAACTGGTCTAGTATTAAATGTGGAGGTTGGTGGCCCTGCATGTGGTGGGGGGGATGGAGATTCATGATCCTTGAGGTCCCTTCCAATCCTGGCCATTCTGTGATTCTGTGGTGGAGCCACTGACCCTGGAGGAGTTCAAGGAACATTTGGACATTGTGATGAGGGACATGGTTTAGTGAGAACTATTGGTGATGGGTGGATGGTTGGACTGGGTGATCTTGTGGGTCTTTTCCACCCTTGGTGATTCTATGATACTATGATTCTATGATTTGTGATGATACAGGTGAGGAGGAGTGTTCATCACCTTTAATTAGTTTGATCAGCTTCTTCAGTAGACTCCTTTGATCATCCTGATCTTCATCAGTTGTTTCTGATACTACTACAAGTTCGTCACGATTAATCAATAGAGACAATTTCTCCTCCACTTTATCTAGTCTGTCTATTACTTTTGAGAATACTGAAATGGAAGTGTGAGGTGGAGGTAGCTTTTGTTCAAAGTTCTGAAGCGTAATAATCAGTTCAAAAACACTAGGGGTCTTCTTGTTGGTTCTTGTATCTGTCAAACGTTGCTGCTATTGTACTGGCGTACCTTTCTGGTGCTGTTCTTGTGAGTTTCCACCATATATCAGACATACTCCTAACTCTCTCAGAATCATGGTTTTGGCATGGATCGTTAGAAAGAAACATGGGGTCATGCAACATATCCACCACAGCTGTTTCCCTCAAATACTGGATACCTTTTTCAACAGTATTCCACTTTTTCATCTCAGGCTTCAGATTGTCTCTGAATGGATACCTTTCCTTCACAGTTGATAACACTCGTTCCCAGAGAGTGGCGTCTGTCCAAACATCGACTAATCCCTCTGTCAATAGATGAGTCTCTGGCAATGCCTCCTAGTTGGTGAGCTTCGTTACCATCTAGAGACACGCTACTGGCCCCATTGTCCCAACACCGAACCAACCAGGAGATAATAGTCTCTTTCAGGCATGGTGTGAACTCCTTTCTTGAGCCTTGGATTTCAGTCATCTTCAGATATCAACGAGTAGTTGTAACAGTGACTCCCTCCTCTTCACTCTCTTCTCCGTGTCTCTTAGTTTTTTCCGTTGTCTTTTGCGATGACGGTGGTTTTGGTGAGGGCCCCTCGCCTGCATCTTCCTCTACCTCCTCCACTTCTTTGCTGCAGAGACTAGCTTCAGAGCAGGTAAGACTGCACTGGGAAAGTGATCTGGAGTGAAAAAGGCCAACAGAAAAGCTTTTTTTAAGGCTTTTTTGATGCCAGCAACAGTGCTACACTTGTGCTGGGGAGCTGGCAGCTTGTGGACAGGCTGCTGAGCAAGCAGGGGTGGAGTTGACACATTAGCGGCACAGTTTAAACACCCTACGAACGTGTCATCACCCGCCCTTGACCTTGGCACCTGGTGATGAGCTTTAAATAGCCTCAGGGAGCACACCAGGTGAGTAACTGTTAATGCTGCCCACTGAGAATGGGAAGGTTCAGTGAGTGAGCATAGCCTGCACTGCCCATACGGTGTTGCAGTTGTGGGTATGAGAGGTGGGTCAAGTGGTGAGGAGTGTAGTTCCTCTTTGCTCAGTAGATTGGCTTTCCTCTTGGCAGTCTCTGAGACCACCGGCCTAAACATGGTCTCCACCAGACAGCGGGCTTATTCCAAGAAGACTGTGGTGACCCAGACAGAGGGTCTGCACAGAAATGTAGCTGTTCAGGTCTCTGGCTGCAGGGAGTGCCTGAGCCTGCTGCTGCCTGGGGAGGGTGGCAGGGATTCCACCTGTGTGAGGTGTGAGCAGGTGGATGAGCTGCTCAGCCTGGTGGTGGAGCTCAAGGAGGAGGTGGAGAGACTAAGGAACATCAGGGAGTGTGAGTGGGAGATCAACTGGTGGAGTGACTTGCTGTCGTGCCAGAGGGAAGGGTGCCAGGGAGATATCCCCAGAAAAGTGGTTGACCCCCTGCCCTGTCACACTAGGACAGACCTGACAGATGAGGAGGGTTGGAAAAAAGTCCTGACTAAGCATCAGGGTAGCCCCCCCTGCCTGCCTGCCCTGCTTCCCCAGCTCCCACTAAGCAACAGGTTTGAGATGCTGGAAATTGAAGGGGAGGTGAGTGGGGAGGCGATGGAGGATCTGACTAGGAGGGAGCCAAAGGCAAGGCGATCACCTTCATGCCTTGAGAATGCCTCTGTCAAGAAAGAAAGGTGGTTGTGGTGGGTGACTCCCTTCTCAGAGGAATGGAGGGCTCCATATGCAGACCGGACACGAGCCTTCGGAAACTGTGCTGCATTCCTGGGGCCTGGGTCAGGGACATAACTAGAAAACTCCCAAAGCTGGTTAGGTTCACTGATTACTTCCCATTACTCATGGTTCAGGTGGGTGGTGATGAAATCGCTCAGGGAAGCCTGCGAACTATGAAAAGAGATTTCAGGGGTTTAGGGCAAATAGTTCAAGGAGCGGGAGTGCAAGTGATCTTTTGTTCTATACCTTCAGGGGAAGTGAAGGACATGGAGTGTGCTCGGGAAGCACAAGCAATGAATAATTGGCTCAGAGGTTGGTGTCGAGCCAGAAACTTTGGGTTCTTTGATTGTGGGTCATTTTACTCGGCTCCTGGCCTGTTGTCCGTGAATGGTACTCACCTATCTCAAAGGGGCTTATTGAAACAGCTTTAAAATAGCTACGATGGGGAAAGGAGACAAAACAGGGCTCACCAGAGGTGAGCCTAGGGGAACAATGCTTGAGCTGGGACTGAGGCAGATGACTCAGCTGAAGTGTATCCTACACCAATGCACGCGGTGTGGGCAACAAGCAGGAGGAGCTGGAAGTGATTGTGCGGCAGGCTAACTATGACCTAGTTGCTATCAGTGAAACATGGTGGGAACACTCCCATGACTGGAGTGCTGTGATGGATGGCTACAAGCTCTTCAGAAGGGATAGACAAGGAAGGAAGGGTGGTGGTGTGGCTCTTTATATTAAAGAGTGTTTTGATGTGGAAGAGCTTGGGGTTGGGAATGATAAAGTTGAGTGTATAAAAAAGGCTTTTTAAAGTATGTTAACAGTAAAAGGAAGGCTAGGGAGAATGTGGCTCCCCTGCTAAGTGACGGGGGTGTTCTGGTAACAGGGGATGCTGAGAAGGCAGAGATACTGAATGCCTTCTTTGCTTCTGTCTTCAGTGAAAAAGCTCCCCCTCGGGAATCCGAGACCCTGGAGGTTAGTGAAAGGGTCTGGGTAATGGAAGACTTCCCTGTAGTCAGGGAAGAGGTGGTCCGAGAGCGCCTGGGCAACACCAGTGTTCACAAATCTATGGGATCCGATAGGATGCATCCACGGCTGCTGAGGGAACTGGCAGAGGTGATTGCTGAACCGCTCTCTGTCATCTTTGAGAGGTCTTGGAGAACGGGGGAGGTGCCTGAGGACTGGAGGATAGCCAATGTCACTCCGGTCTTCAGAAAGGGCAAGAAGGCAGATCCAGGCAATTACAGGCCAGTCAGCCTCACCTCTGTCCCTGGAAAGGTGATGGAGCAGCTTGTGCTGGATGCCATCTCCAGACAACTGGAAGAAAAGGAGGTTATCCGGAGTAGTCAGCATGGGTTCACCAGGGGGAGGTTGTGCTTGACCAACCTGGTAGCCTTCTATGATGTTGCCACTGGCTGGGTGGATGGGGGGAAAGCAGTGGATGTAGTCTACCTTGATTTCAGCAAAGCATTTGATACTGTCTCCCACAACATCCTTATAACAAAGCTGAGGAAGTGTGGGATAGATGAGTGGACAGTGAGGTGGGTTGAGAACTGGCTGACTGGCAGAGCGCAGAGGGTCATTGTTGGCAGTGCGGAGTCTGGTTGGAGGCCTGTAACTAGCGGTGTTCCTCAGGGGTTGGTGCTGGGTCCGGTCTTGTTCAACATCTTCATCAGTGACCCTGATGAGGGGATAGTGGCCACCCTCAGCAAGTTTGCTGATGACACGAAGTTGGGAGGATTGGCTGACACGCCTGAAGGCTGTGCTGCCATTCAGCGAGACCTGGACAGGCTGGAGAGCTGGGCAGAAAGAAACCGGATGAGGTTTAACAAAAGCAAGTGTAGAGTCTTGCATCTGGGGAGGAATAATGCACCGGTACAGGTTGGGGGATGACCTGCTGGAGAGAAGTTCTGCGGAGAGGGACCTGGGTGTCCTGGTGGACGACAGGTTGGCCATGAGCCAGCAGTGTGCCCTTGTGGCCAAAAAGGCCAATGGCATTCTGGGGTGCATTAAAAAGAGCGTGGCCAGCAGGTCGAGGGAGGTGATCCTCCCCCTCTACTCTGCCCTGGTAAGGCCTCATCTGGAGTACTGTGTCCAGTTCTGGGCTCCCCAGTCCAAAAAAGACAGGGATCTCTTGGAAAGAGTCCAGCGGAGGGCCACAAAGATGGTGAAGGGCCTGGAGCGTCTCTCCTATGAGGAAAGGCTGAGTGAGCTGGGTCTGATTAGCCTTGAGAAGACTGAGAGGAGACCGGATCCAGGCCTATAAATATCTAAGGTGTGGGGGGCAGAGTGGCGAGGCCAGACTGTTTTCAGCGGTATGTGGAGACCGGACAAGGGGAAACGGCCAAAAACTGGAGCATAGGAAGTTCCTCACAAATGTGCGCAAGAACCTCTTTACGGTGAGGGTGATAGAGCACTGGAACAGGCTGCCCAGGGAGGTCATGGAGCCTCCTTCTCTGGAGATATTCAAGACCCGCCTGGATGCCTACTTGTGCGACCTGGTGTAGGGAACCTGCTTTGGCAGGGGGGTTGGACTCGATGATCTCTGGAGGTCCCTTCCAACCCCTACAATTCTGTGATTCTGTCTATGGGTAAGGATCAGGGGGAAGGCCTGTAGGGGTGACATCTTGGTGGGGGTCTGTTACAGACTGCCTAATCAGGATGAAAAGATGGATGAGGCATTCTATGAGCAGCTTGTGGAAGTTGCACAATTGACAGCACTCATTCTCTTGGGAGACTTCAACTTCCCTGATATATTTTGGAAATATAATACAGCGCAGAGGAAGCAGTCCAGGAGGTTTCTAGAGTGTGTGGAAGACAGCTGGTATGAGAGCCTACTGGGAGTGGTGCCCTGCTAGACCTGCTCTTCACTAACAGAGAAGGACTGGTGGGAGATGTGAAGGTTGGGGACTGTCTTGGGCAGAGCGACCATGAAATTGTAGAATTCTCTATTCTGGGAGATGTCAGAAGGGTGACTAGCAGAACTGCTATCTTGAACTTCCAGAGGGTGGACTTTGACCTGTTCAGGATGCTTGTTGCAGGGGTTCCTTGAGAGTCGCTCCTTAAGGGTAAAGGGGTCCAGGAAGCCTGGATGCTCCTCAAGATGGAAATCTTAAAGGCGCAAGACCAGGCTGTTCCTGAATGCCATAAGGTGAGCCGTAGGGGAAGAAGACCGGTGTGGATGAACTGGGAACTATTGTTGAGACTCTGAAAGAAAAAGAGAGTCTGTGTCCTCTGGAAGAAGGGACAGGCTAGTTGGGGAGATTACAAGGAAGTTGCTAAGGTATGCAGGGAGGAAGTTAGGCAAAAGCCCAGCTTGAATTCAGATTGGCCACTGCAGTAAAAGAGAACAAAAAATCCTTTTACAAATATATTAACAGTAAGATAAGAACCAAGGAGAATTTTCATCCTTTACATGATGCAGCAGGGAATGTGACCACTGTGGATGAGGAAAAGGCTGAGGTTCTAAACACCTTCTTTACATCTACCTTTAATATTCAGATCAGTTATGTTCAGAGCACTTTTTGTCCTGACCTGGAAGTCTGGGATGGTACACAAAATATACTTCCAGTGATGCAGGTAGAGATAGTTAGAGAGCTGCTCCTCCTTCTGGACTGTCACAAGTCTATGGGACCAGACAGGCCCCAAACTAGGGTGCTGATGGAGCTGGTGGAAGTGATTGCTGAGCTGCTTTCCACCATCTGTGTTCCTGGTTATCTGGAGAGGTCCTAGATGATTGGAGTCTTGCCGATGTGACTCCCATCTACAAGAAGGGCCATAAGAAGGATCTGGGGAACTACAGGCCTGTCAGCCTGACCTCGGTACCGGGGAAAGTTATGGAGCTCATCTTGGGTGAGATCACACAGCACATGCGTGGCATCCAGGGGATCAGGCCCAGCCAGCACGGGTTCATGAAAGGCAGAAATAATATCTTTGTTGACGACCTAGATGAAAGTATTGAGTGTACCCTCAGTAAGTTTGCAGATGACACCAAGTTGGGAGGTGGTATTAATCTGCCTGAGGGTATGGAGGCCCTTCAGAGGGTTCTGGATAGGCTGGATTCCTGGGCTGAGGCGAATGGCAGAGGTTCAACAAGGCCAAGTGCCAGGTCCTGCACTTTGGCTACAATAACCCCATGCAGTGCTATAGGCTTGGGGCAAAGTAGCTAGATGACTGTAAAGAGGAAAGGGACTGGGGGGTGTCGGTCAATACTCAGCTGAACATGAGCCAACAGCGTGCCCTGGTGGCCAAGAGGGCCAATGCCATCCTGGCCTGCATTAGAAATAGTGCAGCCAGCAGGAGCAGGGAGGTAATTATCCCCCTGTACTCAGCTCTGGTGAGGCCACACTTCGAGTACTGTGTTCAGTTTTGGACCCCTCACTACAAGAAAGACATTGAGGCCCTAGAGTGTGTCCAGAGAAGGGCAACAAAGCTGGTGAGGGGCATGTAGCACAGGTTTTATGAGGAGAGGCTGAGGAAACTGGGATTGTTCAGTCTGGAGAAGAGGAGGCTCAGAGGTGACCTTATTGCTCTCTACAACTACCTGAAGGGTAGTTGTAGTACCTGGGCAACAACCCCTTGGTCACACATATGAACCAGGCACCTCATGCGTTTACATCTGCTGCAAGTAGCTGCTGAGCTTGTTTATTCATGGGCAAGGGCTTTTGATCATAATATCTGACTTTGTTCCACATATCCCCCTTCTTCATTAGTTTGAACAACAAGCATTTGGTTGATCACCTTATTAATATAAAGAATATATACCAACAAACATGCAAAAACCAAAAAACACATTAATCCACATCACCTTTTAGACCTACAGTCCCTAACCTTGATACCACCCATCAAACTAACCCCATGAGTTTTTGAACATAGCTTTTGCCCCAAAAATCAAAAATATTCTGAGGTAGTTGTCTGTGGAATAAAGAAGGTGGTTGTATTGCTAATGAGTGGTAAAGCTCAACAATAACTTGAGCCAGACATAAACACCCAGAAGGCGCCTAGCCCTTACAAGTAACCAGTCTTGGTTGCACGGGAAAACGTGTTGCGCGGGTATAAAAGGCTCTAAGCACGTCCTTTGTTCTGCACCAGCGAAAGAGTCCACACCTCTTTCACCACACCCACAAGGGAACTTGATGCCTTCTTGCAACAAATGGTGCCTGTATGGGAACTGCTGAGTCATGGCCTGAACCTCTGATTGATCACCGGAGGTGAGCAATGAGTCAGCCATGGGAGCACAGGTGAAGACAATTCACCTGTGCTGCAGGAAGGGGTGGAGCCTGGCTCCACCTCTCCTAGACCCATTTAAGAGCTGACTACCAGTGGGGAAGGATCTCTTTTCTGGAGATCCACTCTGCTGGAGTTTCCTGAGTGAGCCTAGGATACAGGTAATTGTCCTATTTATTTTCTTTGTCTTGCTTTGCCTAACTCTCTTGTTTATTTCATTATTATAACATCTTAATATTCTTTGATTATATAGTGCCTAAACAGGGACATGAGAAAGAGAACGAACAGGGGCAAGAATGAACAGGGACCTGAAACTTAACCTGAATTGAAGACAGATCAATCTGGAGCGTGTTGAGATAAATGTGGAGCACACTGAGAGAAACGTGGGTGCATTGGAAGAAATTCAAGCAACCTGTACAGGAGCACGTTGAGAAAAATGTGGAGCACCTTGAGGGAAACGTGGGTGTATTGAGAAAAATGCGACAACCTGAGGATTCATCATCCTCGACTGCTCTGATTGCATTTCATTGGACAAAGGTAAGCCACCGCGTTACTATGAGGAATAATATGACTTCAGAACAAAAGAATGTCCTAGTTACTTTTCGAATTATTCTTAAAAAATGGGGAAAGATAGTGCCCACTGCTGCTTTACAGGAAATGTTTGTACACCTGCAAGGGAGCCTGATGCCCTCTTGCAATAGCTGTCGCATTGCTTGATGCTGAGAGATTGGCTGCAGTATCCACAGTCCAGTTGCCTCTATAGGCTTTGGTTGGGAGGATACTCAGAAGGTTGTTATGGATCTTAAGAAGCAGCAGTAGATGCTGATAGTACAGTCTAGTAGGGCTTAATGACTGGCTGGAACCTATTGTGGTCCAGCACCTGTGGAAACACAAGCATAACCTCTTCCCTAGGTTATTAACAGAAATGAACCCTCCCATTGACCAGAACCCAAGTTCTTAACCATCACAAGTGCTCTCCCTGGAGTACTCGCTCATTCATCATTCATTGAAGCAAAATGTCAAGCTATTGGTGGTCCAGTCTCATTCTGCCACTGGTTCAAAAAACTTAACATATGTTGTTTTGGCCTGTTTCTCGGTTGGGGATACACCACCCATTTCCCCCTTTTTTTTTCTTTTTTTTTTTTTTTTTTTTTAGCAACATGGCCTTCAGTGTGCTGTGGGTGCATTCAATGATAGCTTGGCCTGTGGGTGAGTGTGGAATACCCGTAAGATGCAAAAACCACAGATGTTATAGTTGCAAATGCAAGCAAGAGATGCTTACAAATGTCCCATGCCTTTTCTCCGGTATGAGGGGAGGCTGTGATTGCACCAGAGAAGGTATTCACCGTAACATGAGTATATTTCAGGTGGCCAAGCTCAGGAACATGAGTGACATCCATCTGCCACAGTTCTAGTGCCTTCAACCCCCTTGGGTTGACTCCATAAGACAATGATGGTGTCATCTGCTGACAGTCAGGACATACAGTGGTTATTTGGCACACCTGATTCAGTGCAAGTCCAAATGATTTTTGTAGTCCTTTTGCATTTTGGTGGAAAAAGGTATGCGATAACCGCACCTGTTCAAACATACTAGGCACAACCACAATACCTGCCACTTGATCTGCGAGTCTATTACCTTCCATTAACTGTCCAGGCAAGGTGGTATGAGATCAAATGTGTGATGAAGTAACACTCCTTTTGCATATTAATCAAAAACAAAAGGGAATACAATAATGCGAATAGCCACTCGTTAGACGCCTCCTTTAAATATGCTGCTTCTATCCTGGTGACTATTCCAGTAACATACGTCAAGTCTGTAACAACAGTAATAGGGTCAGGCCATTTTTGAAATACCTGTACCACTGCAGCTAGCTCCACTATCTGTGGAGGTCCCTCTACAAAATGAATATCAGACATCCACTGTCCTTGATAGTCCTGACAAACAATAATCGAATGTCCCATCCTCCCTGATCCATCTGTAAAGAGTTAATGCATCTAACAGAATAGGAGAGCATTTAGGAAGATTCTGTAACCAAAAGTGGGATTGTAATAATCTGTGCCCTGGTGGATGCACTGATAGTGCTCCAGGGAAGCCTTCCTTGGCCACCTGGAGAAGCAGCGAACTTTGAAACAACCACTGTAACGTATTTACAGATACTGGCAAAATAAGCACTGAAGGCTTCCACCCACTCAGCAACAATAGTTTTTGTCATCCACTGGTGATGAGGGTGGTGATCATTTCAACCCTTGTAGTGATAGTTTTCGAAACCAGAATTAACAACTGAAAGGGGAGAGCTGGATCATATCACTAAACCTGTCATTTAAACATTGCTGTGGCAACATCCTTAATGGTAATTTGTGCTTCCAGCATCAAAGTTGGCCTTGAATTTAATGTCACATCCCCTTTTAATAATTGAAATTATGGATGCAACGTTTTGTTGGTTATGCCCAGTATGGGTCTGACCCAATTTATTGCATATCATTCAGGCTGCGAGCCTCCATGCTTATCTTTAAACATTGTGGGGCTATGTTCTGATTCGTAATTCACCAACCTGAATACCTCCAGGATGAGCTCTCCTGAACTTTCTCAGGAGCCACTTCTAATCCCTGACTTCTGACGCGTTCAAGAACTACGGTCATTGTATGTTGCATCTCTTCCCCTGACTGGGTTGCCACAAGAGTGTCATCCATATGGTGATAAATAGTCTCAGGGGATAGAGTCCTTGCTACAAACCATTGACATATAGTGGGACTATTTTTCATTCCTTGGCATAACACTGTCCAGTGGTATAGTTTAGCCAGTTCAGACGGATTAATGGAGGGAACTAAGAATGCAAATTTAGGCGCATCATGAGGATCCAGCGGAATGGTGAAGAAGCAGTCCCTTAAATGAATAACAGTCAAACACCAGTTTTTTGGTATCATTGTAGGGGATGGTAGTCCAGACTGAACTGGTCCTATTTCTTCCATGACAGCATTAATTTGTCGTAAGTCTTGCAACAGACACCATTTCCCATTCTTCTTCCTAATCACAAACACTGGAGAGTTCCATGGGCTGGTAGCAGGAATTATGTGGCCAGCTGTTAACTGTTTGTCAACGGTTTACAGGCTGGTTCGGCCCAGTTCCGTGACTAGCGGGGTGGAGGGATCTGCAGATCCGCGCCTCCGGAAAAAAAAGGGAACAGGGGACCCCAAAATAATTAAAAACTGCGGCAACGATCTGAGGAGAAACAAACTAATTTACTAAATATGGTATCGGGATGCAAGATAACACACTATAATACAATATAATTAAAATCGAAGCTAATAAATCAAATATAATGAGAGAGAGAATGTCCGAAAGGTGGGTAGGCCTCACCACAATGCGGAGGGCTGAGGTGAGATGTGCAGTCCAGTCGAGCAGCAGGGAGAAAAGGGAGGAGAGCCGACGAAGAGCGGGCAAAAAAGAGTGCATCAGGTGACCTTGCCAGGAATTATATCTCGAGACTCTCTGTGACCCCAAAGTCCCCTGGGGACTGTAGTTCTTCTCTTCCAGGCAGGTACCCAGAGCTTGAGCATTAACAGTTAAACTCCCAGTGCCCCACATGATGTTATGATGTGGAATACCAAAACCAAATATCACAAAACCATGACACTGTTCCTAAACCAGCTCGTGCAAGTGGTGCAACTTTTCACTACTAAGGGGCCACTGATTCACCCACACAGAATCTGATGTCTTCCATGAGTAGCAATGTACACTGCACTGCAGCAGCCCCTATGATAAATTTGTCCCTAAATTCAGTCCCCACTGAGAGAAGCAGTCCCATCCTCAAAGAGTCACAAACACAGGCTCTTCTGCCTTTGAGGCCCACTACTTGATTCACATGTGCACTTTGTACAGGGAGAGTCTAGCCTCCTATACCTATTAATGTGGTATGAACCTGTGAGGTGGGCCAATGTGATGGCCAGGCACTTTGGACAATTACTGTTACATCTGCCCCAGTGTCTATGATGCCAGACACCTCAAATTTCTGCGATGGACTCCCTGACTCTAGCATGCAAGTCAGGGTTGGCTGAATGTGAACCCACAGTATGTGTGGGGAACCTGTATAGCCAAGCCCCTCAGCCCCTCTCTCTTTGTCAATCACTGGTACCCATTGCACATAAAAGTATATCCATTGTGCAATATAGGTGCCTGATGGCCCATGACAAGGAGGCATTGGCGTCCACACCATAAATTGAATCTCCCCTAAGAAATCTGCATCTATGACCTCTGGGTAACACAAAGAAACCTTGCATCGTAACACAACAAAGTACTACGGCCATATCCTAAAGGTCCCATGACCCCTGTCGCTACTGCCCTCACCTGGTTAGAATCTAAAGTCACTGGCTCAGAGGTGGCCAGATCCACTCCAGGATCGTCATGAGTTCTTGTGTATAAACCTGTGGCGCCTGTGGCGCTGGATTTGATTGTGGTGCTGGGGCTATTTGTGTCATCATGTGCCCCTGCCGTGTGCTCTGACCCCTGTTTCCCTGAAGAGGGAGCCCTTCCTCGCCTAATCTAGAGTGGCATTGATTTGCATAATGCCAACCTTTGCGGCATCAGGTGCATACCCCTGGTCCAGGCGGCTGCATGGCCCTTCTGTTTGAGCAATTTCGGCAGAAATGACCTGGCTAACCACATGCAAAGCAATTCTGTGAATCTAATTTCATTGCTGCGAATGCTGCAGCCATCATGTTGCACTAATATTGCATAGTGCCCACTTTATTACGTGTCTATCAACTGTAAGAGGGTAGGTTTATTCAGAAGTGTGGGAATCAAATGTTGTTTTTGCATTAGAATTGGATAATATTTTTTATTTCATGAACTCTGTTGTCATAGTTCTTTTGGGGAGTCCTTCTACTTAACTTGGGGAAGATCTCTGATAGTTTGCATCACTTATCCTCTAGCCAAATCTTCCCAGAAATGCACACTGTATATAGGTGTATATATGTATATTTTGTCACACACATTGCAAGAATATCCTGCACGAGATCAAACCAGAGAACAAGTCATGGTATGCCCGAGGAAGCGCCTGAAGAGACATCTGAAGGCCTGGCATCATCCCCCCCAGTGCTCTTTGTTTAACGAAGACTTCGGAGACAATCACCATATCAATAGGACAAGAAGAGCACTGAGACATCTTGGAAACAACAGGATGGCTACTGACTGACACCAGATAACACACGAATCAACAAACGTAAACTGATAAGATTGTGAACCTGGAGTACCCAGCCAATGGGGAAACAGGGCAGGGGGATGGATAAAGGGAAAAACAGGGTATAAAGACTGTCATCTTGTGTCCATAGGTGTGCTCCTGCTTGCGGGACGCCCGCCATTGCAATCGCGAATAAAATCTGCTTTTATCAGAGATACCGTCCTGACAAAAATTATTTGGATGTTTCCAACAATTTGGGGGCTCGTCCGGGATAATTATCGCTTCTTTGGAGGTCTCCCTACTGCCCTGGACAGGATAGGTGCACCCTGCTGATTTCAGCGGTCCTGTCTGGGTAGTGAGGTGACTCCTTGGGACAGCCGATAAGAAACCGAGACTGTTACATAACGGACGGACTCTGTGAAAGCCACGGGGCAGGTAGGCATGTGTATTGACCCCTGGAGACCCGGTAACTTCGTGCACAGACCAAGGTAAGGGAGTTTGATTCTTGCCTTGGGGGTCGGTGGAGACTCGAGTGAGTGTGTGTGACTGAGACGCACTTTCAGTGCGAAGCGAGTGCTGAGTCCCGATTTGCGGTTCCGTTGTCCCGCGAGGGGCACGGCCAGAGACGGACGAAGCGGCTGTGTTGGTAAAAGGAAGAGTCTCGGGAGGGAGCTGTTGGTGTGCGGTACCCTGGACACTTGACGAAGTGCCAGCAGTACACCCCTATTAATCCGAGAATCGGAGCGAGATGCTCTGGAGGGATTGGCCCTAAATCCGAGAATCGGAGTGTGGTAACCTGTGAGCTGGGGAGTTCACAGTAGCATTCCGGAGGGATGGGGAGTAGGAGCTCCGTAGAACAGGGGAGAAGGGTCCCCAAATTCGTGCCTAGAGATAGCCCCTTGGGAAAGAAGCTTCAGAATTGGAAAATAATCCCCAGACCAGGGAAAAGAACAGGGAAAAGATGTTTAAATACTGTATACAGACATAGCCTAGAGAGCTACTACAGGGAAAATCATGATTTTGACCAAAATAGGGGTCTGATGAAGATTGGGCCTGTCAGACTTTGTATTAATACGTAAACAGTAAGACTCCTTTTTCTGAAACAGAATTGGCTTATGTTGCTGAATGGGTGTACAAAGTAAAAAAAAATGTTCCTCACAAGAAGGAGTTGAAGTTCAAAAGAAAGAGGAAAGAGAAGCAGAAAAATCATAAATGGGATCCCTTAGATAACTTCCCCCCCTTTAATTTCTAAAGCAGTGTGTAGGTAGTGAGGGTCTGGCGCCCGGAAGATATCGCGTTGTACGGGAAGACAGGGTCCCTCTCCCGATAGCCAATAGCGTTCAGTGCCCAGGTTATATAAGGCCATTTTTCCCACCAATAAATGCCATTTGCCGTCCACCACATTGGTGTCAGCGAGCTGATGGACCGAGCGACCTGGGATTGGTCGCCGTGCCGTTCCCGAACCAGGTCGCCACGCCTACGATAGGCAACAGCAGTGTAAGCGGCAGTGACATCTCCAGAGAAGGGGAGTGGCCGTGCTGCTGATCCTGAGCAGGGTTCTGGAGAGAGGATGCACTCTCGATTACTGAGGGAGTTGGAGCAATGTGAATGGGACCTGGAGAGTTTTTCCTTTCTCTAACACTAACCTTACTAATACTTCACTTTATCCTCTTAGGGCAGTCTCCTTAGGTCAAGGGAAATAGGGTATGCTAATGCCTGCTGTTTTTACTAGAAGAAAATCAGGAGTTTCAAGAAGAATTCCTGAATTGAGGATCCTGTAAGTGTAGCAGAACAATTAGATCAATTTCTAGGGCCTAATTTCTACTCGTGGATGGAAATGATGTTTATCATTGATATGTTGTTTACTGGAGAAGGAGGTGGGCAGCTATGCAAGTGTGGGAAGTGAATACAGAGGGAAGGTTGGGCCCTGGAGGGAGGCAGAGAGAGGAAGGATCCTGATGATAAACTGTACTGATTATTGTCATTGTCTTCATGATTGTTGAATGTTTATGTCATGAAAGTGTTGTGTTATGTTATGTCATGTACAAGGCTGTCATGGAACAGAGGGTGTCTAAAAGTGATACCAGGAAGACCCCCTGGGTTGTATTTTGGCTCACTGGAGAAACATTGCTGGTGAGCAAGGGGGAATATTGAATAAGAAATCAGGAACATAAATGGAGTAATGGGACCAGTTTTATAATTGAGTGCCCTAATCATAAGACCAAGTGCTGGGTGTTTGTGGAAGTTGAAGAACTGTATTGTTTGATTTTTGGATTTGGAAGGCAGTGGGAGAAACTGTCTTGATGATATATGGAAGTGCAATTGTTAATGGTGCAATTGGTAATGGTATATGGATGTGCAGTTGGTAATGGTATATGGAACTGTAATTGAGGGTGTACAAATAGTGGAACTGTGGAAAAGCAAACAAAACAAAACAAAAAAAAACCAACAGCAAAAAAGGGTAAGGAAAACAGTGAGTTCAGGATATTAGAGTTTGGGTCGGCATGAGAACACATCCCCCGCACTACCCCCCCCCACCGCGGCTTGTAAAACCAACTTGGAGTGAGAGAAAGAGCTGGGGGCCGGAGCCTCCCGCTGTAACTGTGCAGGGTGTGTGACTTGTGAAGGGGGATGGGACGGGACATTGAAAGTGAGAATAGCCGTCATCTGCAGAGATCTCGGGAAACCGATATCCCAGTGTAAGCACTGGAAGCTTGGGGAGGGGGTGAAACAGAAATTACTAACATTATATTTCAGTAATGATGAAAGTCTGAAAAGTGAAAAGGGTTTGGAAAACACAGGTTGAGGAAGGCAAAGTTGAGCAAGGTATAATAGGGATGTCCTTACCTAGAAGAAGAGGTAAGGGGGAGCCTGGAAGGGCTCAGGAAGAGTTCCACCCCCACTGGACAAAAGGCAGCTGGGGAAGCAGGGTAAAGACGCTTATTTTCTGATACGGGTGCCTCTTACTCTGTGCTACATCAAGAATTATTACCCGTAGATGATTTTTGTAATAGTTGTAGGAGCTCTGGCAAGAGAAGTTTACCTTTTGGGGACCAATTAAATACAGGTTAGGAGAACAAGTAGGAATATATAAATTCTTGTACATGCCAGGTTCTCCAAAACCATTACTTGGGCATGATGTATTAGAACAGTTGAATGTAGAGATTAAATTCAGTAGAGAAAATTGGAGCTAAGTGTCAAGCAAGACCAATTGACTGAAAATTTTAAGTCTGGCTTTAACACAAACTGGGAAAAGCAATATTGTACCCCCAGAAGTTAGGTAAATCCTAAATCAGGTATACACAGGACTGTAGGCATCAGGAATGGCAACTGGGAACATGATGGTGGATCAGGTGGCAAAACAGGCAGCTGAAGGAAAAGAAATTGGTGAACTGGCTTTAATTCCAGACGGTAAACTTAAAAATATCTGAACCTTAATCAGAACCTATAAGGTATTGTAGAGAGGATAGGAATTTATTGATTTAAAAGGGAAGAGAGCAAGCTGACAGGTGGGTGCATACCCAGATGGACACATTGTTGTGCCCTTTATTACTTTATAGAAATTGGTTCTAAGGGAACATAATAAAACATATGGGGGTACAGACATCAGAAAGTAACTGTACAATCCTAGTACCAGGAACAGGGTACAAGTGGGGCTTGTTGGGAAAGGGAATCTTTTAGGACAACAATTGCAAATAGATTTTTTTCAGAACTGCCAGGAAAAAGGAGGATTTCAGTATATGCTAATTCTAACAAATACCCTTTTCAGGGTGGTCAGAAGCATTCCCTTGCAGGACCAATAAAGCCAAAGAAATAACCAAGATATTGCTGCAGGAGAGTATACCAAGGTTTGGGTGTTCTGCAACAATACCCTTCAACCAGGGAACTCGCTTTATTGCAGAGATTGTCCAACAGGTCAGTAAGCATTGGGAATAAATCGGCAATTGCACATATCACGCAGATCACAGGCGAGTGGTCAGGTGGAAAAGATGAATTATCTAATTAAATCACAGGTTGTAAAACTGGGCCAGGAAGCTGGACTATCCTAGTCAAAGTTGTTGCCTTTGGCTCTCCTTAGGAGCAGAATGAAACCTAGAGCCAAAGAGGGGTTAAGTCTTTCAAAATACTGTACAAAAGGCCTTATGTTGTACAAACAGGATTTCTACCCATGTAGGGAATGAAATACTGAGCATGTGGTAAGTCTACAAGAACAGCTTCAGGAAATAGAGAAACTGGTTCTAGGAACTAGAGCCCAAGGCCTTGACGGCTTGATACATAATATTTTAACAAGAGATTATACATATATAGCAGATGTGTTTCACATTCGCCCCTGGAATCAAGGTGGATAAGTCTGTTCCAGGTGCTGCTAACATCCCGCACAGCAGTAAAAATTAAAGAACAAGCATTGTTTGTACATCGTACTAGAGTTAAGAAGGTCCCTCAAATACAATGGGAACTGAAGTCAGCTGGACCCTTAAAATTGTGAATCCAAAGACAGTAATATGGGCTCTTATAATTGTTAGAAATGTTAATTTGATTAAGTGCAGCATTTGATGTAAATGTTTATGTATCTCTTGTGAAAAACATCATTGCAAAGTATACTTATATCAGTAATTGTTTGGTATGTGGGCAAGCTAAGGATTTAAACTTTTCAATTCTTTTTGTCCCTGATGTTTTTAAGGTGATAAACCAAATTGTTGCAGGGTTTGAGTCACTGTCCTGGTGGGTGATAATCAACAAGAATGTAGATTGGATTAACTACATTTGTTATAATCAGTGGAGTTTTACAAATTACACAAAAGAGTGCAATAAAGGGAATTGCAGAACAGTTAGATGCCACAAGTAGGATGGCCTGGGAAAATAGGATCTCCTAAGATATGATACAAGATAAAAAAAAAAAAAAAGAAAAAAAAGGGGGTGTATGTGTAATGCTGGGTACCCATTGTTGCACCTTCATCCCAATAACACAGCTCCAGGTGACACAATAACTAAGGCATTGCAAGAGCTTACCACCCTTGCCAATGAACTGGCAGAAAAATCGGGAATAGATACTTCTCTCGCCGGATGGTTGGAGTCCCGGTTTGGTGAATGGAAAGGGGTGATTGTATCCACGTTTACTTCTTTCATAGTAGTAGCAGGAGCCCTGATGGCCATTGGTTGCTGTGTTATTCCCTGTGTGAGGCGACTGGTACAGTGATTGATCGAGACAGCACTATTGAAGCAAACACCAATGGAGTCACCACATTTGGATAAAATGATGGTATTAGAGGAGATGGGAAAAAAAAAAAGAAAGTAGAGAAGAGGGAGATGTCTATAAAAGTGAAACTTAAAAAAATTGCAGAAATCAACAGTGTATGAAAAAAGAAAAAGGGGGGAATTGTGGGAATCAAATGTTGTTTCTGCATTAGAATTGGATAATATTTTTTATTTCATGAACTCCGTTGTCATAGTTCTTCTGGGGAGTCCTTCTACTTAACTTGGGGAAGATCTCTGATAGTTTGCATCACTTATCCTCTAGCCAAATCTTCCCAGGAATGCACGCTCTGTATATAGGTGTATATATGTATATTTTGTCACACACATTGCAAGAATATCCTGCACGAGATCAAACCAGAGAACAAGTCATGGTATGCCCGAGGAAGCGCCTGAAGAGACATCTGAAGGCCTGGCATCATCCCCCCCAGTGCTCTTTGTTTAACGAAGACTTCGGAGACAATCACCATATCAATAGGACAAGAAGAGCACTGAGACATCTTGGAAACAACAGGATGGCTGCTGACTGACACCAGATAACACACGAATCAACAAACGTAAACTGACAAGATTGTGAACCTGGAGTACCCAGCCAATGGGGAAACAGGGCAGGGGATGGATAAAGGGAAAAACAGGGTATAAAGACTGTCATCTTGTGTCCATAGGTGTGCTCCTGCTTGCGGGACGCCCGCCATTGCAATCGCGAATAAAATCTGCTTTTATCAGAGATACTGTTGAGTAAGGAAAGGACTAGATAAGGATTAACTCTTGTTTAGGAATGTAGATAAGCAGGATGTGTGGTCAGATAAGAAAAGGGCATCTGGAAACTCTGTTGACACAAGGAATGGGTCAGGATCGCATTACTTCTGTCAGAGACAGTGGGTCTTCTCCCATGCTAAAGGAGACCCCCCACTGCTCATGGCGGGGACCATATGCTGATAAGTCAGGAATGTAATGAATATGCATGTGAATTCCACTGATTGTGTATTCGTTCGGCCTATATCTGTACCAGGCTTCTTCCTTACGGTGTGCAAGTTTGGAGGAGCTATCCCCCTTGCACCCAGCTTGGCGCCAAATGCTGAATAAAACATACCTGCTTTATAACCTAACTCTGGGTTATAGAGTTTGATTCCGCGAGTCAATTTGGCACCCCAGATGGGACCATCTCTGCTTGGCTGCAGGACCGGCTGAGAGGGGGGATGCCTTTGGCACGCCCCGAGATTGCTCGGAAGGACTCCCCTACCTCATCCGATCACTGCGGGAGTAGACAAGGACCATCTATAGGCGGACCAGGTATGTTTAGGAAAGGAGGGGAACCCCGTAAGTCGTAAGGAGATGTCCTACGCAGGGTGGATAGCCTTTGTGCTGCCCCTGGGTCAGTGAGCTCACAGGTTTGGTAGGTTGCCGGCTGGGGTGGGTAGGCTCTGGCGAGCAGCTCCTTGGGGGAGCGCCCACAAACGGACCTTGTAAGTCGTACACGGGGTAAGGGGACAGGATATAGTGGGTATCCTGTCAAATGGTTTTCTGGTTGTAATAACAGGAGCTATAGCTTGTATACTTGTTATTGTGTATCTGAATCAATACCATCAAAATATTTGATTAAGCCGGCATTGTGTGAATGTGGTGTGAGTGAGACGTAGCTAAGCTACGGAGCGAGAGCGGAGTCCCTGATCCGCGGTTCCGTGCTCCCGCGAGGGAAACGGCCGGAGACGGACGAAGCGAAAGTTGTCTTTTTCTGTTGTTTGTCCGTCCATACGGGTTTTCTGTTTACGGATTGGGATGGTGATGGGAATTTATACTTTATAAATTGGGAAGAGGGGCCTGAGGAAAGGTGTGCATTCCACCCTGAAAACGAGCGTTGCCCCATTTATATTATATGTTGTCTAGTGTGTGAAGAAATATATCAGGGTTGGTGGCGTCATTTGTGTCCGGAGTGCCACCATGAGTGGTGGACTGAGCATCACGGACTAACGTGGGGAAATTTTAGAGTACTGAGAGTTATTTGTGGAAACTTTAGGGCAATAACAAACCAGTGAGACAACATGATGGGAGGGTCACAGGGAAAGGAAATACCTAAAAGAACACCCCTTGGATGTATTCTGGCACATTGGCGAGATATTGCAGGGGGACCTGGGGGCACTCTAAGTAAGAAAACTCTGATAAAATATTGTAATCAATGATGATTAGTGTATAAATTGGATGATGGGGAAAAGTGGCCCCTAAATGGGACGTTGAACTACAATACCATTCTGCAACCAATGCTATTTTTAAAACAGGAAGGTAAATGGGATGAGGCAGCATACGCTGATATGTTCTTTACCCGCAGGAATCATCCTGAATGGCAAAGAGAATGTGGGATGGGGGCACCACAAGATCCTCTAGTGTATGAATGGGGAATGAATATCAACTCATTTATGTAATATTGTGTTCTGTTTGCAAGGAGATGTGTGAGGGAGGTGGGTCAATCAGTGCTGTTTCTGTGGTGAGGTGTCTATAACCAAATGACACAGATTGTTAAGGGAAAGTTATATGGTATTAAGGGTATTTATGGAAACTGAAGAACTGTATGGTTAGATTTGTGCATTTCGAAGGGAATGAGACAAACTGTTTTGATGGTATAAGAAAGTGTAATTGTTAATGGTATAGAATTGAGTGTAACTGCAAGTGTAAATGAGGGTACTAATAGTGGAACAAAGGAAAAAGGGTTAAAGAGAAAGTGAGTTAATCCTTGCTGGCGTGAGAGCAACCCCCGCACCGTTCCCCCGCGAGCAGTACTTGGTGTGAGAGAGAGAGCCGGGGACGGAGACTGCTGTTACTTGTGAAGGGGGGAGTGAGAATAGCCTCTGTGGAGGTCTAGTAAAACCCGAAATCCCAGTGTTAGCACTGGAAGCCTCTGGAGAGGAGGAGGTAAAACTGAAATATGATGTTAGTAGTTTATGTAATGATGAGAGTTTGGAAAGTGAAAAGTTTGGGAAGGACACAGGCTGAGGAAGGCAAGGCAGGGTGTGACAGGGATGTAGAGGTGAGCGATATGAAGGACAAACAAACAAACAAAAACTGATTGAGAAACAGAGAGAGTAAGGAAGTTGGGAATAACAGCAGCTGTTACTGTCGCAGCACTAGAGTAGGGCGTAGGATCCAGAGATCCACTCAGAGAGAGGGGGAAGGGGGGGGCTGGAGGAGCCCAGGGAGGGCTCTGCCCCACTGCAATGAAAGTAATGTGTAAATTACTGAGAAAGAGGGAACCGCCTCTGGTTGCAAAAATGAAGGATGGGAATTTGGGAAGTTTACCCTAGCAGATCCACTAGTTAAATTACAGCTAGGTGACTTGCGGAATCAAACTCTATAACCCAGAGTTAGATTATAAAGCAGGTATGTTTTATTCAGCATTTGGCGCCAAGCTGGGTGCAAGGGGGATAGCTCCTCCAAACTTGCACACCGTAAGGATGAAGCTTGGTACAGATATAGGCCGAACGCAGTGGAATTCACATGCATATTCATTACATTCCTGACTTATCAACATACAGTCCTGCCATGAGCAGTGGGGGTTTCCTTTGCATGGGAGAAGACACATTGTCTCTGACAGAAGTAATCCCATCCTGACCCATTCCTTGTGTCAACAGAGTTGCCAGATGTCCTTTTCTTATCTGACCACACATCCTGCTTATCTACATTCCTAAACAAGAGTTAATCCTTATCTTGTCCTTTCCTTACTCAATTCCCCCCTTTTTCTTGAACCTAGCAAATTCTTTTGCTAAATTGCTCCATTCGGTAAAAGGGAAGTTTTGAAATAACTCCCACTTTCCACTTTCTGCCTTAGCTTGTGCTTTTTCCACTCCTCATAACTATCCCCAGAAGTTTTACATATCCATAATGCACATCTCATCGCAACACACATAAAAATGAGCAAGATGGCTATAATAATACAAACCACAAAGAGTTGCTTTAACCACGTAAAGTTAGGTAACCAGCTGGTAAGTTTTTCCCACAATTCCGTGAATCCTAGTGAGGTGTCATCCATCGTTACCTGATGAAGTAATTTAGTGTGCTCCCATATTGCATGTAGATCAGTTTCTATCCTTTGAGTCTTATCTACATAAGCACAACAACTCTGATTAATTATCATACAAACCCCTCCCTCTTTGGCTGTTAGGAGATCCAATGCCATTCTATTTTGTAATACAACCTTACTAAGCACTGAAATCTCAACCTGTAATGCTTTGATTGCATCAGCGGTTGCGTTCTCTATTATCTCTAGAGTGGCCGAAATATTAACAATTGCTTTCTCCAGCTCACTTACTCCAAGAGATGGGATGAACCATCTCACAAAGCTGTGGAAACCAGTAGGTTTTTCCACCAAAGGATTTATTACTCTTCTCACCCGTCTCCAGGGTGTTCTCAAGAGTCCCCGTGGTATTTCCTTATGCACCGTGGTCTGAGGTACCAAGTATCCTGCAGTGCATGTTCCAATCCAATTTGGAGGCAGTGCTTTTCGTGCCTGCCCATCCCCACATAACCACCAGTATCCATAAGGTAATCTGCATGGATTAGACATACCCTCTTGTTGGATAAAAGATGTTCCCATTCCCACAATCCCAAGTACATCCTTATCTATAGGCCAAGATGAATTTTTACTTGTTCTAGGATCGCACCCTATGCCCTGCTTCCACCTTGTAGTTTCGTTGAGTCCTGATACTGTTCCTGAATTCCCATATTCCCAACTACATCCTATACCTGTTAAATTTCGCCACCCGACTTTCACACTAATTTCGCTATCATTTTCCTTATCCACAAAGATAGATTTAGAGGAGTTAATAATCAACAGATCAAACTTGGGGCCCTTTTGTAATTTATCCTCTATTCCATACTTACATTCCCCGTGTTCCACCCAATTTGGAATTGTACTACCCCACAGACTGGCACCCCCCTGCTCTGGGGAGGGCCATACATATCCAACAATTCGTTAGGTTAAAATTTTGGGCCACTGCCCGAGTAGCTATTACCTTCCCAGGCTAAAGCAAATCTTATAAGGTTAATTACAACGCACAGTTTATACATTTTTCTTAATTGTTAGTCGGAGGGGTCCTTTCTCCTCGCAGTCCACTGTGGTCGGACCGTCTTCTTCAGGTGCTTCCTCAGGCATGCCATGCCTTGTTCTCTGGTTTGATCTCGTGCAGGATCTTCTTGCAACATGTATGACAAAATATACATATATACACCACATACCAAACAATTACTGATATAAGTATACTTTGCAATGATGTTTTCCACAAGAGATATATAAGCATTTACATCAAATGCTGCACTTAATCAAGTTAACATTTCTAACAATTATAAGAGCCCTTATTACTGTCTTTGGCCAGCTGGCTTCAGTTCCCATTGTATTTGAGGGATCAAGCCGTCAAGGCGTTGGGCTCTAGTTCCTAGAACCAGTTTTCCTGAAGCTGTTCTTGTAGACTTCCTATTTGTACAATATAAGGCCTTTTGCACAGTATTTTGAAAGACTTAACCCCTCTTTGGCTCTAGGTTTCCTAAGGAAAGCCAAAGGCAACAACTGTGGCCAGGATAGTCCAGCTTCCTGGGCCAGTTTTACAACCTGTGATTGAATTCCAATTTATTCCCAATGCTTACTGACCTATTAGACAATCTCTGCAATAAAGTGAGTTCCCTGGTTGAAGGGTATTGTTGCAGGACATCCAAACCTTGGTATAATCTCCTGCAGCAATACCTTGGTTATTTCTTTGGCTTTATTGGTCCTGCAAGGGAATGCTTCTGGAAACCCTCCTTTTTTCCTGGCAGTTCTGAAAAAAATCAATTTACAATTGTTGTCCTAAAAGATTCCCCTTCCCAACAAGCCCCACTTGTACCCTGTTCCTGGTACTAGGACTGTACAGTTACTTTCTGATGTCTGTACCCCTATATGTTTTATTATGTTCCCTTAGAACCAATTTCTATAAAATAATAAAGGGCACAACAATATGTCCATCTGGGTATGCACCCACCTGTCAGCTTGCTCTCTTCCCTTTTAAATCATTAAATTCCTATCCTCTCTAATACCTTATAGGTTCTGATTAAGGTTCAAATATTTTAAGTTTACCGTCTGGAATTAAAGCCAGTTCACCAATTTCTTTTCCTTCAGCTGCCTGTTTTGCCACCTGATCCACCATCACGTTCCCAGTTGCCTGTACACTGTCACTCTTCTGATGTCCTTTACAATGTATAACAGCCATGCCGCTCTTCGGTAGATTTTCATCATGCTGGATTTGTTTTCCATGTGTGTAAGAAAACCTCGCTCTTTCCAGATGGTACCATGAGTGGGTACCACCCCAAAAGCATATTTAGTTCTTGTCAAGGCAGTTATTTCAGCCTTCTGAGCAGAAGTCCCCACAGGTAATGGTTTTGCTTCAATTACCTTGTCAGTAGCAGTTGCTGCATGTCCTGCCTTACAGTTTCCTTGTCTCACAAAGCTGTTTCCGTCAGTGAATCCAGGAATCCTCAGCGTTGTCCAACGGTTCCTTCTGTAGGTCTGACCAACTGGCATTCTCCATTCAGTGCACACTGCTGGCTTGGAGGTAGCTCTGCGTTGGTGTTCTGGGTGCTCAGCAAACTGCTTCCTTCTCTTTGATCAGTTGTGCTTTCTGTTGAGAAACTTGATAGCCATTTAAATCAAGAAATTCAGCAAACTCACAGTCCACCGTACACAGTCCTCCTTTGTTACTGTAGTATCCATGTACTGTAGTAAAGTTCCACTGTGAGATGGAGGAACCCAAATCTCAGGCTCACGAGTTGACCAGTTCTCAGAAATCACTGGGCTGTTCTCACAACCCTGTGTAACACTGTCTAGGTTCTTCCCTTATTGGAGTTTTCCTCCAAATAATTTTAGACTTTCTTTGGCAAAACCAGGCAGAAAAAGGTGTACTTCAAATCCAGAACGGTAAACCCCACCTACTTATTAATAAAGATATACACCATGGGTTGTATGTATTCTACATTTCTATTAATTGCCCTCAAATCTTGTACCAAACTATAGCTCTTGCCATCCAATTTTCCATTTGCAAGATTGGGGTGTTCTATTTGGATTTCTATCCAATTAATTATCCAAAATTCATAAAGTTATTTATTATTTCTGTTATCCTCCTACAGTCTTGTATCCTCAAAGGGCACTGCTTTACCCTGGTTGGGCTGG
>JARXNR010000177.1:0-56138 GCA_036346035.1 Crossoptilon crossoptilon
ATCTCCTTTTCCTTCCCACCTCCATGTCCTCCCCATGTCCATCTCCATGTCCTTCTCCATCTCCTTTTCCTTCCCACCTCCATGTCCTCCCCATGTCCATCTCCATGTCCTTCTCCATCTCCACACCCTTTCCCATCACCATGTCCTCTCCATGTCCATCTCCTTTTCCTCCCCATCTCCATGTCCTCCCCATGTCCTCCCCCTGTCCATCTCCACATCCTTTCCCATGTCCTCCCCATGTTTATCTCTGTGTCCCTTCCCATCACCATGTCCTCTCCATGTCCATCCCCATGTCCGTCTCCTTTCCTCCCCACCTCCATGTCCTCCCCATGTCCTTCCCCACCTCCATGTCCTTCCCATGTCCACCTCCATGTCCATCTCCATGTCCTCCCCAAATCCATGTCCTCCCCATGTCCATCTCCACGTCCTTTCCCATCACCACGTCCTCCCACGTCCTTCCCCATGTCCTCCCCACGTCCTATCAGGGCAGGTCGCTAACGGCGTTAATTAGATCTCAGGGCTGGAGGCCGCTGAGCAGAGAGAGCCCCACCGTCAGCTGCTGCACTTGTGAAAAGTTAATGCAATTACGCCTTCCCTCTAAACTAATTAGGCAGCAATCTGCCACGCAAGGAGCTGCGCTGGCTGCCCAGAGCCGGGGGCAGAGAGGGGGGATGGGAGATTGGGGAGGGGGGAGGACGGGGACAGAGGGGGGGGGGGGTTGCAGTGCTATGGATGCGGGGAGGCAACGTCCCCGTGTCACCAGCGTGGAGGTGGGGTGGGTGCAGGTGGGGTGGGTGCAGGGCTGCTGGGGGGGTTTGGGTGCTGCAACGCATCCTTGGTGCATGCGGCGGCCCTGCATGGAGCACGGTGCTGCTGCAACAGGGCTTGGCACGCCAGGTGCCCTTGCAAGCAGTTGGTGCGACGTAGAGTTGGTGCAACCCACGCTTGGCACAACCCACACTTGATGCACGTGGTGCCCTTGCAAAGGTGCATGGCGTTGGTGCAACCCAGGCTTGTTGCAACCAATGTTTGGTGCTCGTGGTGCCCCTGCAAAGGTGCATGGCGTTGGTGCAACCCATGCTTCACTTGGTGCACGTGGTGCCCTTGCAAAGGTGCATGGCATTGGTGCAACCCATGCTTGGTGCAAATCATGCTTGGTGCAACCCACACTTGATGCACGTGGTCCCCTTGCAAAGGTGCATGGCATTGGTGCAACCCACGCTTGGTGCAACCTACACTTGATGCATGTGGTCCCCTTGCAAAGATGCATGGCGTTGGTGCAAACCACTCTTGGTGCAACCAATATTTGGTGCCCGTGGTGCCCCTGCAAAGATGCATGGCATTGGTGCAAACGACATTTGTGCAGCCCACACTTGATGCATGTGGTCCCCTTGCAAAGATGCATGGCGTTGGTGCAACCCATGCTTCACTTGGTGCCCGTGGTGCCCCTGCAAAGCTGCATGGCATTGGTGCAAACGACATCTGTGCAACCCACTCTTGGTGCACGTGGTGCCCCTTGCAAAGATGCATGGCGTTGGTGCAACCCAGGCTTGGTGCAACCAATGTTTGGTGCTCGTGGTGCCACTGCAAAGCCGCATGGCGTCGGCGCAACCCAGGCTTGTGCTGGGTGCACGTGGTGCCCCTGCAACTGTGCACAGCCTATTTAATGAGGGCTGCTATGGGGCTGCCCCTAATCCAATCTCCCCCATCATCTCCTCAAGCCCCCCCCCGAGGTCCCCTCCTGTCCCTGCATCTCCTCCCCTTCATTCCCAGCCCCACTGCACCAAGGCAAAACCCCCAAACCACCCAGGGACGACCTCAGAGAGCGGGGCAGGCAGGGGGGGACAGCTGCAGGAGTGCCACCCCCAGCCGTGCGCGCACGACACCGCCTTTATTGCCATCAACAGAAGCCAAAAGCCCCCCCCAGCCGTCACCCCCAGCCCAGCACCGCCGTCCCCACCAGCCCAGAAGCCCCGCAGCCATCCATCCCATCACCCCAACGCCCTCCTGTCCCACGGATTCCCACTTTTGGGGTGGGGGTGGCAGGGAGCAGCGAGGCCCTACAAGAAGTAAGCGATGTTGTCGGGGCTCAGAGGTGCCTGGATGTCCAGCTTGCGCGCCTTGCTGTCCTTCTCCACGATCTCCAAGCGCAGAGTGGGGGCTTTGCTTTGCTCCTGTCCCGTGCAAGGGCTCTCTTTGGTCTTCAGCAGCTGCTTGTCGGAATCCTCCACGGCCACGCGCAGGGTGCAGCCCCGTGGCAGCAGGTCCTGCTCGTAGGCGGCCGCCAACTGGTTGACCACGCGCCGCTCCACCTGGGGGGGAATGATGTCAGCTCTGCTCCGAGCCTGGGCACCCACGGGTGCATCCGTCCACGGGATGGACAGCAGCGTGGAGCCATTGGTGCTCCAACCGATGTTTGCCTCTTGGGACCCATGGGTGCACGTTCCTCCATGGGATGGACACCAGCATGGACCCATGGGTGCACCTTCTTCCGTGGGATGGACACCAGAGTGAACCCATGGGTGCACCCATGCATGGGATAGACACAAACATGGAGCCACCACTGATGCTTCAACCAGTGTTTGCTCCTTGGGACCCATGGGTGCACCTTCTTCCATGGGATGGACACCAGAGTGAACCCATGGGTGCACCCAGCCATGGGATGGACACCAGCATGGAGCCACCACTGGTGCTGCACCCCGTGCTTGGTCCTTGGGACCCATGGGTGCACGTTCCTCCATGGGATGGACACCAGCATGGACCCATGGGTGCACCTTCTTCCATGGAAAGGACACCAGAGTGAACCCATGGGTGCACCCATGCATGGGATAGACACAAACATGGAGCCACCACTGATGCTCCAACCAGTGTTTGCTCCTTGGGACCCATGGGTGCACCTTCTTCCATGGGATGGACACCAGCATGGAGCCACCACTGATGTTCCAACTAATGTTTCCTCCTTGGGACCCTTGGGTGCACCCTCTTCCATGGGATAGACACAAACATGGAGCCAGCATTGGTGCTCCAACCAATGTTTGCCCCTTGGGACCCATGGGTGCCCCTTCTTCCATTGGAAGGACACCAGAGTGAACCCATGGGTGCATCCATCCACGGGATGGACAGCAGCATGGAGCCATTGGTGCTCCAACCAATGTTTGCCCCTTGGGACCCTTGGGTGCGCCCTCTTCCATGGGAAGGACACCAGAGTGGACCCATGGGTGCACCCAGCCATGGAATGGACACCAGCATGGAGCCACCACTGGTGCTGCACCCCGTGCTTGGTCCTTGGGACCCATGGGTGCACGTTCCTCCATGGGATGGACACCAGCATGGACCCATGGGTGCACCTTCTTCCATGGAAAGGACACCAGAGTGGACCCATGGGTGCACCCATGCATGGGATAGACACAAACATGGAGCCACCACTGATGCTCCAACCAGTGTTTGCTCCTTGGGACCCATGGGTGCACCTTCTTCCATGGGATGGACACCAGCATGGAGCCACCACTGATGCTCCAATCAATGTTTCCTCCTTGGGACCCTTGGGTGCACCCTCTTCCATGGGATAGACACAAACATGGAGCCAGCATTGATGCTCCAACCAATGTTTGCCCCTTGGGACCCATGGGTGCCCCTTCTTCCATTGGAAGGACACCAGAGTGAACCCATGGGTGCTCCCAGCCGTGGGATGGACAGCAGCATGGAGCCATTGGTGCTGCACCCTGTGCTCGGCCCTTGGGACCCATGGGTGCACCCTCTGCCATGGGACAGACTCAAGAATGGATCCAGTGATGCTCTTTATGAGTGGGAATGCTGTGGGGCACGTGCTGTGCAGCTCTACACCCCATTTCTGGGCCTTGTGAGGGACCCATGGGTGCACCTATCCATGGGATAGGCACAAACATGGAGCCACCACTGATGCTCCAACCAATGTTTGCTCCTTGGGACCCATGGGTGCACCTCCTTCCATTGAACAACGCCAGCATGGACCCATCGTTGGTGCTCCACACCACATTTGACCCTTGGGACCCACGGATGCACCCTCTTCCATGGGATGGACACAAACGTGGACCCATCGTTGGTGCTCCCCACCCCACATTTGGCCCTTGGGACCCACGGGTGCACCCATCCGCGGGCCAGCCGCACGCACGGACCCACAGATGCTCCCCATACGAGGGACTTGGTGGTCTTGGTGCCCACCCAGCACCCAGTGGAGCCTCACCTCGTGCTTGATGGACCTGGCACCGTAATGCAGGTTGTAGCCATCGGCCAACACGTCCAGCACCTCACGGTCCCACAGCAGGGTGATGTTGTGCCGTGCTTTGGCCTGGGTGGGGGGGGCGAGAAGGGGCTGAGCTCCCAGCAAGGGGAAGGGGTGGGGGTTGAGGGTGGGGGTCTCCTTGGGTGGGGGTCTCTTCCTCCTGCTCCTCGTGTACCTTCTTGGCCCAGAAGCTGAGCTCCTTGTTGACCAGCTGGATGAGCTCCGAGTGGCAGAAGGGGAGGAAATAAACGATCTCGTTGATCCTTCCCAGGAATTCGTCCCGTCTGAAGTGAGCCTGGGGGGATGGGGGGGGGTCAGGGGGACGGGGGGGGATGTGGGGAGTCCCCCCACCTCCAATGGGTGCTGTGTGGGGCGGGGATGGGGATGGGAATGGGTTGGGGTTGGGTTGGGATTAGGGTTGAGGTTGGGGGTGGGGGGAGTGGTGGGGTTGGGGGTGAGGTTAGGGTTGGGTTGGGATTAGGGTTGAGGTTGGGGTTGGGTTTAGGGTTGGGGTTGGGTTGGGATTAGGGCTGGAGTTGGGATTGGAGGTAGTGGTGGGGTTGGGGGTGAGGTTAGGGTTGGGGTTGGGTTGGGATTAGGGGTGAGGATGGGGTTGGGGTTGGGTTTAGGGTTGGGGTTGGGTTGGGATTAGGGTTGGGATTGGGTTGGAGTTGGGATTGGAGTGGTAGGTGGGGGTGGGGGTAAAGTTAGGGTTGGGTTGGGATTAGGGTTGAGGTTGGGGGTGGGTTTAGGGTTGGGGTTGGGTTGGGATTAGGGTTGGAGTTGGGGTTGGAGGTAGAGGTGGGGTTGGGAGTGAGTTTAGGGTTGGGGTTGGGTTGGGATTAGGGGTGAGGATGGGGTTGGGGTTGGGTTTAGGGTTGGGGTTGGGTTGGGATTAGGGTTGGAGTTGGGATTGGAGGTAGTGGTGGGGGTGGGGGTAAGGTTAGGGTTGGGTTGGGATTAGGGTTGAGGTTGGGGTTGGGTTTAGGGTTGGGGTTGGGTTGGGATTAGGGCTGCAGTTGGGGTTGGAGATAATGGTGGGGTTGGGGGTGAGGTTAGGGTTGGGGTTGGGTTGGGATTAGGGCTGGAGTTGGGGTTAGTGGTGTGGTTGGGGGTGGGTTATGGTTGGGGTTGGGTTGAGATTAAGATTGGGATTGGAGTTGGGGTCAGGTTTGGGGGTGGGGTTAGGGTTGAGGTTGAGGTTGGGGCTAGATTTGGGATCAAGGTTGAGGTCTGGGTCGGCGTTGGGGTTGGGACTGGGGTTGGGATTAGGGTTGGGATTAGGGTTGGAGTTGGGGTTAGGGTTAGAGTTAGGATTGAGGTTGAGGTTAGGATTGGTGTTGGGATTCGGGTTGGGTTTAGGGTTGGGGTAGGGGCTGGAATGGGGAGGGGAGTGGAGAGGAGGGGAGGGGAGGGAAGGGAAGGGGATGGGAGGGGAGGGGAGGGGAGGGGAGGGGAGGGGAGGGGAGGGGAGGGGAGGGGAGGGGAGGGGGGGGGGAGAGGAGAGGGGAGGGGAGGGGAGGGGAGGAGAGGGGAGGAGAGGAGAGGAGAGGAGAGGAGAGGAGAGGAGAGGAGAGGAGAGGAGAGGAGAGGAGAGGAGAGGAGAGGAGAGGAGAGGAGAGGAGAGGAGAGGAGAGGAGAGGAGAGGAGAGGAGAGGAGAGGAGAGCAGCTCTACCTTTAAAATGGGGCGAATGACCTTCTCCTTGAACTGCTTGGAGATGGTGATCTTGTCAGACACCTGCACGTCCTCTGTAAGACAGAAGGACAGAGCGAGCTGGGGGTGGGGTGAAATGTTGGGATGGGGGCACAGGGATGGAATTATGGGGTGAGCGGGACAGCAGGACAGCAGGACAGCAGGACAGCAGGACAGCAGGACAGCAGGACAGCAGGACAGCAGGGCACAGCCTTCCCACCCAGCAGCTCGAGCAGCTCTCTGCTCAGCTCGGGGTTCACTTCCCTCCACTGACTGCAGATGGAGCCAAGGGCTGCCAGCCCCGCTCCAACATCCCACGGCTGCCTGAGCAACTGGGACGCCGGCGGGTGCTTCAATCAACACAGAACGAGGGCTCAGAGCAGCACTGCCCGCTGCTCCCAACCCCGGATGGAGAGATGCTGCATCTCCTTCCCCACATCGCTCCACTCACTGCCCTCCCAGCTGCTCTCAGTGCCACCCCCAGGCCTGGGCTCAGCACAGCGGCAGGGAGACGCTGTGTTTTCTGACCCCCCGATGTGTTTTCTGACCCCCATCGTGTTTTCTAGCCGTGCTCTCGCTGCAGCTCTTTGTTTGCCCAGATCCAGAAATTAAAATCCGATGCTTTCCTCGTTCAGGAGAAAAGCATTTGGCATTTGGAAATGTGATTCTTCAAAGTTCAGCGCCAGCCAGGCTTTGTCCTTTTGCTGCTCTGATGGAAGCTTTGAGGATCTCAAGTGGGGCGGCCAATTCTCAGAGCAGAGAGGGTGAGGTGGGGGTGGAGAGGCTGAGAAACCCATCGGGTGCCCCCCGTGGGGGCTCAGTCCTCACTAACAGGCAAAGGAAAGCGTCCTTCGGCCCTAATTGCCAATAAATTAAGCAAAAGACGAATGGAACTGCCGTTTAAGAAAGCCTCCTGCAGGGACAGACGGAGCTGGGGGGCTTCAGAGAGGGGCAAACCCAAAGCAGAGGCGTTGTGGAATCATCCCTGCCTCCTCCCACGGGGTGTGCTGCTGCGCTGGGCTCAGGATTTGGGTTGGTGGTTGGGCTGGCCCATCCACGTGGCCTTTTCTGACCTCAGCGACTCCGTGACCCCCAGCTGGAGGGGCCCACGAGGACCATCCTGTACCTAAGTTCTCCGCAATCCTTTTCTTGCTCATCTCCACGGCCTCCTGCCTGAGCTGCAGGGCGTGCTGGGCGATCTCGTCGCTCGCCACGTTGGAGGTCATGATGAAGATGGCATCCTTGCAGTCGATGGTTTTCCCTTTGCCGTCCGTCAGCCTGCCCTGCCGTGACACCAAGGCAGCACACAGCGTGAGCGGGGAACCTCTGGGGCACGGGGCTCTGCTCTTCCCCACGGTGGGCTTCCTTATGCTGCACTGAGGGGACGGGGGCGAGCTGCAGGAATTCCCACATCTCACAGGGACCACGTCTCTGCCTGCCCATCTCCATCGCCATCTATCCCCATCTAGATCTCTATCTGCCTCCACCTCCACCTCCATCTCCATCCCCATCCCATCCCATCCCATCTCCATTCCCATCCCATCCCATCTCCATCTCCATCTCCATTCCCATCCCCATCCCATCTCCATCTATCCTCATCTCCATCTCTGCCTCCATCTCCATCTATCTCCATCCCCATTCCCACTCCCATCCCCACCCCCATCTATCTCCATCTCCATCTCCATCTCCATCTCCATCTCCATCTCCATCTCCATCTCCATCTCCATCTCCATCTTTACCTCCATCTCCACCATCTATCCCCATTTCCATCTCCATCTGCCTCCATCTGCCTCCATCTCCATCCCCATCCCCCCCATCCCATCCCATCCCATCCCATCCCATCCCATCCCATCCCATCCCATCCCATCCCATCCCCATCTATCTCCACCTCCACCTCCATCTCCATCTATCTCCACCTCTATCTCCATCCCCATCCCCATCCCCATCCCATCCCATTACCATCCTCATCCCATCTCCATCTATCCTCATCTCCATCTCTGCCTCCATTTCCATCTCCATCATCTATCCCTACCTCTATCTCCATCTGCCTCCATCCTCATCTATCCCCATCCCCATTCCGATCCCATCCCATCCCATCCCCATCCCCATCCCCATCCATCTCCACCTCCACCTCTATCTCCATCCCCATTCCCATCCCCATTCCCATCCCATCCCATTTCCATCCCCATCCCATCTCCATCTATCCTCATCTCCATCTCTGCCTCCATCTCCATCTTCATCTCCACCATCCATCCCTATCTCCATCTCCATCTGCCTCCTTCCTCATCTGTCTCCATCCGCATCCCCATCCCCATCCCCATCCCCATTCCAATCCTATCCTATCCCATCCCATCCCCATCCCCATCTATCTCCACCTGCACCTCCATCTCCATCCATCTCCACCTCTATCTCCATCCCCATCCCCATTCCCATCCCATCCCATGCCATGCCATCCCATCCCATTACCATCCCATTACCATCCTCATCCCATCTCCATCTATCCTCATCTCCATCTCTGCCTCCATTTCCATCTCCATCATCTATCCCTATCTCCATCTCCATCTGCCTCCATCCTCATCTATCCCCATCCCCATCCCCATCCCCATTCCGATCCCATCCCATCCCAACCCAACCCATCCCATCCCCATCCCCATCCCCATCCCCATCCACCTCCACCTCCATCTCCATCTATCTCCACCTCTATCTCCATCCCCATTCCCATCCCCATTCCCATCCCATCCCATTTCCATCCCCATCCCATCTCCATCTATCCTCATCTCCATCTCTGCCTCCATCTCCATCTCCATCATCCATCCCCATCTCCATCTCCATCTGCCTCCTTCCTCATCTGTCCCCATCTGCATCCCCATCCCCATCCCCATTCCGATCCCATCCCATCCCCATCCCATCCCACCCCCGGCCAGGAGACGTGTGGCAGAGCAAGCTTTGGTTTGACAGCGCAGGAGCCACTCAGAAGTACTCATTCTGTTGATTAACAAAATAAAAGAGGGAGAGAGAAAAAGAAGGAAGAAACGAGCTGCTCCCCAGGCTGTCTCTCCCCTTGATCTGTCTCCGGCAGCACATCTCTACCACAATGACACAAATCCTCGTTGGGTGCTTGAGATTAACATTTGGGTTATTGCCCTGTCAAGTGAGCGGTGCAGGAATTGATTTCACATTGAGCTGCCGCCGCGATGATCTATGCAAGAAAAATGGCCTTATTAATCTTTAAAAAAGAAAAACAAAACTCCGCGACACCTCCGGACTTTGTTTGCCTGCCAGGATGGATGGGGACCTGAGGAATGAATGGGAAAAGCTGCGTGCGTGGGGCTGGGAGGAGGGCGGCGAGCAGCGCTGCCCTGCTTGTCTCCTCGTGCGCTCCTTGGTGGCGGGTGATGGGCGCAGAGAAAAGCCTACGGAGCAGCACAGAGCCACAGCAGGGCTGCAAAGCCCCGTGCTCACCTCATCGAAGAGCTGCAGCATGATGGTGAGCACGTCCGGATGGGCTTTGTCCACCTCGTCGAAGAGCACCACGGCGTTGGGGCACTGCCGCAGCTTCTTGGTGAGCTGCCCGCCCTCCTCGTGGCCCACGTAGCCCGGCGGGGAGCCGATGAACTTGGCCACCTGGAGGGGGAGAGGGTTGTGAGAGGAGAGCCGGAGCTTCACCGTGGGCAAATGGAGATCTCCATCCTTTGCAACACGTCCTTCTGGGAGTGAGTTTGAAGGAAAGCAAGCGGTGCGCGGGGAGCGGAGGGTGGGGAGCGGTGGCGGCGAGGACGTTTGTCCTCCAGCAGTGACAACTCATCTACGTCTCACTTGTGATCAAATGGGGTTCAGAAACAGAAGATAGGATTTCCCTCCTGGCAAGGGAAATGCTTTTGCAAACATGGTGAGTGAGCGTTCACAACCCCCAGCGTTGTCATGCAGTCACAGAACGGTGAAGGTTGGAAAAGACTTTCAAGATCCCCAACCCTCAACCCATCCATTGACCATGGCCCTAAACAGAACCACAGAATCACAAAGGTTGGAAAAGACCTCCAAGATCCCCAAATCCAACCCAACACACCACGCCCAATGACCCTGTCCCTAAACAGAACCATAAAGTGATTATGGTTGGAAAAGGCATCCGAGATCCCCAAACTCAACCCCAACCCATCCCACTGTGTCCACTGACTGTGGCCCTAAACAGAACCACAGAATGACAAAGGTTGGAATCAAGACCTCCAAGATCCCCAAATCCAACCCCAACACATCATGCCCTATGACTCTGTCCCTAAACAGAACCACAGAATCATTATGGTTGAAAAAGGCATTCGAGATCCTCAAACCCAACCCCAACCCATCCCACCATGTCCACTGGCCATGGCCCTAAACAGAACCATAGAATCACTGCAGATGGAAAAGGAATCTGAGATCCCCAAACTCAACCCCAACCTATCCCACCGTGCCCACAGACCACGGCCCTAAATAGAATCACAGAATCATTAAGGTTGGAAAAGGCATCTGAGATCCCCAAACTCAACCCCAACCCATCCCACCGTGTCCACTGACCATGACCCTAAATAGAATCATAAAATCACAGAGGTTGAAAAAGGCATCCGAGATCCCCAAATCCAACCCCAACCCATCCCACTGTGTCCATTGACCGTGGCCCTAAATAGAATCATAAAATCACAAAGGTTGAAAAAGACCTCCAAGATTCCCAACCCCAACCCATCCCACCGCGCCCAGTGACCATGGCCCTAATAGAATCACAGAATCATTAAGGTTGGAAAAGGCATCCGAGATTCCCAAATCCAACCCCAACCCCAACCCATCCCACCGTGCCCACTGGCCATGGTCCTAAACAGAACCACAGAATCATTGCAGATGGAAAAGGAATCTGAGATCCCAAAACTCAACCCCAACCCATCCCACTGTGCCCACAGACCACGGCCCTGAACAGAACCATAGAATCATTATGGTTGGAAAGGCCTCCAAGATGCCCCAACCCAACCCATCACACCATGCCCAGTGACCATGGCCCTAAATAGAACCACAGAATCACAAAGATTGGAAAAGACCTCCAAGATCCCCAAATCCAACCCCAACCCATCCCACCGTGCCCACTGGCCATGGTCCTAAACAGAACCACAGAATCATTGCAGATGGAAAAGGAATCTGAGATCCCAAAACTCAACCCCAACCCATCCCACCGTGCCCACAGACCACGGCCCTAAACAGAACCACAGAATCATTATGGTTGGAAAGGCCTCCAAGATGCCCCAACCCAACCCATCACACCATGCCCAGTGACCATGGCCCTAAACAGAACCACAGAATCACAAAGATTGGAAAAGACCTCCAAGATCCCCAAATCCAACCCCAACCCATCCCACTGTAACCACGGATCGTGCCCCCCAAGTGCCACATCCCCACAGCTCTGGGACACCTCTGAGGACCCCGACCCCACCTCTCCCTGTGCAGCTGTGCCAACGCATCACCGCTCTTTGGAAGAAGAGCTGTTCCCCAGTCTCCAGCCTGACCCTCCCCAGCCTGAAGCCATGCCCCACAGCTCCTGTGGGTCAAACCTGCCCAGGTGGGTGCAGAGGCAGCAGAGCAAAGCCCCGAGCCCTCAGCGTGACCCACAGCCACACTGGGGTCTCCCCAAGCAGGGCTCCCACCCCAGCAGCAGGGCTCTCCGCACGCCCATCAGCGCAGGGCTGCCCCCAGGGCCGCTGCTCCTGGGCTGACCTCCCGATCCTTGTTTGCTTGAGAAATTTATATCGCTCCCGATGCAATTCTCTGCACGATCCCTCCCCTCTGCTCTGCCTCCTGTCTGTGTCAGGGCGCTGTGTTTTATGTCTCGCATTTTACACCGCTGCTCCCGACTCCTTCTTTGCACTGAGTCATCGGCGTCGCTTTGTTTTCCTCCATTTCTCACTGGTGCTGGGCAGCAGCACCCCGGCACCACGGCCATCCGTCAGGGCAGATGTGAGCACCTGGCTGCTCTCTGCGCTGCCCTCCTCGCTTCTCTGCTTGAAGGGAGTGCGCTCTTCCTCCTTCTCCTCCTCCTCTACACCCTCTCCAAAATCGTGCCGGGCTGCAGTGCGCTCATGGTTGGTTTTTCATCCACCAGGACCCCCAGGTCCTTCTCTCCAGTTCTTCTCCCACTCCATACACACACACAGCATTGATGAAGACGTTGAAGAGCACCAGGATGGACCCCTTGGGGACACCACTCACTTGGGGACGCCACTGACCACCGCCCTGTGACCACGACCATCCATCCAATTCCTGATCCACCAAACGTCCACCCTTCAAACCCTCATCTCTCCAATTTAGAGATCAGGATGAGGCGGGAGGCCACGCCAAAGGCCTTGCACAAGCCCAAGTAGGTGACACCAACCACCCTCTCTTTGTCCATCAGTGCTGCCCCTCCATCACAGAAGGCTGCTGGATGGGTCAGGCACGCCGTTCCCTTGGTGAAACCACGCTAACTGTCTCAGATCACCAGCTCATCCCTCCTGTGCTTTAACATCTCTTCCAGGAGGATCTGTTCCATGTCCAGGATGGTTCCATCCCAATCAGGAGCTCAGTGCAATGTGCAGCAGGTGGGGAGTCAGCCCCTGAGCCCCCCGCAGAAGAGCTGGGACACGTGGCACACACACACATCCACCTCTCTGCAGCACCACCAGCTGGGAAGGAGGGCTGATGGAAAACCCCACGCCGTGATCCCATCCTCCTGCTGGCTTCTGCCCACACTAAAGCAGCAACACCTGCTCTGCCAGCCCCAAACCCCCCAAACCCACCCCCAGCCCACGGACCAACCTCGTGCCTCTCCTGGAACTCCGACATGTCCAGTCTGATGAAACCCTGGAAGAAAAAAGAAGCACAGCACGTGAGTCTCCATGCAAACACTCCAAGTTTGGTCACATTTGGAAGGTTCTCCAGAAGGAGGTGGCTGCACGGATGGACAGCCTCCTGTTTGCTTTGTCCTCAAGCCAAAGCTTTCAATGGAAAATCCTTCCACGGGGAGCAGCTCAACCCACTCAGCCCAACACTGCCTGCAGATCTGAGGCTGAGGTCTCACTCCAGCACAGGTTCCCACCAGCAAAGGGGAGAGGAGCTTTACCTTCTTCACATCCTTGTGGATGTACTTGGCTGTCTGCTTGGCCAGCTCTGTTTTACCTGTTGCAAACACAAGCACGTGGTCAGTATTCCACCTTCGGGTTCTACTCTCCAGATAAAGGATTGCAGGGAAAGGATGCAATGGTTTTGATGCTTCAGCCAGCTGAGAAATGGCTGACACGAAGACATGTGGGGCGTTTTGTTGTGTGCACACTTGGTCTTCCAGACACCGCCACCCCCAGACCCACACAGCACATCCTCTGATACAACACAGCTCTCAGCTGCTTCGCTCTCCTGTCTCAATACCCATTCATGTCTCATCTCAATATCCATTCACATCTCATCTCAATATCCATTCATACCTTATTTCAATACCCATTCATACTTCATTTCAATATTCATTCATATCTTAACTCGGTATTCATTCACATCTTATCCCCTGCCCCTGCCCAGGGAGGAGAGGTGCCGGCGTTGCTTTGAATGCCACCATTTGGTTACTTGAAATCTCATTATTTTTAATTTTTTCCCCGCAAGTAAAAACTCATTCTGCCTATTTCATGAACCAATCGGCTGTCACGCTGCTCGAGAAAAAATATATTATCAGCCACCAACAGAAAGATGCTGTTGCAAAGTGATCAGAGCCCGCGTGAGCAGAAGGAGACCGGGTTTGTGAGCTGCCAATTCCTACTGCCACCCACCCACAGCTCCCACCCACGGAGGAGTCCCTCCGGGACAGCAGGGCGCTGCTCAATCTGTGCTCCTCTAAGGGGAAAACGTTCTTTTTGGAGCTGGGATGAGCAGTGTGAGGGATGTGGGCACGGGCAGTGCGGGCGGGTGGTGTGCAGCCCTTCATTGGGATGGGTTTGGGATTTGGGTTCAGGCTGGGGAGGATCTGGTTGGTTACGAGGGAAAATTTCTTCCCCAAAGAGTGGCCATGCAGCTGCCCAGGGAGTGGGGGGATCCCTGGGGGTGCCCCAGAGCTGCAGGGATGTGGCAATGTGGGACGCAGTGGGAATGACGGGGATGGATTTGATCATCTCAGTCTATCGCAACCTTTGTGATGCTGTGGCTGTGTGCACCAGCTCTGCATCCCGCTCACGTTACCTATCCCAGATGATCCCAAGAAGAGGAAGACCAGAGGGTGCTCCTCGTCGTACCAGCCGTTCTCCTTCCTCCGAATAGCTGCCACGGAAACAAAAGTCGGGGGGGAGAAAGCGTATAAATCAATGACACAAAAGCAAGTATAATTATCACTAAGTATACACTATGTTTTACTGCTCTCTGCCCACTCAAAGTCCTCCCTGCCATTAGTGCTATCTAATTTGATTAGCCAGCAAAGGCCCCAGAGACACCTAATCAGGTTAGCATGGATTTGGAAAGCTGCCCAGAGCAGATTTCGGATAAACTTTTCCAGGATGTGCACTCAGCGTTGCCAGGGAGACGGCGAGGAGGGGGACAGGGGATGAGCTGAGCGGCACGCCGGGCTTCCAGCTCCGAGCTCAGCCAGCTTTCCTGTGAACACAGCAGCTCTGCACAAGTTTTTGTTGTTGCTGTTGTTGTTGTTGATTCGTTGGTCGGTGTTTTCTTCTTGCATTATTTCTCGCGTGCATACGAAAAAGAGGGAAGGATGCAGAGCTCTGGGTTGACGCGGGGTTTGTGCTGCATGGGTGATGCCAAAGGTTAAGGCACCAGGGGGAAATCTGTGCTTTTGAAACAACAGAACGAGGGTTTGGAGGCCCAAACATCTGCTTCCCTCCCCTAATTCCGACAGCGCAGCCCTGCTACTACACCAGTCTGGTTTGCGGTGCTGGGGACACCTCTCACCCCATCCGGGTTCCTACAACCAGCTGAGATATGATTTACCCCCTCAGTCTGATCAGGCACTGAATCACAAGGCTGCTCGAGAGAGGTGGAAGAGGAGGAAGGACATCCTAAGCCAAGAGGAACAAACAGAGCGCCACCAGCAGGCTGGATGGGGCCGTGGGGTGAGAAATGGGCTCAGACCATTTAAGACTTTTGTGCTGCTGGGTTTAGTGGGCATGCTCACAGCTCTGCTGCTGTGGGCATGGTGGTGGTTGGAGGTCACTTCCAACCTTGGGCATGCTGGGTTGGCAGCTGGGTTATACAGGAGCTCTGATTCCATGACTCTTAGTGGGCATGGTGCTGCTGGGTTGGCAGCTGGAGGTCACTTCCAACCTTCATAGCTCTGATTCCAGGATTCTGAGTGGGCATGGTGGTGCTGGGTTAGTGGTTGGAGGTCATTTCCAACCTTCATAGCTCTGATTCCAGGATTCTTAGTGCGCATGATGGTGCTGAGTTGGTGGTGGGTGGAGGCTGGGCATGGTTGGCAGTTGGAGGGTCATCTGATTCCAGGACTTAGTGGGCATGGGTTCTAATTCCATCACAGTTCTGATTCCATGACTCTTAGTGGGCATGGTGCTGCTGGGTTGGTGGTTGGGTTATACAGGAGGTCATTTCCAACCTTCATAGCTCTGATTCCATGACTCTTAGTGGGCATGGTGCTGCTGGGTTGGCAGCTGGGTTATACTGGAGGTCATTTCCAACGTTCTCAGCTCTGATTCCAGGATTCTGAGTGGGCATGGTGGTGCTGGGTTGGCAGTTGGAGGTCATTTCCAACCTTCATAGCTCTGATTCCAGATTTCCAACCTTCATAGCTCTGATTCCATGACTCTTAGTGGGCATGGTGGTGCTGGGTTGGCAGTTGAAGGTCATTTCCAACCTTCACAGCTCTGATTCCAGGATTCTTAGTGGGCATGGTGGTGCTGGGTTGGCAGTTGGAGGTCATTTCCAACCTTCATAGCTCTGATTCCAGGATTCTGAGTGGGCATGGTGGTGCTGGGTTGGCAGTTGGGTTATACAGGAGGTCATTTCCAACGTTCACAGCTCTGATTCCATGACTCTTAGTGGGCATGGTGCTGCTGGGTTGGTGGTTGGAGGTCATTTCCAACCTTCACAGTTCTAATTCCAGGATTCTGAGTGGGCATGGTGGTGCTGGGTTGGCAGCTGGGTTATACAGGAGGTCATTTCCAACCTTCACAGTTCTGATTCCATGACTCTTATTGGACATGATGGTGCTGGGCTGGCAGTTGGAGGTCATTTCCAACGTTCACAGCTCTGATTCCAGGATTCTTAGTGGGCATGGTGGTGCTGGGCTGGCAGTTGGAGGTCACTTCCAACCTTCATAGCTCTGATTCCAGGATTCTTGGTGGTGCTGGGTTGGCAGCTGGATTTCCAACCTTCACAGTTCTGTGATTCCACAACTGGGCACGGTGATGATGGATTGGCAGTTGGATTTGATGATCTCTAATTGCGCCCCACCCAACTGGGGTGACAGGGCAGGGCAGGTTGGATATTAGGAAAAACTTCTCTGAGAGTGGTTGGGCAGTGGCACGGCTGCCCAGGGAGTGGGGGGGTCACCACCCATGGAGGTGTTCAGAGCTGTGGCGACGTGGCACTGAGGTCAGTGAGCATTGGTGGGGGTGGGATGGGGTTCAACCTGGGGATCTCAGAGAGCTTTTCTGACCTTAATGACTACATAGAATCACCAAGGTTGGGAAAGACCTCTGAGATTTCCAAGTCCAACCGTCCACCCATCACCAACACTTCCCTCCAGCCCACATCCCTCAGTACAGCACCTAAATGCTTCCTGAACACCTCCAGGGATGGCGGTGACTCCACCACCACCTCCTTGGGCATGGCTCTACGAGTGGGCATGGTGGAGGTGGGATGGAGTTGGAACTCGATGATCCCGGAGATCTTTTCCAACCTTAATGATTCTACGATTCTATTCCACGATAACATAATCTCAACAACAGGCACGTGGAGAGATGCTCCTGCAACAAAGCTACGGATGGGCAGCAACAAGTCGCCTCTGCCAGCAGGAGGTGAAGAGGGGAAGACATTAAACAGGAGCTGCTGTGGGGTGAACGCTGCGAGGGCTGAGGATTGACCTGAGCATCTCCACCCCGAGCAGTCCTGCCTCCCGCCCGGGCTCAGTTGTTGTTGTTGTTTTTTTAATGGATGGGGAATAACAAGGACACCGACAATTTCTGCAGCTATTTCAGCGAAGATAATAAAGGTAATAAACTTTTGCTCGGGGGCACGGAGTGACCACTTGCAGGGGTCAGCCCGCTCGGCGCTGCGGAGGCGGCGAGGTTAAGTGCTGTGTTTTTTCAGCAGGACATCAGGCTTTATGGATAAGAGCTCGGCTCCCTCCTGATATACACCGTGCCATAAAAGCTGCCACGAGGTTACTGCCTGTGATTCAGTGTCGTGCCTTGGCTGGAAGGTGCTGACTGCTGCTGTCTAGAGCGGGTTGGGTAGATCAACAGAGTGACGAGGTGTAAAAGCCTTCCTATAAGCAGCCTTAAAGTCAGGATACGGCCCAGCCCTCAGCTTTGGAAAACCATTCTGGTCGTCCATAGAGAGGGCCACCGTCTGACAGCTCTCCACCTCCGAACTCCACGGGGTTGGTGCTGGGAAGAGGAAGAAAGGTGCTGTTTTTGGGACAAAGCACAGCAGTCTGAAGGATGAGAACCACGGGCAAAGCTCTGGCAGCTGTCAGCAACGCTCCTTTCCTTGGGCTTCTCAACCCAACTCTTCTCCGCTGCCACCCCACAGCTCTGCGCCGAACCTCTCGGCAAGCTCAGCTGCAGGGATGGCAGAAATGGCTGACGGGGGGCAGGCCACGCTTCACGATGGCATTCAGACCCAAAATCCACGTGAAGAGGCCGACGATGACATCCAGGTCTTCTTCTTTGGAGCCGTTTCCAGCGCTGCTGCCGCGCTCCCCGTTTATTTTGTCCATCCGTAACGGCGTAACTGTGGCGCTGCGTCTCCGAGAGGCCCTTCAGCCTGCTATTGAACTGATAAATTCACTGTATTACTTTACACAAATCAATACCCCAGCAGTTATCAGGGGTTGATGTGACCGAAATTGGTTTCAGCCAATTTGTGAGCGTAATAAATGTCCATTTATCAAATCAATTCATTCCGTGGTGCTGCTCGGACCACCCGGCTCGGGGTGCCAGGGGCTGACGTCCCCGGCTCTGTCCCCAACCTGGGATGGGGGATGAGCCCCTTCCTGGTCCTGTCTGACCTGATGGCGTGGTCCCAGTGTTCTACCTGCACTTGGACCCGTATCAGCCTGCCTTGCTACAACGCAGACTGGAAACACCAAAATAAAGCACTTGTAGGGCATCCCACCTCCTCTGAATTACAGGTTCCCTCAGATCAGGGCAGGGTGACATTCCTGCTTGTCCTTTTTCTTCCAGCTTTGGCACTCCAGCTGACTCCAGCACTGTAACAGCCCAGCACGTTGAAAGTTCGTCGTTTTATGATTTAAAAGGAGATTGTCTACAACACTCGTAACCACTAAACTGAAAACTTCACAGCCCTTTTCCTTCCTCCCTCCTTACTCAGCTTCAGCAAGTCCTACCACAAAGTGCTTCAATCCAAAAGGGCTGGAAAATGAAACTGAACTGCGGAATCACCAAAGTTGGAAAAGACTTCCAAGACCTCATCAAGTCCGACCATCAACCTGTCACCATCGTGCCCACTAAATATGTCCCTCAAATATCGTTTGTGGGTTTGGTGAAGGTGTCTGTGTGCCATGCTACAAGGTGAAATATCCCATGTGGGTTTGGTGAAGGTGTCTGTGTGCCATGCTACAAGGTGAAATATCCCATGTGGGTTTGGTGAAGGTGTCTGTGTGCCATGCTAGAAGGTGAAATATCCCATGTGGGTTTGGTGAAGGTGTTTGTGTGTCACACTACAAGGTGAAATATCCCATGTGGGTTTGGTGAAGGTGTCTGTGTGCCATGCTACAAGGTGAAATATCCCATGTGGGTTTGGTGAAGGGGTTTGTGTGTCACACTACAAGGTGAAATATCCCATGTGGGTTCGGTGAAGGTGTCTGTGTGCCATGCTGCAAGGTGAAATATCCCATGTGGGTTTGGTTGTGGGGTTTGTCCACCACATTACAAGACCACAGAATCAAAGAATTGTACAATCACCAAAGTTGGAAAAGACCTCCAAGGTCTCACCAAGTCCAACCATCAACCCATCACCATCGTGCCCACCAAATATATCCCTCAAATATCCCACCTGGGTTTGGTTGTGGGGTTTGTGTGCCATGCTACAAGGTGAAATACCCCATGTGGGTTTGGTGAAGGGGTTTGTGTGCCATGCTACAAGGTGAAATATCCCATGTGGGTTTGGTGAAGGTGTCTGTGTGCCATACTACAAGGTGAAATATCCCACCTGGGTTTGGTGAAGGTGTTTGTGTGCCATGCTACAAGGTGAAATATCCCGTGTGGGTTCGGTGAAGGGATTTGTCCACCACATTACAAGACCACAGAATCAAAGAATTGTACAATCACCAAAGTTGGAAAAGACCTTTAAGATCTCACCAAGTCCAACCATCAACCCATCACCATCGTGCCCACCAAATATATCCCTCAAATATCCCACCTGCGTTTGGCTGTGGGGTTTGTGTGCCATGCTACAAGGTGAAATATCCCGTGTGGGTTTGGTGAAGGTGTTTGTGTGTCATATTACAAGGTGAAATATCCCATGTGGGTTTGGTGAAGGGGTTTGTGTGCCATGCTGCAAGGTGAAATATCCCGTGTGGGTTTGGTGAAGGTGTTTGTTTGCCATGCTACAAGGTGAAATATCCCATGTGGGTTTGGTGAAGGTGTTTGTGTGTCACACTACAAGGTGAAATATCCCATGTGGGTTTGGTTGTGGGGTTTGTCCACCACATTACAAGACCACAGAATCAAAGAATTGTACAATCACCAAAGTTGGAAAAGACCTCCAAGGTCTCACCAAGTCCAACCATCAACCCATCACCATCGTGCCCACCAAATATATCCCTCAAATATCCCACCTGCATTTGGTTGTGGGGTTTGTGTGCCATGCTACAAGGTGAAATATCCCGTGTGGGTTTGGTGAAGGTGTTTGTGTGTCACACTACAAGGTAAAATATCCCATGTGGGTTTGGTGAAGGTGTTTGTGTGTCATACTACAAGGTAAAATATCCCATGTGGGTTTGGTGAAGGTGTTTGTGTGCCATGCTGCAAGGTGAAATATCCCGTGTGGGTTTGGTGAAGGGGTTTGTGTGCCATATTACAAGGTGAAATATCCCATGTGGGTTCGGTGAAGGTGTTTGTTTGCCATGCTACAAGGTGAAATATCCCATGTGGGTTTGGTGAAGGTGAACCAGGCAGCAGCAGCAGCTCCTCCATCACTGTGCTGCACGGACTGCCCTCGTTCCACCCCAGCAGTCAGCACCCAGCTCCTCTCTTTCTGTGGGGCTGAAAGCAGAGCTGGGCTCTGACACATCTCCCTGAGATGGCAGAGGGGTTCCTGCCCCCTGGGATCCCTTTGGAGGTGTTGTGGCCATGGCACGGTGTGCAGTGTGAGCACCCCATACCCACACGCTGTGCCTGGAGCTCACGTCCCCTTTGTGCTGCCCTGGAGCCTGCCTGGATCGTGCACCGAGCGGCGGATTAAATCCAATTACTCAATTAGGGAGCTGTTATAAATGAAACGCATCGGCGACGCCGGGGAGCCCACAACGTGGCAGCAGAAAGCAGAGAGGAGCAGAAGTGCTGGGAAGAAAGAGTCACGTCTGGAAATTCACCCTTCCTGAAAGAAAATGGGGCAGGAGGGAGGAGGGGGAGGAGGGGTTGGAGCCTCTTCCTCTACCTTTTGGTCTGATGTCCTGAGGCTGCGGGGGGATCAAGCACATTCCCTATAATTCAATAAGAGAAACCTCCATAAAGGCGGCCGCTTTAATGCGCGCAAACACCACCTGTGTCAGAAGCAGGCACTGCCCATTAATCAAAGCTTCCCAATTAGCCCGCGCCGCTGCCCCCAGGCACAGCCGCTGTCGGAGCAGAGGGTGTCTGCTGTGCTTTGCAGGGCTCTGAGCTGGCCCAGCACTCCCCTTTGTTAGCAGCACAGCCTGGGTTTTGTATCCGTGACAGAGCCCTGCTTGCTGTTCTGACCTCAGCCCTCCCTGCCCGCTTTGAAGCACTGGGTTCGGGTGCAGGGAGGCTGGAGGAATTGCTGGCTCGCGGTGTGGATCATAAAGCTGCTCTGTTGGTTTTTTTTTTTTCCCCCCCAGCTCTATCAGAACGTCAGCGCTCCCTCCCAGCCCTGCTGCAAGCCTGTATCCTCCAGCACAGCCACCAGAGGCCAGGCTCCCCACTTCCTTACGAGTTAATTTCCTTTTTAATAGGGGAAAACACAGAATTCCAAGTACAGTAACAACACCTGCAGAGAAAGGCATTGCTGCACGCTGTCAGGAGGTCCAAGGGAAGCTGGAAACAACTGCAGGAGGTAGGTCAGGTATTTACCTCCTGGTGCTGCACTGCACAGAGCTGCAGCTTCCGGGCCAGGGATGCAAATTGTTGGATGCTGAGGGAGAAGAGTGGGGCAGAGCCCCTCTGTATCTGCCTGCTAATGGTCTCTATTGACCTGATGTAGCACACACAGACGAGGAATAACTGCTTATCTAAGCACAGGGCTGAGCTGACCAATAGGAGCTCTGCAGAGAAGCACCTGGCTGTCTTGGTTGACCAATGGTTGGCCGATGGCTGACCAACAGCTGACCAATGGTTGGCTAATAGTTGACCAATGGTTGGCCAATGGTTGACCAACAGTTGACCAATGATTGGCCAATAGTTGACCAACAGCTGACCAATGGTTGGCCAATGGTTTGCTGATGGCTGACCAACAGCTGACCAACGGTTGGCTAATAGTTCACCAATGGTTGGTCAATGGTTGACCAACAGTTGACCAATGGTTGACCAACGGTTGGCTAATAGTTGACCAATGATTGGCCAATAGTTGGCCAACAGCTGACCAATGGTTGACCAACAGTTGACCAATGGTTGGCCAACGGTTGACCAATGGTTGGCCAATGGTTGGCCAATGGCTGACCAACAGCTGACCAACAGCTGAGCAATATTTTGGACCAAGGGTCGATCAGTGGTTGATCAGTGGTTGGCCATGAGGCAGCAGTGTGCCCTGGTGGCCAAGAAGGCTAACGGTGTCCTCGCTGGCCAACAGTTGACCATAGGTTGAGCACAGACTATCAGTGTGTGCCATGGTGGCCAAGAAGCTGAGGTGCACAGAGTGTGGGCAGCAGAGCAGGGAGGTGCTCCTTCCCTCTGCCCTGCCCTGGGGGCCACATCAGAAGCACTGCACCCAATGCTGGGCTCCCCAGCTCCAGGCAGAAAGGGAACTGCTGTGGAGAGCCCAGCGAGGGCGCAGAGACGGTGGGGGCCTGGAGCAGCTCCTGGTGGGGACAGGCTGAAGGCTGAGCAGCAGGGGGAGAGAAGGATCTTGCAGCCTGCTCTAGGGAACCTGCATTAGCAGAGGGATGGACTGGGGGATCTCCAGAGGTCCCCTATGGATCTTTGGCTGTGTGTGAAGCGTGGCCATACGCACTCCTATTTTCTTCATGGAACAAAGCCCCACGTGGGTGAGCAGCACAGAGAAACCCCCCACGTGGGGGGTGTTTATATACAAACTGCCATTAGAGCCATTCAGTGAGCTATTAACGAATAACATTCCTAAGACAAACGTGGCTTGGACCTCACCTGCCCCCACCGTGGCTATGGCACTCTCCTGGCCGATGATGTGCTCCTTCAGCCTCTGCTCCAGAGGGAACCTGCGGCGCTCCTCCACCTCCCGGCGACGCTGCTCCTCCTGGAACTGCAAAGGGGAGAAAGCGTTGGGAGCAGGAAGGGGTTGAGCAGGGAGGGGAATGCCTGTGTCTAAAGTGGGCTGTAAGAACGAAGGGGACAGAGGGGAACGCCTGTATCTAAAGGAGCTGTAAGAAAGAAGGGGAGGGACTCTGAGTGACACGGCGAGAGGAAATGGTTTTAGACAAAAAAGAGGGGAGGTTTGGACTGGATATTAAGAAAAAGTGCTTCTGATAAGGCTGGTGAGGCACAGGCAGAACGTAGAGGTGCTAGATGTCCCATCCCTGGAGACACTCCAGGTCAGGTTGGATGGGGCTCTGAGCACCTGATGGAGCTGTGGGTGTCCCACGAGTGGACCAGACGGCTTTTAGGGGTCCCTTCCAACTCAAACTGTTGTCATCTATGGTTCTACACAGCTCTGCAGCCCATGCTGTGGCATGCAGGATGGCACCGACCCCAAAGGCTGCTCCCCCAGAGCTCACCATTCTGCTCAGCACCGTGGGCTCACGGCTCCCCACCGCCAGCCAGGCGCGGGGAACCCGCAACGAGTGCGAGAAATCCAAATAAATTAAAAATACATATGAAAACTCCCTTGTTATTCTGTCACCAGGATATGTAAATAAAATCTATGGGCTGTGCCCATTCGGTAACAGCTCTGCCAATTCATTCTGTGGCAGTGATTAAAACGAGCAATAAATTCTCAAAGACTCTCGGCGGAGCGCAGGAATTGGGGCGGCTGAGACCCCCGGAGCGCTGCGTCCCCCCCGGTGCTGCGTTCATCACATCTGCCTGGGCTGCCTTATGTTTTATACACACGGACCATCATCTGCAGCAGGAATATATCTCCTTTCTCTCCCCAGTCTATTTGTTAAAGCGTAAAATCTGAGGCGTCTTTTCGGGCTGTTTGGAGCAGGTTTTGCCAGCGCTGCACCCTGGGGACCATTTGCCCGGCAGCGATTCCTCCTCCTCCTCCTCCTCCCATAAAGATCCAAAGGATTTTGAGCTCGGTTTTGCTGCCTCCCAGCTCTGCAGTTTCCCCCTTTCACCCAGCATGGAATGCAAACGTTCCACGCTCAGGACATGGACGTGGATCTGAGCTCCTCTCTCCCGTGCTGGGGGAGCGCGGATTTGGCCACCCGGCTGAATCACTTCTCAGTGCAGTCACTGCCGCTGCACCAACCACCAATCACCTCCGACTTCCAAGTCCTCTTAACCTCAGGTTTCCAGCAGGCGAGCTGAAATTCCAACCTGCAGAGCGCAGCCTGATGTGGGACAACGCGGTGCCGCTCGTGCTCTCATTCCCAGGGCAGCAATGAACATTCCCAGCCCGAAGCTGGGGGGCAAACTGGGGCTCCCCACCCCCTGATGGCTCCTTCTGATCGAGAATGACAGCTCCTGCCTCAACCAGGTCCCATCCCTTGGGATTTCGGATCCCGTGCACCGTGACGCTCAGCTCACCTTTGCCTCCGCTGCCTTCAGGAGGTTCATCACCTCCCCTTCACGGGCGTAATCCAGCGGCGTGTGGCCCATCTCGTTCTTCTGCAGGGGGTTGGCACCTGTTGGCAGGAAGAAAGGGAGGAGGTCAGGGAGCCCTGGGGCAGAGGGGGCACGCAGTGCATCTCCTGTGTGGGGGTGTCCTGTTCTGACCTTTACTCTGAGCACGTAGGGACAATCCCACGGGCTGTAGGGGAAAAACCTCTCTCTTCTTTGGGATTACGTTGGGAACAAAGAGCCAGTAAAGCCCAGAGACCCAGTAAAGCCCAGAGACTGAGCTGCTGTGGGGAGCTGCCCACAGAGAGCCAAACCTGTGCGGTGAGCACAAACTGGTCCCAGTTCTGTGCTGGCAAGCAGCAGTGTGGGTACAAAGAGCTGGGCAGGCCAAGGTCAGGGGGCAGAGATGTGGGGTAATAGGGGAGACACGAGTGTGGCACCAGGGGAATAAGAGGGACACCAGTATGGCACCAGGGGAACAGGAGGGACACAAATATGGCACCAGGGGAATAGGAGGGACACGAATATGGCACCGAGGGAATAGGAAAGACACCAGTATGGCACCAGGGGAACAGGAAAGACACCAGTATGGCACAATAGGAATAGGAGGGACACAAATATGGCACCATGGGAACAGGAGGGACACGAATATGGCACCGAGGGAATAGGAAAGACATGAGTATGGCACCAGGAATATGGACACCATATGGCACCGGGGAATAACACCAGTATGGCACAATAGGAAAGACACCAATGTGGCACAATAGGAATAGGAGGGACACCAGTATGGCACCAACACAAATGAGTGGCACCATGGGAACAGGAGGGACACAGATATGGCACCAAGGGAATAGGAGGGACACAGGTATGGCACCAAGGGAATAGGAAAGACATGAGTATGGCACCATGAGGATGGGAGGGACACCAGTATGGCACCATGGGAATAGGAAAGACATGAGTATGGCACCATGAGGATGGGAGGGACACCAGTATGGCACCATGGGAATAGGAAAGACATGAGTATGGCACCATGAGGATGGGAGGGACACCAGTATGGCACCATGGGAATAGACATGAGTATGGACACAAATAGGGCACCAATGGCACCAAGGGAATAGGAAAGACATGAGTATGGCACCATGAGGATGGGAGGGACACCAGTATGGCACCATGGGAATAGGAAAGACACCCGTACGGCACCATGGGATCCAGCCCCAGCTCCTGGGAATCAGACACATCTCCTGGCACAAACAGTCACAGATGTGTGAGTGCACAGCAGCCGTAAGGGAGGGGTGAGCCGGGAGCAGGGAGCTGAGCACTGCTGAGCCTTGGCACTGCGAACCTACGTTTGCTTACAGAGTGAAAAATGCCCTCCATGAACATTCGGCACGGAGGGATTTCCAGCTCCAGCCTTGTCGTGGCGGATGAGGGAGACGATGGAGACAGGGGATGGGATGCAGCACGGGGCTGGCGCTCGATCCCCTGTGGGGGGAGGCAGTGAGGAGGGGGCTCTGCTGGGTTGGGTCCTCCCCACGATGCCATCCTCGAGGCTTTCCCTCCGAACAACGGCTGAGGGTTGGTCCTCCATCCCCCGGACCTATCAATAACGGCCACCCATCCAATATTGGCTTAATCCCCCCGTTAATGGCTTTGACGACTTGACTAATTGCTGCAATAATTGATAGAACCCGGCTCGTCCAACCGGTCGATCCCCACCTCCAGCACCGCCGCCATAAATAACGCTGTCACCCCCCCTGCTAATGGAACACCGCCGCGGCCGGCGGCCTGACCTCGCCACCCCACCACCACCCACGCCGCCGTAATGGGAGGCCATTCGTCACCTCCTGCCGCTGTCACGGAGCCAACACCTGGGCAGCACCTCGGGCTGTGCTTCCTGCACCTCCTGCTCGCGTGAGGAGGCCCCAGCTTATCATATTTGATGAATGGCGCGGCAGCTCACCGCCAGCGCCCGCGCGCGCCACGCTGGAGCAGCTGCGGAAGGTCACTCATTGGGGAAATATGTTTCTGCCAGTGGTATCGAAAAAAGTTTAGCGGAGTGACAGGCCTCAATTTTTCAAATTTTATTAACTCCATCCCCTTAACCATTTGTCTTGAATTCCTTCGGATTACAGATAAGTGTCAATAGAGCGCGGGATGCGGCGTGCCGGTGCCCGCCTTCCCCGTGCTGGGGGGCGGTGGGGAGCAGCAGAGCTCCTGGAGAAGCTGGCCAGGGCTGGACCCGTGTCCTCACTCCTGTCCTGTGTCCTTATCCTTGTCCTGCATCCTTGTGCCATGTCCTCCATCCCTGTGCCATGTCCTCCATCCCTGTGCCATGTCCTCCACCCCTGTGCCATGTCCTCCATCCTCGCTCCTTGTCCTCCATTCCTTACTCCATGTCCTCCATCCTTATTCCTTGTCCTCCATCCATGTCCTCCATCCTTGCTTCTTATCCTCCATCCTTACTCCATGTCCTCCATCCTTATTTCTTGTCCTCATCCTTATTCCCTGTCCCCCATCCTTACTGTTTGTCCTGCATCCTTATGCCACGTCCTCCATCCTTATTTCTTGTCCTCCAACCTTGCTCCATGTCCTCCATCCTTATCCTTGTCCTCCATCCTCACTCCTTGCCCTCCATCCTTATCCTTGTCCTCCATCCTCACTCCTTGCCCTCCATCCTTATCCTTGTCCTTCATTCTTATTCCCTGTCCCCCATCCTTGCTCCATGTCCCCCATCCTTATTCCTTATCCTCCATCCTTATCCTTGTCCTCCATCCTTACTCCATGTCCTTCATCCTTACTCCAAGTCCTCCATCCTTATTTCTTGTCCTCCATCCTTGCTCCATGTCCTCCATCCCTATTCCTTGTCCTCCATCTTTATCCTTGTCCTCCATCCTCACTCCTTGCCCTCCATCCTTGTCCTTGTCCTTCATTCTTATTCCCTGTCCCCCATCCTTGCTCCATGTCCCCCATCCTTATTTCATCCTCATCTTTATTCCCTGTCCTCCATCCATGTCCTCCATCCTTGCTCCATGTCCTTGTCCTTGTCCTTCATTCTTATTCCCTGTCCCCCATCCTTGCTCCATGTCCCCCATCCTTATTCCTATCCTCCATGTCCATCCTTACTCCTTGCCCTCCATCCTTATTTCTTGTCCTCCAACCTTGCTCCATGTCCTCCATCCTTATCCTTGTCCTCCATCCTCACTCCTTGCCCTCCATCCTTGTCCTTGTCCTTCATTCTTATTCCCTGTCCTCCATCCTTGCTCCATGTCCTCCAACCTTACTCCATGTCCTCCATCCTTATTTCTTGTCCTCATCTTTATTCCCTGTCCTCCATCCCTGTCCTCCATCCTTGCTCCATGTCCTCCATCCTTATTGTCCTTGTCCATCTTTTACTCCTTGCCCTCCATCCTTATTTCTTGTCCTCCATCCTTGCTCCATGTCCTCCATCCTTATTCCTTGTCCTCCATCTTTATCCTTGCCCTCCATCCTCACTCCTTGCCCTCCATCCTCACTCCTTGCCCTCCATCCTTATCCTTGTCCTTCATACTTATTCCTAGTCCTCCATCTTTATACCTTGTCCTCCACCCCTGCCCTCCATCCTTACCCCATGTCCTCCATCTTTACTTCTTGTACTCCATCCTTACTCCCTGTCCTCCACCCTTATTCCTTGTCCTCAACCTTTGCTCCCTGTCCTCCATCCTTACTCCTTGTCCTCCCCCCTTGCCCCAGAGAGGCAGAATGGACCTCATTTCACCAGCAACCCACATGGGCACCCAGAGAGCTGCGTCCCTTCAAAGACTGGATGCAGAGAAGCTTGGGAGAACCTCTGGGAGTGGGACAAGGAATGTTCACCATCCTGATGTCCTCCTCTGTCCCCACCCTGAAGTGACTGGGCAAATCTGTGCAGAAGTCAGCACAGCTTCAGCCTGGCGCACACAGAACACCATTCCCATCAGCAAAAAGCCACCTCCAGTCTCCCAGAGCTCTTCTCAATTTACAACAACTTCAGAACTCGTTTTACTGAGGGCTCCTCAAGCTCTCCTGGGTCCCTCCAGGTCATCCCAGCCCCTCCTGGGTCCCCCTCAGCCCAGCAGCGCAGAGCCCAAGTGCTGGAGCATGGATGAAGCCCTCTCGACTCATTTTTCTGGTGAAGCAAACTGAATCCTAGCAAGGGGACACTGGAAATGCTCCAGTCTACAGCGGGTCCCACCTCTCCATGGCCGTGTTCCATCACCAAAGAGCCAGGGTGTGCTCCAGGGAGCAGCTCACGGCACCTGCTGGGATCGCAGAGTGCCAACAGCCGTCAGCTCTGACAAGGACTGACACTCTTATTGCTGCACATGGCCAGTTACGGTAATACGAAAGGACTCCTGTCCTCCTGAGCCTCCCGTGATTGAATTAGCATGATCACCCTTTTTTTCCAGTAACGGAGACCTTGTTTGTTTTTTTTTTTAATCAATAAGACACATCGTTTGCAAGAGATTTTTATCATGCTGCGTTAATACGAGCCTGCGAGCCTGGCCCCCCCCTCCTCACACCTCCATCAATGGCAGGGATGTGTCAGTGGGCACTGTTCTGCTCACTGGATACGGACACTGAGCTCTGCTGAGGATCTGCCCCTGATCCCAGCCCAAAGGAATGTGAGCAACGCTCCCCCAGAGGAGCAGCAAGGCAAAAAGAATGACAATTTCCAAGGTATCGGGTAGAGTTTGGGGGTTGGAGACCGATGATCCTTGAGGTTCCTTCCAACCTGGGCCATTCTATGACCTTGGAAGGTCCCTTCCAACCCAAATGATGGAATGCATGGATGGGAATCCCCGAGGCAGAGCAGGAATCCAGCAGGGTGCCTCCTCCTCCCAGCGATGGTGGTTGGACTGCACAAAGCAACGCTGTGCGGAGGGATGGGGGAGAACCAGAAGTGATGGGGTGCTAAAGACGTCCACAACAGCCAAGTTGGAAAGTAAAGAACAGGGATTTTGCAGGCCAACAATGAAGAGCAAGGCTGAGCTACTGCTTCTACCAATGCTGGCTGTATGGGACACAACATCAGGTTAGCACGTGTGGTGGGGACGGGTTGGTGATTGGACTTCGGGATCTTGGAGGCCATTTCCAACCTTAATGACTCTTTGATTCTATGAGCAAACACGGTGGGAATGGGATGGTGGTTGGACTTGGGGGGATCTTGAAGGTCTTTTCCAACCATGATCCAGTCAGTTCCACTTTCATGTTGGCAGGTGAGCTCCCATTTTGCTGCCTGAAGGACAACAGATGTAGGCGAGGACCGTGCCAGGCAACCAGAATCAGTGATCTGTAAGGTTCCTATTACCAACACAGATCTTGGAGGTCTCTTCCTTCATCATTCTATGACTCCATGACTTGGGATGTCCCTTCTCAGGTGTCTTAGTGGACAGTGCTGTCCTTCTCAATCCCTTATACAACAAGCTGGCCCACCTGCCCCCTCCCACCTCGACTGATGCCATTGGGATGAAGGTCGGTGCTGCCCACTCAGTGCCCACCTCCCGTCTGCACAGCAGCACGACGGGACGGGAAACCAAAGAACCACCACCTTTCCCTCTCTCCACGTGTGCAGAGCTATTAAAACTCACAGCAAACACGATGTCACTGTGCCCAGAAATACTCAGAGAGGGATCTATTTGCTCCCCTGCCCTATGGGGAAACCATCCTTAAGCACTGCGACACCGCCGGAGCTGCGATCAACTTATTGCTCTCGCCACGTTAAGCTTCAGTGCTGTGAGATGATTGGTTTTTAAATCCCAGTCTCCCAGGATTTTAATTACTGGTCTGGCACGGCCGGGAGTGGAGCTTGCTGTGGTCGGACGGAGGGGTCGATACGCCGTCCCGGAACATATTGAGCCACGGTGCTCGCAGACTCTATTGCACTATTTAATCATTTTTTTTTTTTTTTTTTTTGCAAAATTTACAGCGCAGCAGAAGGGATCAATACTGAATTTATCACATTCCCTTGTAAATATGAGCACGGAGTGGGGAAAGTGTCTCAGGCTCTCCTGCCCAACAGCTGGCTGGGGGTGGGTGCTGACTGCAGCTGCGGCACGGCGCCGGGGGGGTGGGGGCACGCAGGGGGCTGCCCAATGCTGTTCCTGCCCCCATGGGGCAAGGAAAGGCCTGGTGTGGGGCTGTGCTCGCACATCAGCTCAAGGTTAACAGGTTCTTAGCTCCGGTCCGGACGAGGCAGAAGCAGAGCAGCTTGCAGCTCTCCTTTCCCCCGGCTGAGCTGTGGGCAGCAGGGTGGGAGCGCTCAGAGCATCAGCCCAGGAAGAAGGCAGTGCTCTGCTCAGAGCAACTTTTGCTCATTGGAAGAGCATTTTGCTAAGGGAGGTGATCTCAGAGCCTTCACCAAAACAAAAAGCAGCAGCACAGGGTGAGGGAGGGGAGGGGGGAGGTGCCACCAGCGGAGCTCAGCTCCAGCTCTGCTTCCCCAAATCACAGAGGTGATGGTGGCACATCAGCATGGTGGAGTGAGATCTGGAAGGGCGCTGAGCTTCACATGCCTGCAGAAAGCAGACCTTGGAAGAGGGGTTTTCATGCAGCAGATTGAAACGGTGCCCTTAGAGAAGCGAGGTGCTTCCACGTCTGCCTGGAGAGCCCCCCCCCCTCCTTCCCTTCCCAGCAAACAAAAAGCCCCCGGATCGATCGTGCTGGTGCACAGCAGCTCACACCCACTCCTTCACACGGAGGAGGACATTGATGGTGTCAGCTCAGGTCGGGAGGCTGTGAAATGTCACCAGCGAGGACAGCGGGATGCCTCGCGCTCTGCTGGGCACGCACATGCTGACCACTGGGGGAGGAGGTCCAGAGGGGTCACCGAGTCACTGAATGGGGCACAAAGGGGCAGGGGGCTTCCCCTATAGAGGCCCGGCGGGCGGCTGCTGGGGATGGGGAGGAGGGGAGGTGGCAGTTAATGGCTTTGGCCCTGAGGGCATCGGGTAGGAAGTGCTGGGGAGAGTAAATGGACGCTTGGTTAAAATAAAGGCAGGTGTGGGGAGTGAGGGGGACTGCTCTGTGTCAGCAGGCAGGAAATGTCCCGCTCGGGGCGGGGGGGGGGGGGGAGGGGGGGAGGGACCCCATTGAGGAGCTGTGGGATGCCCCAAAAGAGGAGGAAAGGGCTGGAGCAGCACTGCCAGCGTGGGAGGATCCACTGGATGGAATCACGGGTTGGGTTGGAGGGGCCCCAGGGAAGAGGGACACGTGTTGGATCGAGCAAGAAAACCATCATAGAACCACATAATGTTCTGAGCTGGAAGGAATCATGGAAGGCCACCTGGTCCAGCTCCAGTCCCAACCTCCCTTCTTCTAGTTTGAAACCATTTCCCCACATCCCATCGCAACAGAGAACCAAGAACTGTCACCCTAAGAACAGCTGTTTTTGCACACGATCCCTCTGGTGCTCGCACAAACACAGCCCTACAGACGGTGTGACAGCCACACAGTTTGCTCTGTGCCTTTTTCTGGAGCTCTGAGGTCAGGCATCGTCACAGACAGGGCTCCGTCTGCACGTGGCCATTCAGAGAGGTGACAGCAGCTCCAGCACGCAGCCCAGGCACCGAGGCAGCCCTGCATAACGTGGTGATGGCACTGGGCTGGGCAGCACTGCCCAGCTCTGGTTCTGCACAGCGGTGTGACGGAGAAGCACATCATCGTGGTAAAGGACTGGTGGGAGGGTAAATATGAAACCCGTTGGCATGGCAGCACATCTCTGCTCTGTTAGTTAAGCATCTCCTTCCCTTCTGCTAAAGGAGTGGGCTACGTATAAACTGAATTAAGGAACGTTTATGTTGGGGAACCAGGGGCTCAGACCTCCAACTCAAAGCATTCAGCGATGACGCCGTCATCCGTGAGAACAGCCAGAGATGGCACAGAATGGAGACCGAGAGGTGAAAGCGAGCAGCAAATCGCATCTCATCCTCAAGATGGGACGGCGTGCCTCTCACTGAGCCCCCCACACGTGTGGGTCAGACCCACAAGCCGTGCCACCCACCTGCCTCCAGCAGCATCCTGACGCTCAGGTAGTCGTCGGCCAGCACGGCGTAGTGCAGGGCTGTGCAGCCACGGAAGCTGGCACGGACGTTCAGGCGGTTGTTGAACTCATCCTCCCGGGTCACAAGGACTGCAAGGAAGAAAAAGACATGGGTTGAAGAGCTGAGGAGCACAACCTTCCATCTCCAGGCTGTCCCCATTCTTTGGGACCCCGCAGTTCCTGTCCCGTGGGCTCTGGTTGCTGCCAGAATGGGAATAATTCACAGTAACGCATTTTACGGCTCGCTGGAAAGCCTGGAAGTCCCTAAGCAAATGCAATTACCCCGAGCCCTGGCAGGTTTTGTGAAATCAGACCAAGAAACTGCAAGGCTGCTCTGAACAGAAACCGGTGCTTTCTGAAGCTGATTAATTAGATTTGTTTCCTTCCCTTGAGCCCCGCGTGCTGCTGAATGCCAATGTGCACTGATACCTGTGTGCTGCTCCCACCTGTCCCCAAGTCCAGCCTGCTTGCCCTTTTCTGGGGGTAAATCCCTCATTTGGGGAAGTCAGGCTGCATGGCACCACGTGGGCTGGGTGCTGTGCAGGGGTGGGGATGCTCTGTATCAGGTCCAGGCTAGGACCTGGGCACGGTAGGGGTGGGTTGGCCACTGGAATTGACAATCTTAGAGGTCGTTTCCAAGCTTAATGACTCCCTGATTCTATAAGCAAACACAGTGGGGATGGGTTGGCCATTGGACTTGACAATCTCAGACATCTTTTCTGGACTTCATCACCTTGGAGGTTCTTTCCAACCTTAATGACTCTGAATCTATAAGCAGACATGGTGGGGATGGTTGGTGGTTCCACCTGATGATCTCAGAGGTTGTTTCCAATCTTAACGACTCTTTGATTCTGTGAGTGAGCACAGTGGGGATGGGTTGGCCGTTGGATTTGATGATCTTTGAGATCTTCTCCAGAGTTGACATTCTTAGATGTCATTTTCAACCTTAGGGACCCTATGAACGGACACGGTGGGGATGGATTAGTTGTTGGACTCGACAATCTTTGAGGTCTTTCCCAACCTTAGTGAATTTCATTCTACGAGTGGACACGATGGGGATTGGTTGACTGTTGGACTTGATGATCTTAGAGGTCGTTTCCAAGCTTAACGACTCTCTAATTCTATAAGCAGACGCAGTGGGGATGGGTTGGCCATCAGACCTGACAATCTTAGGAATCGTTTCCGAACTTGACAATCTGAGAGGTCATTTCCAACCTTAGTGACTCTATGAGCTGACATGGTGAGGATCAGTTGGCAGTTGGACTTGATGCTCTCAGAGGTCACTGCCAACCTTAATGACGCTTCGATTCTATGAACAAACGTGGTGGGGATGGTTGGTGGTTGGACTAGATGATCTTAGAGGTGTTTTCCAACCTTGGTGATTCTATGAGCAGACGTGGTGAGGATGAGTTGGCGGTTGGACCCGACGATCTTAGAAGTCATTTCCAACCTTAATGAGACTTTGACTCCACGGATGGACGAGGTGGGGATGGGTTGGCCACTGGACTTGACAATCTTAGAGATCTTTTTTCGACTTGATGATCTTAGAGGTCATTTTCCATCTTAATGACTCTTTGATTCTATGAGCAAACATGGTATGCAGATGGACTTGATGATCTTAGAGGTCTTTTCCAACCTTAATGACTCTGTGGTTGTAGGGAATGGCAATGCCAGCTGCTGAATGAAAAGCCCATTGTCAGGGACTGCATCTCTTGGAAGATGGAGCAACAGGAAGGCCGGCGGGTGCAGACGGCACTGCTCTGAACTGCAGCCTCCACGCTTCCCTCCAAAGAACTGAGCAGATCTGAGAAGCTGAGCCCAGAGAACGCTGCAGTGCATACCTGATGCTGCTCCAGCCCAACATCTCTGCTAATGAACCGCAGTACCTCCAGAAGATCAATTAACACCCCGGCTCCTTCCCTTCCCCGGGTCTTCGCTCCGAGAGAACTGGGTGAGTACGTCTACTTATTTATTTGTCGTCATTTCCTACCCAGGGAGGAGCAGGATAATGAACTGCGTGCGTCAGGGAAGATGAATCTGAGATACTAGGGAGCAGTGCAGTAAAGAGATTAAAGTGTTATTATTGTTGGGTTTTTTTTCCCCCATGGTCCGTTGTGACAGCTCGGCCGTCATCTGTAAAAAATGTCTCCGAGAGAGATAATCATCGGAAACTCAATAAAGCGTCAGGGGAAGCCTGCTCTGCCATCCATCACCGGGTGCCTGGAAATTTTCAGCCCTCCGTCTCCCCTTCCTGCCATCCATATAAATGTCTGTAATATATTTGGAGCGGCACCCCTCTCGATTTGGATGTTTTTATGAAAAAATATCGATACGCGAAATATGTAAATGGGTAAAAAAAATAAATAAATACATAAAAAGGGAAGAAAAAAAAAACGAAGGCAGTTTCTCTCTTTCTCTCTCTCTCTCCCCCTCTCTTTTTTAAAATGCAACTGAATTTATTCTTTTTAATAAAACATGTCAAGCAAAGAATTAATGCAACTTCTCACAGCGCGGCCTTATCTTCTCTGCACCCCAAAACTATATAACATGAGAGAGGGATGAATGCAGACAAAAACAATTAACTTTATTGGTTGATGCACTTTGCCTTAAATAAAGTCTCCGTGCATGCATTATGTATTGGCATTCCATTGCTCATTTTTTAATGTTGTTTCATGCATTTTGCATTCCTTGCTCTGATCTTACGGGCGTCCCCACCTCCGGCACGCAGCGGGTCTATGGGCCGTGGTGAGGGATGGGAGCAGAGATCACCACCCTGATCACAACCAACTTTCTCCGTGTTTCCAACCTAAATCACTCCTCTTTCAGTTTGGAACCATTTCTCCCTCTCCCATCGCAGCAGAGCACAGCTGAAGAGTCCGTCCCTTCTTTCCCCCTTTAAGGTCCTGGGGGTACCTGCGTTGCTAAGGCTCAGCTCACGTGTGGATGGGGCGGTGAGCAGCAGGTGAGCTGGTGGGCCCAACATCCCAGCGATGGGGATAATGTGGAGGTGGGGCTGGGACTCGAAACACAAGCCAGGAAAAGCTAAAACAGGAAGGAGCAGCCAGCTCTGTGCTATGCAGCCTTACTTACACCTGGACAATCCTCCTTCGCTTGGGATCCATTTCTAAGACCTGCGCTGCCCTCCCCCACGATGGTCAATGGGACGGGGCTCCCATCTGCAGTGCTGTGCTCTGGCCAAGAAAAAAGCTCTCTGTGGCACTGCAGAACTGCAGCTCCGTGTTGTTTGTTTTCTCTCACTGTCAGCCACCCACCCACCCTCGTACCACCCGTCTGCCTGCACCTACATGGAAGCTGAGGTTAAACAGAAACAAAAAAATGAAGGCTGCTTCCGAAAGGCAACGCAGCAGCTTCCATGTCAAAGCCAGAAAAGAAACTTTTGGGATCTCTGGAGCAGTACGTGAACAGCGTTACCTTCCAAAGAATGGAGGCCTTTCTCCTTGGCGGTCTCATAGACGCTGCTGAAGTCGTCCCCAAGGTTTGGATCTGCATTGGCTGCCAGCAGGACCTTCACCACGCTGCCAGGAACCAGGCAGAGGTAAAATGTGAGTGGTCAGTTGGAGAGAGAGCTCAGAAAGCAAACAGCGGGGAAGGGAAGGCTCCGGGACAGGGATCCTTGTGGATGCCCCATCCCTGCAGGCATTGGAGGCCAGGCTGGATGTGGCTCTGGGGCAGCCTGGTCTGCTGGCTGACGACCCTGCACATAGCAGGGGGGGGGGGGGTTGAAACTAGATGATTATTATGGTCCTTTTCAATTCAGGCCATTCTTTCATTCTATGATTCTGTGGCTGGGAGAGGCGGATGTGGAAAGGGCTCACTCACACTCAGGGTTTCTGTGCCGTACCACTCGCCCCAGCAGCCCCTCTGAGTCAGGGCAGCCCATGGAAGCCACCCCAAAAGAGGCACCTCTTGGGTACGACTCAGCTCAGCCTCTTTCTTGCCCATTTCTGCCCTCCCAGGAGGAAGCACCGAGCTCAGCACTTCAGAAATAGATTCCAATGGCATTAATTATAAGGGTTCTGGAAGGAAAGCATCTGAGTGCTGCCTCAAGTTCAGTCAAACCTCTGCCTCCAGGAATCGGGCGGTCTGTATGAGATCCCTGCTGCAGACAGCCCCATCTCCTGCAGCCCAGCCCAGCAGCTGCCACCACTTGTGGCAGGGATTTCATCTGAGCACTTCCAGCCTCTGCGCATCGTGACTTGTCTCTGATATCAGCGTAGGATGGGGCAGTGAGCACTGATGGGGCCGTGGGTGCCCCTGTTCCCTGCAGGGAGTGGGAGCAGACGGCCTTTGGAGCTCCAACTCAAACCATTCCACGGGAGATCAGCACGAGCCACGCGTGGCGGGTTGGTGTGGACACCCTCCGCCTGTTTCTGCACCCCGAATTCGATTCCTCACCGCCCCTGCGAGCAGCTTGAAGCCAGTCCATTTTTCATCTTTTTTTCCTGGGTTCCAGCCTCCCCTGACAACTCGACAGCAAGGCGTTGGCTGGCATTCATCAGCCCCGACACGGCTCTGGGGCTGACAGCTCGGCGACGCGCCGGACTGACACGTACCTGCAGGCTGCCCCTTGTCAGCTCACATTTAGGATTTAACGTAAGCTTCTTTCCCATTTACCCCATAAATGCATTAGCAGGAATGAAAGGCGGTTATTTGGTTCTTCCAATATGGTGCAATAGAGGCAAGCTCCTTGCTGGTACCACTTTGCCACGTACAGAGGTTGTTCCAGTGAGCAGAGCACCGTGCTGGAAGCCAGGGGAGCCCCCAGCCCCTCACCATGATATATATGGTGGTATATAATGGTATAGAGACCATTTAAACCCACACAGAGCTCTCCTGTATCCCTACAGACCTCATTTAGACCCACACGGAGCTCATCCACACGGAGCTCCAGCCTCCAAGATCCCCAACCCACCACGAGCATTAAACCACATCCCTCAGTGCCAGAATCCCCAGGAATTGGGAATTTCTCCTAACATCCAACCTGTCGGTCCTCACGGTGCAGGTTCTGATGTGGTCAAAGCTCTGTAAAGCAGAGATAAGAAACGTTTCCCTAACTTCAGACAGCTGGGAGTTTACCAAGCCCTGATACAATCTCTCACAGGCAAAATGTGGAGCTCCAAAAGCCCGGTGCCCGATGGCAGCAATTTTCTCAGGCTGTGACCCAGCTCCGGGGCTATAGGAGATACGAGCTCTACGAAGCTCTGGTCCCAGTGCTGCAGGAGGCATCTCTCCCATCTGAAGCAGCTCAGCTGTGTGCTATTAATAAAGGGCTGCACTTCAGATGGCCAACAGAGCCCGTTTTCCTCCTCCTGTTGGGGCACAGCCCCTTGCGTTGGTTGCCTCGAGGTGTGGGCACGATGGCCCAGGCTGCCCCGCAGCTCACCTGCATGCTCAGCGCCAACGAGATGAGCCTTAACGAGCAAGTTTCCCTTAGGTGAGAGGCAGCTGATGAATATAAATCCCCGCTGACCCCGGGGATGACTCAGAGGGCAGCACCGAAGTTGTCCGTGCGCTTCGATCGATGGGGGGAAGGAGCTTTTCTGCCTTTGGTGGGTGGACCAACAGATTGTTAAGGATGAAATACATACATGCATCCATGCAGGGGGGGGAGGAAATCGATGGTGAGATGGTCAGACGTGGCCTGGCTGTGCCGGGCAGCTGGGGTTGGTGAACCACGAAGTCCGGTGATCCCCATGACCGTGAGTCCTCAGCACAATGCTGCCCCGAGCTGGGGCGCAGCCACAGGTCCTGCCCAGACACAAAGCCCCCTGGCGTGGTTATATCTTAACTCTGTAAGGCTCAGCGGGGGCGGAGGGCTGCTGTTTGCACGCAGGAGGTGCAGGACCAGCCAACGCTGCCTGACCTCCGGCATAGAAAAAGAGGGAGAGCAGAGATTTCAGCTCTGACTGCAGCAGCAGCAGCAGCACCCTGCCTCTGGCACTGCAGCTGGGTTACAGACACCCAGCCTGCCAACACCAGGGCTCCGAGCCCACGCGTCTCACTGCAGGAGTTGGGGAGCAGCTGCCCAGTGTGCAGGCTCAGGCAGAAAGGGCTGAGGGCGCTCTGCTCCCTGCAGACCCTCATAAGGAGACCTGGAGAGTTCGTAGCACCAGCACCCCATCCCGGGGGCTGCAGAGCTCTGACAAACACCGCAGGCCACGTGCAGTGCCAAAGGCAGCCAGAGATCACACAGCTTCACTGCAGACAGCTCAGGATTCGTCGCCTGCAGTGAAAGGAGTGAAAAAAACAAAACCAAAACCAACAAACCCCATCCAGAACAGATGTATGTACCTAATATAGGTAAGGAGACCGCGGCCGTCCATCACGTCGCTGCCCACGGACAGAAAGCAGCTGCAGAGGGGTGGCCCTTTGCTGCGAGTCTCAGAACACACCCGTGCAACAGCCGTGCTGTTACTGCCCATAGAAACCATCCCTGCAGCTCGTGTCCCAGCAGCAGTGGGGCGGGGGGAGCCGGGGCTGAGCTTCTGAGGATGGCACCTGGGATCCCTGCTCGAAAGGAAGGGCTCGTTAGTGAGATGAGGTGGGAGCTGGGAAGGAGAGGGCTGAGCGTGTCACCTCTGTGCCCAAGCCCATCCCGTCCCCGCTCCCAGAAACGCAGACCCACAGAAACCACTTTGGGTTTTCCTTTCTGAGAGCTCTGCCGCCGGTTTTAACCGCGGCACAAACCCTGCTGTGCTCTCAGTAAGCGCTGAATCCAAGCTTAATTACTACAAATAAGTGAGAGGTGCAATGCCAGCAGGGGAAGGAGCCCCCAGCAGTGCTTCTGCACAGACCATAAATCCTCCCTTCTCAAAGAGGTGTCTTTCCAGCAGAATGAAGGAACTGCTTTAGAACAGGTCTCCAAAGGCACTCCGTAAGGGACAGAACAGCAGGAATCACCACTGCAGGGCACCCACTGCATCCCAGCGTCCCTGCAAAACCAACCCACGGGGGCAGCACACCAGGACCACTCTGCAGGCTGTTTCCAAGAGAAGAAAATGCTTTGTTGGAAAAGGAGATGGAGCCCAGCCATCCTGCTGGCAGCGGGGATGGCATCTCATAGCTGCTGGCAGCTGACAGCCATCGTCAACGTGCCGTGCTGAAATTGAGTTAAACATATGGATGAAGATGTTTAATTGGGAGAGAGGGGGCCGTGAGATACAAAGGCGAAGGACGGGGCATGGAGATCAGCAGCAGCACAGCAGGGACTTGGAAACATCACCCTGCTCTGAAAGATGACTTTGGGAAGGGCAGCGTTCCATTCGCCTCGCTTTACGGTTTGAGGAAGGGGATGGAGAACAGAATCACCGAAAATGGATCCATTTTTTGGTCTCTTTGCAACTCCATTCCTGGTTGACTTCGTTAATGTGGCCCAAGGATTTCCAAACGGAGAGTGCAGTCAGCTCCAAGAGAAATAACTGGGTGGTCAGCTCCATGAGAAATGAGTGGATGGCCAATTCCAGGAGAAACGAGTGGGTGTCAGCTCCATTAGAAATAATTGCATGGCCAACTCCAAGAGAAATGAGTGCATGGCCAACTCCAAGAGAAATGAGTGCATGGTCAGCTCCAAGAGAAATAACTGGATGGCCAACTCCAAGAGCGATGAGTGGATGGCCAACTCCAGGAGGAACGAGTGCATGGTCAGCTTCAAGAGATATAATTGGATGGCCAACTCCAAGAGCAGTGAGTGCATGGCCAACTCCAATAGAAATGAAGTCTCTTCAGCAGGGTTTGTCAAGAGCTCTCCTAGCACAGAAGTGACCCCACGCCACCCCTGGCTGTCTGGCAGTACTTGCAGCTGTGAGCATGGTTCCATTAAGAGCCTCTCGAGTGCCTGCAATGAATCACATCCGTGGAAGCAGACATGGACACAGAATCGTGCCCACCGAACCAGAGGTGGATGCATTAAATAAACGAGGAGGTTGGTGGCCCTGCATGCGGCAGGGGGTTGGAGATTCATGATCCTTGAGGTCCCTTCCAACCCTGGCCATTCTGTGATTCTGTGATTCTGCATTAGTCTCACAAAACCAGGGCCGAATATCCCACCCATTTCATGTTTCTGCTGCCCTTTTGGTAAAGTTTCATTAAGAAATACACCTCAAAAAAAGAAGTTTTCATGTTTATATCATTAACCACACCTTGCAGGCAGCCCAAGACCATCCTCCTTCACCCAACGCATCCCATCGGCGCCACCAGCTCGGGCACCCAACGGCCCAGATCCCTCCGTGAGCGTTTCCACCTCATTTCAGTCCTGATTTTTGGTAACCACCGTGCAGTGCAAGGCCTTTCTCACCGATCCTCCTCGGCCTTTGCAAGATGGGAAGCCCCGTTCTGCTCCGTTGCTCACTTGGAATGGTCAACAGCCGTCACACTCCGCTGCTGACCATTGTGCCCTGCTAAAGGTGGGAGGCTCCGCTGCGGACCCGGGCAAACAACGGGGCCCGCTGCTGCTCGGACATCAAAGTTAAACAAACAGCCACAACCCCCCTCCTCCATCCCCATCCCCAGCAGCTCCCCGAGGAGGTCACGGCTTTCAGCTTGTCATAGCACACATCAAAGTTTGCACCACACACGAACTCGGCACACGGATTGGAATCGCGTCGCCCGAGAGCGGATATTCAGCCTTTGTGCTCTGCTTTAATCCTGTGTTTTCACAAGTAATTAAGCTTTTTTGCTTATGAACTTGTGACTAAGTAAAGCGTCCCCGAGAGGTTGTAACATCAAAGCTCATTCTCCCACGTCTGGCCCACGTTTGCTGAAATTGGATTTCTCTCTTTCTCTCTCTCTCTTTTTTTTTTTTTTTTTTTTTTTCCCCCTTAAATGATAATAATAATAATAAAAAAAAAAAAAATCCCTAATTGAATTTAGTTGTAGACTGAATATATTTAAGAGTGCCTTTAAAAGGTTACAAGAAGCCACGGCGATCATCATGGGAACTAAGGAGGGAGGGCACAGCGTTCAGCCTTTTTGCTTCAGAAAGGTCGAGCATGAAAGGCCCAGCACGGCCCCAGGCTGGGGGGCAGCAGCTCCCGCAGGAGCCTTTGGTGGTGGCTCCCACATCACCCCAGTGCTGCAGAGCCACTGGGTCACAGCAACAGAACCACAGGGGTCGGAAGGGACCTCTGGAGATCTCCCAATCCCAATCCAAGCGGGTTCCCTAGAGCAGGTGGCACTGGAAAGCATCCAGGTGGGTTTTGGGTATCTCAGAGATATTGCATCCCTGCAATGGGCTCTCCCCAGCAGTTGTCTGTCTGTCTGTCTGTCTGTCTGGAGCTGGGGAGCTCAGCATGGGTGCAATGCTCCAGATGTGGCCCCTCAGGGCAGAGAAGAGGGGAGGAGAACTTCCCTGCCCAGCTGGCCACGCTCTGTGCCACGCACCCCACGGTTCCATCGGCCTTCATGGCCACCACTGCTGGCTCATGGTCAGCCCGTGGCCAACTGCTGGCCAACTATTGGCCAGCCAGGACACCACTGGCCTTCTTGGCCACCAGGACGCACTGCTGGATGATGGTCAGCCTGCGGTCAACCGTTGGCCAAGCAGAACACCATTGGTCAGCCTGCAGTCAACCGCTGGCCAACCAGGACACCATTGGTCTACTTGGCCACCAGGACACACTGCTGGCTCATGGTCAGCCCGTGGCCAACCCCTGGCCAACCAGTGGCCATCCAGGACATCATTCACCTTCTTGGCCACCAGGACACACTGCTGGCTCATGGTCAGCCCGTGGCCAACCTCTGGTCAACCACTGGCCAACCAGGACACCATTGGCCTTCTTGGCCACCAGGACACACTGCTGGCTCATGGTCAGCCCGTGGCCAACCCCTGGCCATCCAGGACATCATTCACCTTCTTGGCCACCAGGACACACTGCTGGATGATGGTCAGCCTGTGGCCAACCACTGGTCAACCACTGGCCAACCAGGACACCACTGGCCTTCTTGGCCACCAGGACACACTGCTGGCTCATGGTCAGCCCGTGGCCAACCCCTGGCCAACCAGTGGCCATCCAGGACATCATTCACCTTCTTGGCCACCAGGACACACTGCTGGCTCATGGTCAGCCCGTGGCCAACCTCTGGTCAACCACTGGCCAACCAGGACACCATTGGCCTTCTTGGCCACCAGGACACACTGCTGGCTCATAGTCAGCTCATGGCCAACCACTGGTCAAACAGTGGCCACCCAGGACATCATTGGCCTTCTTGGCCACCAGGACACACTGCTGGCTCATGGTCACCCTCCTAGCCACCAGGACCCCCAGGTCCATCCCCGTGGAGCTCCTTCCCAGCCCACGATGCTGAGACAAACATACCTGGAATTCCTGCTGATGGCTGCCACCATCAGAGCCGTCCAGCCCAGCCGGTGCCTGGAGTTCACATCTGTGCCTTCCTGCAGTAACCTGGACAGAAGGGAGACAGGATCAGGAAGAGGATGTGGGGAAAGCATCCCGAGCAGACGGGAGCTAACGAAGCAACACAATAGTTTCCAGCCACCTGTTCCAGTGCAGCCTATTAACCCACAATCTGATGACAGCTTTGAACCTTCAGGTGCAACCAGGTGGGTTTCAGAAGGAGCTCAGATCTCCAAAGCACGCGCCATTAGGATGCGTTTTGCAATTTTCATGCCCCAAAAAGACAAGAGATGAGACAAACCCAAAAACTCAAGAGGCACCAAATCACAGGATAACAGCTTGGCTGAGGCTGGGCACCCCTCTGGGTCCTCCTGCTCCTTCCTGACCCCCAGAACACAGCACCCAGCCCCCCATCCAGGCGCTTTCTGGAGCTCCCCAAGGAGCAGAGCGCTCTCTACGCAAACCTTCCTCTGCTCAGAACTCCCACAGTGCTCTCACCACCCCAAATACATTCCCATAACCCTGAAGTTATTTCCAAGCAGGACTGAGGAACCCTGAGCCCAAGGAGGAAAGGAGGATCCCGCAGCACTGCAACAACTGAAGGAACAAAACGGTGATGGGGAGACTGAATTCGTAGCTGCTGAGCGTGGCTCTGAAGGCCACGATGGAAGATTCATGCTCATTTAACCAATTAAAAGCTTAATGATGGAGAGCCTCTTTGGCAGCTCCATAAAGGTGTGATACTACGAGGGGCCAGCTGGGATAACATCCTTTTGCTTTCCTCCTCCAGCCACTTAACCAGGGAAACAAAAGCCTGCATGCCTGCAGCGTGCAGCAGAGCTCAGACAGCAGGAAAGGAGAAACTCCGACAGAAGGAAAGGAGAAACCAAGCAGGAGCTCCTGACCCCGGGATGGGATAGGATGCACAGCTGGCAGCAGATTGCTATCTCTGAGCCATCGGCGTGTGCACCCACAGCCCTGTGGGTCACAGCCATCCCACGGCCCCGTCCAAATGCACGCTGCAGCCCATCTGTGTGCCCTCGGGCAGGAGCAGCCCCCTGGAGCAGCACGGAGGAGGGATGGAGGAGGAATTCCTGGTGGCCATTGGGACACATCGCACCTTCCTGTGCTCCAAAACCTCTGGGAAGGGTTCCTGTGCTCACCAAAGGGCTTTTTCCCTGCACAGCGTGCACTGAAGGGTGAACGACCCTCATTCTCAAACCCAAATGAGTTCCCATCGCGGCGGCCAAACGGGTCTGACTGCACAGCTATGATAGCTGAATAAATTAATTAATCAGGTGGTTTCCCATTCAGAAAGCCGAGCAGGGTGGACCAGCACACCCACAGCACTGACATTTCGTTTTGGAGCCGCATTCCTGCTCTCCCTGCATCACAGAACACATCTTCACGTGCATTCCACGCCGGGGGTCCGTGAGCTCCTGGCCCCCCACCCCCCTCCCTCCTCCTGATCTAACGATAGGACAATCGATAAAGCGACGACCGCCGCTCAGATCTGAGACAGCCAAATGTCTTTAGCAGATGTCTGTCAATTGAATCAAGTCGTGCGATCGATGTTTGGGATGTTTGCTCATGTTTTAACCCAGGATGCTCGCTCCTACTTAGGAAGCAGTTTTCTTGCAGCCACGCAGCTCCACCAGCATCGCTTTCGGCTGCGGGAGCCGCACTGCATCCCAGCTGAGACCACGGCCTGCAGCTGCACTGCTCCTGCTTCGTTATCCTGGCACTGCACGGTGTTGGGAGGTGCTGGGTGAGTGCACAGCAGTGCTGGAGGATCTGGGTGCAGAACGAGGGACCTGCTGCAGCACGCAGCCCGGAGAGGGGCCAGGCCAACGCAGTCGGGTTTAACACGGAAACTCCATCCTTGGTATTTCAGCTCAGAACAGGATTTCCCAATTTGAGCCAGAAAAACATCACCAAGCACATCGCTGTGAGCCGACGCCGGGCAGGCAATGCTTTGCGATGGCACAGTTTAAGCACCACGGCCTTGCGGCTGCACTGGAATTTGCTGCTGGAGCTTTAGGGAGAGAATTTTGTGAGCTCCTTCACCCATAGAGCTGCAGTGCTTTGATCCATCCCGCAGAGAAAGAGCCCGTGGGGCTGCGTGCTGCGGCCCCAGCACAGATGTGCCTCTATTCACCCCTCGGTCGGGGTTCTGGGTGAGCGGCTGCGAGCTGACACCGAGCCCAGAGGGCATGTTTGAGTTTGTGCTCAGCGCCCGCCCTCCTGCCAGGTGGAGGAAGAGGAAGCTGGAAACTTGAACTCCGGCTGACAACAAAAGCTTCTGTCGGTGCTGGCTGCTGACGTCGCTCCCTGCAGCCCCTTCTGCTCCGTATGTCGGAGCGCAGGGCTGGGGGAGCAGCCAGGGGTGCTGTGCAGAGCGGGGAGGGAAGGGAAGCCCCCAGAGGAGCAGTGTGGAAGCACTGCAGCCTTGCTGAGGGCAGAGCCGTGCCTGCAGATGAGTCCTGTGGCCATTCCTCCTTGAGACGGGTTCTGTCTGTGGGTGCTGAGACAGGAGAAACGTCACCACAACGAGGGCAGCTGTTGGAAATGAGAGTTTCTGAAGGGAAACCAAACCAAGAGAGGACGGCAGAGCTGCCTGGGGGCACAAAGGGTGTCCAGAAGCAGTGCTGGTTGTGCTCCTCTCCCACCAACCTCAGCCCACGCGGCTCTGCTTGGAGCTCTGCTGGCCCCTCACCACCTCTCAGCCATCCAAACGGGAAAGCTGAGCACACACAAATCTGCTGCTTACGGGCCAAACCCCTCGGGCAGCTCACACTCACAAAAAGGACTTCCAGAAATGCAGCCCTGGACTGGAGATGGTTTGTCCTGGGAGCTGACCAACAGTCGTGCTCACGGTGCTTTTAACGTGTAGAGGGTTGGGGCGAGGACAAGGAGGCAGCTGAACTGAAAAGGGCAGCTTCCATTTGTGCAGCATGGAAAAAACAGGTCCTGGCGGCTGCTTCCCAGTTTGTACAGCATGGAAAATTGAGGTCCTGGCAGCTGTTTCCCAGCTGGAACGCACGCACTGCAGCCCTACCCTGAGCGTGGGGAGCATCCCTGCTGCTGCTCTGCCTGGGCAGGCTCACCAATCAGCCAGACATCACTGAACAGCAGCTTCCTGCAATTACGAGCAGCAGAACCCATGTGCCAATTAGCTGCACGCCAACATCCTCCCTTCAGCCCTTGATCCAGGCCAGAGCTCAGCCCTGGGTTGCACGGAGCCACGCTGCTTCCTTCGAGCCTCCCTGCAAGCTGCGAGCAGCAGCTCTGGCCCTGGGGATCACAGAGCCACCAGGTGTGGGGGGCACAGCAGAGAGCAGTGTCTGCTCCCATCCCATGCAAGCTTCCAGGCCACCAAAAAGCTCCCTGTGTTCTCTCAGGCACCTCTAGGAATCTGCTCACCTGCTGACTTCCGAAACGTTGTTGATCCTCGCGGCTTCCAGCAGAGCATCTTCTGAAAGCAAAAGAGAGAAAATGAGTCAGGAGATGTTCAGAGCATCAAACAACGCGGGTTGGGAAGGATCTGCTTGCTCCAAAGCTGCTTGCTGGCTGACTTAGGGCAGCCCTGCTGTTGGCACCGGGCTGGGAGAAATATGGGATGGATGGCCAACAAGTGCAGGGCTCATAAGCACGGGATGGGGCTGGTGGAGCCGAGGGGAAGCATCGTGCTCAGGCTCTGCAGCAAGGGAGCATCTGGGCCAACAGCTGTGGAAACGAAGCTGGCACAGACAGCAGTCAGCCTTCAGGCAGAGGCTTCCAACAGCAGCAGGAAGGCTGTGCAGGCTGAGCAGGACATCTCCTGGCTGGAAGGGGAAGGACAGCATCCCAGCTCCCGTCCCCAGAAGGGACGGCTCTCCCTAGCAGCTGCCTTGCTGCGCCTTGGCTGCAGGGTCCCAAAAGCACTGCTGCAAACCTCGGTGTTTCTTTTCCTCTGCTGCTCCAGGACGGGCCAGCAGCTCTTCTGGCACGCTGGTGTCACGTGCAGCTCACCTTGCACGTGCCTTAACACATCTTCCAGCCGGATCTCTGTGGCTCACAGCTGGGAGCCCAGCACTGGGAGCAGCGCTCCAGGTTTGATCTCCCCAGGCTCATGGGCAACCATTGCTCAACTACTGATGAACCGTTGCTCAACTATTGGCCTTTCTGGCCACCAGGACACACTGCTGGCCCATGGGCAACCAATGCTCAACTACTGATGAACCACTGGTCACCCACTGGCCAACTATTGGCCTTCTTGGCCACCAGGGCACGCTGCTGCCTCAAGGGCAACCATTGGTTAACTACTGATGAACTGCTGGTCAAACTCTGGTCAACCATTGGCCTTTATGGCCACCAGGACTCAAGGATGAACCCTTTTTGGCCACCAGGGCTCATGGGCAACCATTGCTCAACTACTGATGAACCGCTGGTCAACTACTGGCCTTTCTGGCCACCAGGACACACTGCTGGCCCATGGGCAACCACTGCTCAACTACTGATGAACTGCTGGTCAACCATTGGCCTTTTTGGCCACCAGGGCTCTTGGGCAACTATTGCTCAACTACTGACGAATTGTTGCTCAACTATTGGTCTTTCTGGCCACCAGGGCACACTACTGGCCTATGGGCAACCACTGCTCAACTACTGATGAACTACTGGTCAACCATTGGGCAACCATTGCTCTTTTTGGCCACCAGGGCTCATGGGCAACCACTGCTCAACTACTGTCGGAGGCGTAGTTCGCAGCGAGAGCGCCGCGGTGATGACGTCACGAAAAAACACCACAGCTCCCAGGGTGCACCGCAAGGCGTCCAACTTCCTGGGCGTGGCCGGAAGCGCAGCGCGCAGCGCGCAACGCTTCCGGGGTTTGACCGGAAGCGGTCGTGCCTCCCGTAGAGGGGCGGTGCGAGGGCTGGACCCGGGAGAGACGCGGGTTCGAATCCCGGCCGGGGGCACCGCGGGGTTTGCGCGTGTCTCACACGCACCGCCACGTGCGCGCACGGGGCGCCCACACACACTCGCATGTCAGCACACACAAGTGCGTGCGCGCACACGTGTGCCCGTGTGCCAATATGCCACACCCCAATACTCCCTTCCCATAGCCCATCCCATATCCCAACCCCATACCCCATCCCATACCCCAATCCCATTGCCCAACCCCAATCCCAACCCCATATCCCCATCCCGTACCCCCATCCCATATCCCGATCCCAGAACGGAGGGTTCTCCCATCCGGCCGGGGGCAACGCGGCGGTTTGCCGTCGTTTGTCTCACACGCAATCCCATTACGCCACGTGCGCGCTATATTCCATGCCTTTTCCTCCACATCACTCGCAGTCCGCTCCACATTCCCAAGTCCTCTGTGCGCGCCTTCCACGTGTGCCCGTGTGCCAATTATGCCACACCCAATACTCCCTTACCAGTCTCCCTATTTATTTGGTTTATGTGTGGAGCCAAGCCACAAGAGCCCAACCCCTTACCTCCCAGCAAGACCCAATCCCATTGCCCAACCCCATACCCCCATCCCAAGATCCCCAGTCCGTGTCCCCCCCACATTCCCAGAGGACCCGATACCCCCCCATATGAAATCAACCTATACCCAATCCCATCACCCCCCTACATCCCAACCACAATACCACCATTACCCAACCCTATATTCCAATGCCTTTCCCCCATCCCGTCTCCCGTACCATCCCATCCATCCATCACCAAGTCCACTCCCATCCCACCCATAGCCCAATCCATACCTCCATCAATCCCCATCCCACTACCCACAGTTCCATGCCCCAACTCCCATCACCCCATTCCAGTGACCCCATCAAAATTCCCCCTCCCATCCCATCACATCATTCCCATCCCCATCCCCCATCCCATCCCATCCCATCCCTCCCATCCCCCATCCATTTACCATCACCCCATCCCATCCCATCCCATCCATCCCCCATCCCCATCCCCCATTCATCCCCATTCCCCATCCATCCATCCCATCCTTCCCATTTCCCATCCCCATCCCCATCCCCCCAGCCCCATTCCAATCCCCATGCCATTCCCATCCCCATCCCCATCCCCATTCCATCCCTCGCATCCCATCCCATCCATCCCAGCCCATCCAATCCCATTCCCATTCCCCCACTCACATCCCCATCCCCATCCCCTCCCATCCCCACCCCATCCCATCCAATCCCATCCCCATCCCCATCCCATTACCTCCCCCCCCCATCCCATCCCAGTACCTCCATCCCATATCCCTCATCCATCCATCAGTACCCCCTATCCCATCCCATCCCCATCCCTTTCGCCTTTCCCCAGCCCCCATCCTCATCCCCATCCCATCCCATCCCACCCCAATCTCTCCCATCCCATTCCTGTCCTATTCTCCACCCCATTCCCATCCCTCTTCCCCATCCCATCCCATCCCGCAATCCCAATAACCTCCATCCCATCCCACCCCATTCCCACTCTCAGTGGGATAATAACGGGGATGTGCAAATAGGACCGTGCGCACCGGGGGGGGGGGGGGAGTGGGGGGGGGCGTGCAAATGGGGCCGCACACCTGCGGGGCGTGCAAACGGGGTTGTGCAAACGGGATTGTGCGCACGAGGGCAAGCGAACGGAGGGGGGGGGGGTGTGCAAATAGGGGTGTGCAAATAGGGGTGTGCAAATAGGGGTGTGCAAATAACAGGGGCTGCACACACCCGGGGGCGTGCAAATAGGGGCGTGCCAAAACGGGTTTGTGCGCACGGGGGTGGCGCACATGAGGGTGGGGGGGGGTGGGGGTGGGGGGGGGAAAGGGAGGTGTGCAAATGGGGCTGTGCACCTGGGAGCTTGCAAACGTGGGTGTGCAAACACGGGTGTGCAAATGGGGGGTGCCCCCCCTCCTCCCCCCCCCCCTCCTGTTTTTGTCCCTCCCCCTCCCCGCCCATCGCGCACGGCGCAGCGCCGCTCCCCGTTTCCCGGGATGGCGTTGGGTACCGGGATCCCTCCATAAGGAGAGCAGCTTTGGGATTTCCTCCCTCCCCCCCCTCCCCCATTATCGCCAATAACCTCATAAAAAATCCCCCCCCGCCCGGGCCATGTCGTGTCACGACAGCGTGCAGATTCCCGACGATCGCGATTTCGTCGCGTTCAGGGAGGAGTGCGAAAGCGATCGGGATTGGAAAGTGAGCTACAGCAAAGGGAGCGTCAGCGTCTGGGTGAGAGCCGGGGGGAGCGAGAGCTGCGTGCAGAGCATCAAGGTGAGGGGGTGGGGGGTCGTGGGGGGGGGGGGAGTGGGGACCCTATAGGGAGTGGGGACCCCCATGGCCAATGGGACCCCGGGGTGAGGAGGGGTCCTGGAGGGAGTGGGGACCCCTTGGTGAATGGGGACCCCATGGTGAGGAGGGGTCCTATAAGAAGTGGGGACTCCCATAATGAGTGGGTCCGTATGTAGTGGGAACCCTATAGGAAGTGGGGACCCCTACGGTGAGTACCTGTATAGGAAGTGGGGGGGACCCTATAATTTGGGAAATGGGGACGCCCCATGGCCAAGTGGGGACTCCCCCTGTAGGGAGTGGGAGTGGGGAGGGGTCCATGTGAGGAGGTGAGTGGGGACCTGATAGTAATGGGGACCCTCATAGAAGTGGGGACCCAATGGGACCCCGGGGTGAGGAGGGGTCCTGGAGGGAGTGGGGACCCCTTGGTGAATGGGGACCCCATGGTGAGGAGGGGTCCTATAAGAAGTGGGGACTCCCATAATGAGGAGGGGTCCTGTAGGGAGTGGGGACCCTATAGAAAGTGGGGACCCCCGTGGTGAACGGAGACCCCATAGTGAGGAGGGGTCCTATAGGAAGTGCAGACCCTAGAGGAAGTGGGGACCCTATAGGAAGTGGGGACCCCTGTGGTGAATGGGGACCCCATGGTGAGGAGGGGTCCTATAGGAAGTGGAGACCCTATAGGAAGTGGGGACCCTATAAAAAGTGGGGACTCCCATGGCCAATGGGACCCCGTGGTGAGGAGGGGTCCTATAGGGAGTGGGGACCCTATAGAAGTGGGGACCCCCGTGGTGAATGGGGACCCCATAGTGAAGAAGGACCCTATAGGAAATGGGGACCCCCACGGTGAACGGAGACCCCATAGTGAGGAGGGGTCCTATAGGAAGTGCAGACCCTGTAGGAAGTGGGGACCCTATAAAAAGTGGGGACCCCTATGGCCAATGGGACCCCGTGGTGAGGAGGGGTCCTATAGGGAGTGGGGACCCCCACGGTGAGGAGGGGTCCTGTAGGGAGTGGGGACCCTATAGAAAGTGGGGACCCCTGTGGTGAATGGGGACCCCATGGTGAGGAGGAGTCCTATAGGAAGTGGGGACCCTATAGGAAGTGTGAATGGGGACCCCATGGTGAGGGATAGTAGGGAAGTGGGACCCTATAGGAAGTGGTGACAACTATAGGTGAAGTGGGGACCCCATAGTGAAGAGGGGCCCTATAGGGAGTGAAGACCCTATAGGAAAGTGAAACCCAATGGCCAGCGCCCCTATATGGGATAGGACTGGGGTGCTGGGTGAATTGGGGACCCCTTGCGGAGGAGGGGATGAACCCCATAATGATGGAAACCCTAGAGGGGTAACCCCATGGTGAACCACATAGTGCAAGGAGGCCCCGTGTGGCTGAAGAAAAGACCCCCAGGAGGGGTTTGTGGGGACCCGGGACCCCATAGAGAGGTGACAGACCCCAAGGGCTCGGAGCTGAGCGGGGACCCTACAACGTGTCCCTGGTGCAACCCCAAATGTCCCCGGGCTTTGTGCTGGGTGTCCCGTATGGGTGACAATGGCGGTGCGCCACGTCTGCTTATGGGGTCAGCGGTGCGGGACGTGCCCCAAAAGGGGGGGAGGGGGGGGGGGGAACGTCACCAGGATGTCCTGGTGCCACGGGAAAGGTGACACCCCCAGGGTGTGGGATCAGCTCCGTTTATAGGGCACGTAGCCCGCCCTATAGGGTGGCACCGTCCTCAAAGTGCCACCTGAGACCCCCCGCCACCCCCCCTCCTCATCCCACACCCCGCAGAGTCAATATTGACTCAGGGTTGGGACGCGGCGCTGGGTGACACCGAGGGGACGGGGAGGGTGGCACCGAGGGGAGGGGATGGGTGGCACCTGGGGGGGCAAATCCCAGGGGCACCACAGTGGTGATCGCAGTGGGCACCCCAATAGCACCCCAAAGCACCCCAATGGGGTCCCAGTGGCACCCCTATGGGCATCTCAATGGGTGCCCCAATAGCACCCCAATGGGAACCCAACGGGAACCCCAAGGCACCCAGATAGCACCCAAATGGGTACCCCAATGGGCACCCCAATGGGAACCCCAATAGCAGCCCGATGGCACCCCAATAGGTACCTGAGTGGGCACCCCAATGGGAACCCCAATGGGCACCCCAATGGGAATCCCAGTGGCACCCTATAGGCATCTCAATGGGTGCCCCAATAGCACCCCAATGGCAACCCAATGGGAATCCCAGTGGGCACCCCAATGACACCCCAATAGCACCCCAATCGCTTATACCCCAGTGGCACCCCAATGGCACCCCTATGGGAATCCCAATGGCACCCCAATGGCACCCCAGTGGGTACCCTAGTGGAAATCCCAATGGGTGCCCCTATGGGAATCCCAATGGGCACCCTAAAGGCACCCCAGTGAGTACCTCAGCAGCACCCCAATGGGCACCCTACTGTCACCCTAATGGGAATCCCATGGGACACTACACTGGGCGTCCTAAGGGCACCCCAATGGGAATCCCAATGGCACCCAATGGGGACCCCAATGGCACCCTACTGTTACCCCAATGGCGACACTCCATCCATGCAACGCTGCATCCATGCACCACTGCATCCATGCAACGCTCCATCTGTGCATGCAACACTCCATCTCTGCACCGCTGCATGCATGCAACACTCCATCTACGCACCACTGCATCCATGCAACGCTGCATCCATGCAGCGCTCCACCAATGCAACGCTGCATCCATGCAACATCCATGCAACGATCCAGGCACGCATGCAACGCTGCGTCCATGCAACGCTCCATCCATGCATGCAACACTCCATCTATGCATGCAACGCTCCACCCATGCAACACTGCATCCACGCAACGCTCCATCCACGCAACTCTGCATCCATGCAACGCCCCATCCATGCAATGCTCCATCCATGCAACACCCCACCCATGCAACACCGCATCCATGCAACGCCCCATCCATGCAACGCCGCATCCATGCAACGCCCCATCCATGCAACGCTCCATCCATGCATGCAATGCTCCATCCATGCAACTTCCCAGCCATGCAACACCCCAGCCATGCAACGCCGCATCCATGCAACGCTCCATCCCTGCAACACCCCACCCATGCAACGCCACATCCATGCAACGCCCCATCCATGCAACACCACATCCATGCAACGCTGCATCCATGCAACACATCCATGCAACGCTCCATCCATGCAACGCCCCATCCATGCAACGCCACATCCATGCAACGCTCCATCCATGCATGCAATGCTCCATCCATGCAACTTCCCACCCATGCAACACCCCAGCCATGCAACACCCCAGCCATGCAACACAGCATCCATGCAACTTCCCACCCATGCAACACCCCAGCCATGCAACACAGCATCCATGCAACACAGCATCCATGCAACTTCCCACCCATGCAACACCCCACCCACGCAGCCCCCCACCCCTTCCCGGCTGCCCTGACCCCCGTGCCCTGCAGTGCAGGATGGAGTGCAGGGAGGTGGCGGCGGCGACGCTGTACGACGTGCTGCACGACTCCGAGTACCGCAGCAAATGGGACAGCAACGTCATCGAGAGCTTCGACATCGGCCGCCTCACCGCCAACGCTGACGTGGGATACTATGCGTGTGAGGGGGGGTGGGTGTGGGTGGCCTGTGGGTGCCGGTGGGTGTCCTGTGGGTCAGACTGGGTGTCCTATGGGTGACACTGGGAGTCCTATGTGTGATACTGGGTGCCCTATGGGTGATACTGGGAGTCCTGTGGGAGATAATGGGTGCCCTATGGGTGATACTGGGTGTCCTGTGGGTCATACTGGGAGCCCTATGGGTGATACTGGGAGTCCTGTGGGTGATAACGGGGGCCTATGAGAGATAATGGGTGCCCTGTGGGTCATACTGGGAGTCCTATGGGTGATACTGGGTGCCCTATGGGTGATACTGGGAGTCCTGTGGGAGATAATGGGTGTCCTGTGGGTGTAATGGGAGTCCTGTGGGTGATAATCGGGGCCTATGGGTGATAATGGGGGCCTATGGGTGATACTGGGTGCCTATGGGTGATACTGGGTGTCCTATGGGTGATACTGGGTGTCCTGTGGGTGATACTGGGTGCCCTATGGATCATACTGGGAGTCCTATGGGTGATACTGGGTGCCTATGGGTGATACTGGGTGCCTATGGGTGATACTGGGTGCCCTGTGGGTTAGACTGGGTGTCCCATGGGTTGTAATGGGAGTCCTGTGGGTGGTAATGGGGGCCTATGGGTGATAATGGGTGCCCTGTGGGTCATACTGGGAGTCCTATGGGTGATACTGGGTGCCCTATGGGTGATACTGGGAGTCTTGTGGGAGATAATGGGTGCCTTATGGGTGATACTGGGTGTCCTGTGGGTGATAATGGGTGCCCTATGGGTGATACTGGGTGTCCTGTGGGAGATAATGGGTGCCCTATGGGTGATACTGGGAGTCCTGTGGGTGATACTGGGTGCCCTATGGGTGATACTGGGTGTCCTGTGGGTCATACTGGGAGCCCTATGGGTTGTAATGGGAGTCCTGTGGGTGGTAATGGGGGCCTATGGGTGATAATGGGTGCCCTGTGGGTCATACTGGGAGTCCTATGTGTGATACTGGGTGCCCTATGGGTGATACTGGGAGTCCTATGTGTGATACTGGGTGCCCTATGGGTGATACTGGGAGTCCTATGTGTGATACTGGGTGCCCTATGGGTGATCCTGGGTGTCCTGTGGGTCATACTGGGTGACCTATGGGTGATACTGGGTGTCCTGTGGGTGATACTGGGAGCCCTATGGGTTGTAATGAGAGTCCTATGGGTGATACTGGGTGCCTATGGGTGCTAGTAGGTGCCCTGTGGGTTAGACTGGGTGTCCCATGGGTTGTAATGGGAGTCCTGTGGGTGGTAATGGGGGCCTATGGGTGATAATGGGTGCCCTGTGGGTCATACTGGGAGTCCTATGTGTGATACTGGGTGCCCTATGGGTGATACTGGGAGTCTTGTGGGAGATAATGGGTGCCTTATGGGTGATACTGGGTGTCCTGTGGGTGATACTGGGTGCCCTATGGGTGATACTGGGAGTCCTGTGGGAGATAATGGGTGCCCTATGGGTGATACTGGGTGTCCTGTGGGTGATACTGGGTGCCCTATGGGTGATACTGGGAGTCTTGTGGGTGATACTGGGTGCCCTGTGGGTGATACTGGGAGTCTTGTGGGAGATAATGGGTGATACTGGGTGCCTTATGGGTGATACTGGGTGTCCTGTGAGTGATACTGGGTGCCCTATGGGTGATACTGGGAGTCCTGTGGGAGATAATGGGTGCCCCATCGGTGATACTGGGTGTCCTGTGGGTGATACTGGGAGTCCTCTGGGGGATAATGGGTGCCCTATGGGTGATACTGGGTGCCCTGTGGGTCATACTGGGAGTCCTATGGGTGATACTGGGTGCCCTATGGGTGATACTGGGAGTCCTGTGGGAGATAATGGGTGCCCTATGGGTGATACTGGGAGTCCTATGTGTGATACTGGGTGCCTATGGGTCATACTGGGTGTCCTGTGGGTGATACTGGGTGCTAATGGGTGTCATATGGGTGATAATGGGTGCCTATGGGTGATAATGGGTGCCTATGGGTGATACTGGGTGCCTATGGGTGATAATGGGAGTCATATGGGTGATAATGGGTGCCTATGGGCGATAATGGGAGTCCTATGGGTCATACTGGGTGCCTATGGGTGATACTGGGTGTCCTATGGGTTGCAATGGGAGTCCTGTGGGTGATACTGGGTGCCCTATGGGTGATAATGGGTGCCTATGGGTGATACTGGGTGCCTATGGGTTGCAATGGGAGTCCTATGGGTGATACTGGGTACCTATGGGTGATACTGGGAGGGTGTCCCTATGGGTGATACTGGGTGCCCTATGGGTGATAATGGGTGCCTATGGGTGATACTGGATGCCTATGGGTCATACTGGGTGTCCTGTGGGTGATACTGGGAGTCCTATGGGTGACACTGGGTGCCTATGGGTCATACTGGGAGTCCTATGGGTGATAATGGGTGCCTATGGGTGATACTGGGTGATACTGGGTGCCATATGGGTGATAATGGGTTTCCTATGGGTCAGACTGGGTGACCTATGGGTGAT
>JARXNR010000160.1:0-21582 GCA_036346035.1 Crossoptilon crossoptilon
ATGAAAGAAAAAAAAATATAGATTAGGTTTATTTACAATTTCTTTCTAATTTTTTTTTAGCTTTAGAGGATCCTCCATAGCAAACAGTTTCCCATGCTTTAGGTTAGTGGAGGGTTTTACTCAAGTGTAGTGAGGTCCAACCTTTCTCGGCCGTCCTGACAGCTGTTTCTGTTGTCAGAAGTACTTGGAACAGTCCTTGCCCAGTCAGTTGCAACTTTGCCTCCTTCCAGATCTGGATAAGGACCCAGCCTCCAGGTTGGAATGGATGAATCGGAGATTCCAGGGGTGTGTGTCTGTGCTAACAATCCTTGGATACGAGAGAGAGACGATAGTGAGGAGACAATCCAGTATATAGTTCTTAGAGAAACATATCTTTAGTTTCAAAACTGCAGTACCTCATTTTTCCTTCAGCTTTATTTTTTAAAGGGTTATTTTCAACTCCCTGTTCCCTTCCTTTGCCCAGACCATGGGATCTAATATCTTTCTCATCTGTCTCAGTTAACACATTCATTGATACTGTAATTCCCTCCTGACAGGTTATTATTTGTATACCCAATTTCATCATAAGATCTCTCCCCAATAAATTAGTACCTGCATCAGGTACATACAATAATTGTCCTGTTATTGTCTTGCTCCCTAATCTCAATTCAGTGTTTTCAAAAAGTGGTAGTGTCATTCCTTTTCTCTCTACCCCACTTGCACCCTGTTCCTGGTACTAGGATTATACAGTTACTTTCTGGTGTCTGTACCCCCCCATGTTTTATTATGTACCCTTAGAACCAAATTCTATAAAATACTACATGGCACAACAGTGTGTCCATCTGGGTATACACCCATCTGTCAGCTTGCTCTCTTCCCTTCTAAATCATTAATTAGATTCCTATCCTCTTTAAAATACCTTATAGGTACTGATTAAGGTTCAGATATTTTAAGTTTACCATCTGGAATTAAAGCCAGTTCACCAATTTCTTTTCCTTCAGCTGCCTGTTCTGCCACCTGATCCATCATCATATTCCCAGTTTCCTGTACAGTGCCACTATTCTGATGTCCTCCACAATATATAACAGCCATGCTGCTCTTTGGTAGATTTACATCATGCTGATTTGTTTTCCTTGTGTGTAAGCAACCCTCACTCTTTGCAGACGGTACCATGAGTGGGTACCACCCCAAAAGCCTATTTAGCATCTGTCCATATATTTAAGGTTCTTGTCAAGGCAGTTATTTCAGCCTTCTGAGCAGAAGTCCCCACAGGTAATGGTTTTGCTTCATTTACCTTATCAGTAGCATTTACTGCATATCCTGCCTTACTGTTTCCTTGTTTCACAAAACTGCTTCTGTCGATGAATCCAGGAATCCTCAGCGTTGTCCCCAGTGGTTCCTCCTGTAGGTCTGACCAACTGGCATAGACAGCCTTCATGCAGTCGCACACTGCTGGCTTGGAGGTAGCTCTTTGTTGGTGTTCTGGGTGTTCAGCAAATTGCTTCCTTCTCTTTGATCAGTTGTGCTTTCTGTTGGGAAACTTGATAGCCATTAAAATCAAGAAATTCAGCAAACTCACAGTCCATTGTACACAGTCCTCCTTGGTTACTGTGGCATTCACGTACTGCAGTAAAGTTCCACCGTGGGATAGAGGAACCCAAATCTCAGGCTCACAAGCTAACCACTTTCTCAAAAATCAGTGGGGTTGTTCTCACAACACTGGGTAACACTGTCCAGGTTAACTGAATTTTTATTTTTATTTTTTTTTAATTTTATTATTAATTATTATTTATTTATTTATTATTTTTCTCCCCCATATTGGAGTTTTCTTATTCAAAGGCAAATAATTTTAGACTTTCTTTAGCAAAACCAGGCAGAAAAAGGTGTACTTCAAATCCAGAATGGCAAACCCCACCTACTTATTCCTCAACTTGGTTAATAAAGTGCATGGATTTACCACCATGGGTTGCATATCTTAAACATTTCTTTTAATTGCCCTCAAATATTTTACAAATCTATAGCTCTTGCCAATCCCAAAAAGTTATTTATTATTTCTTTTAATCGTCCCTCCTACAATCTTGTATCCTAAAAAGAGCATTGCTTTACCCTGGCTGGGCTGACTCTTGTCTATAACTTAACCTTTATTGAGTTGCCTTTATTTTTTTTTTTTTTTTTTTTTTTTTTATTTTTCTATCTTACATGAATTCCTTATTCCTGCAATCCTGTATATACCTTATTTAGGATTTACATAACTTCTGGGGGTACAACATTGCTTTTCCCAGTTAGTGTTAAAGCCAGACTTAAAATTTTCAGTCAATTGGTCTTGCTTGACAATTACCTCCAATTTTTTTACTGAATTTAATCTCTACATTTAACTGTTCTAATACGTCATGCCCAAGTAATGGTTTTGGAGAACATGGTATGTACAAGAATTTATGTATTCCTACTTGTTCTCCTAGCCTGTATTTAATTGGTCCCCAAAAAAGGAACCTTCTCTTGCCAGTAGCTCCTACAACTATTACAAAAATCACCTACGGGTAATAATTCCTGATGTAGCACACAGTAAGAGGCACCCGTATCAGAAAATAAACTCTTTACCCTGCTTCCCCAGCTGCTTTCGGTCCAGTGGGGGTGGTGTCTCGCTCCGATTTATAGGAGGAGAGGAGGTTCTTTTAATATCTATATCCCCGGCGTGAGATTAAGAAACAACGGTTCAAATGTTGGTCCGACCAGTTTATTACAGATGTTAATTAGGGAGATGGAGAAGGGAAGGACGGACGCTATTATGAATTAGGGGTAATGGGGGGAAGGGAAGGCGGGCGATAGAACAGGTAGGAAAGAAGAAGCAAGGAGTCTTTATAGGAAGCAAGAGGGAGATAGTCACCACCATGGATCCAGCGTGGTTCGTAGTTCGGTCATTGATCTTCAGTAGTGGTGGGTCACCGGGCATTGTTGTTCTGTTGACAACGAGGATGACGACCATGGTGATGATGGCCCCTTTTCAATGCTTTCAAAGTGGTCGAGTCAGCTGTCTTTGGAGTGACAGCTCAAATCCAATTGGTTGAGTCAGTTCTCCTTGGAGTGGCAGGTTCTGGCTCTGGGATCTCAGCAGAAACTCCTTTGTTCCTATCTTCCTGGCCTTGCCAGCAGATAAGAGGGAAAAGGGATGCCCATCTGCATCTGTGTTTTCACAGGACACGATGGTACCATTCCCCCAATTTTCCCATACCAGGCTGGAGCTATTTAGTTCACAGGCCAGATCTTCCGCCAGTAAGCACTCCTGAGCACTCTCTTCCGGAGGTAAGCAGCTCTGGAGGAAGGGGCTTTCAAATGTTCCCAGAGGGATGTCAAATTGTCACACGGTAGCACCCATCACTTGCCTCCTCAACAAATCAATCAGACCTCAGAAAGCAAGCTTTGAGCCAAAAAACAAAGAAGGATTCTCACAGGTGGAACTCTCCCTGAGCCCTTCCAGGCTCCCCCTTACCTCTTCTTCTAGGTAAGGACATCCCTGTTACACCTTGCTCAACTTTGCCTTCCTCAGCCTGTGTTTTTCCCAAACCCTTTTCACTTTCCAGACTTTCATCGTTACTGAAATACAATGTTAGTAATTTCTGTTTCACCCCCTTCCCTCCCCAGGATTCCGGTGCTTACACTGGGATATCGGGTTTCCCGAGATCTCTGCAGATGTCGGCTATTCTCACTCTCACTGTCCCGTCCCATCCCCATTCACAAGTAACACACCCTGCACAGTTACAGCGGGAAGCTCTCGCCCCCAGCTCTTTCTCTAACTCCGAGTTGTTCTTACAAACCGCGGTGGGGGGGGGGGTAGTGCGGGGGATGTGTTCTCGTGCCGACCCAAACTCTAATATCTCAAATTCACTGTTTTCCTTATCCTTTTTGCCAATTTTTTTTGTTTGTTTTTACATTTCCGCTATTTGTACCCTCAATTACATTTCCATGTACCGTTAACAAATGCACTTCCATACAGCATCGAGACAGTTTCTCCCACTGCCTTCAAAATCCACAAATCAAACAATACAGTTCTTCAGCTTCCACAAACACCCAGCACTTGGTCTCATGATTAGGGTACTCAATTGTAAAACTGGTCCCATTACTCATTTATGTTCCGTTTTTTTTTTGTTTTTTTTTTTAATTCAATATTTCCCCCTGGCTCACCAGCAATATTTCTCCAGTGAGCCTAAATACAACCCAGGGGGTCTTCTCGGTATCACTTTAGACACCCTCTGTTCCATAACAACCTCATACATGACATAACATAACACTTTCACGACATAAACATTTAACAATCACAAAGACAGTGACAATAATCAGTACAGTTTATCCTCAGGATCCTTCCTCTCTCTGCCTCCCTCGGGGTCCAACCTTCCCTCTGTATTCATTTCCCACACTTGCATAGCTGCCTACCTCCTTCTCCAATAAACAACATATCAATGATAAACATCATTTCCATCCGTAAGTAGAAATTAAGACCTAGAAATTGATCTAATTATTCTGCGACACTTATAGGATCCTCAATTTAGAAATTCTTGAAATTCCTGACTTTTCTTCTAGTAAAAAAAGCAAGCATTAGCATACCCTATTTTCCTTTGACCTAAGGAGACTGCCCTAAAGGATAAAGTGAAGTATTAGTAGGGTTAGTGTTAGAGAAAGGAAAACTCTCCAGGTCCTATTCACATTACTCCAACTCCCTCAGTAATCGAGAGTGCATCTTCTCTGTCACTTGCATTGCTTTAGAAATTGAGGGGGGGAAGTTATCTAAGGGATCCCATTTATGATCTTTCTGCTTCTCTTTCCTTTTTCTTTTGAAATACGACTCCTCCTTGTGAGGAGGATTTTTTTTTTTTTACTTCTTGCACCCATTCAGCAACATAAGCCAATTCTGTTTCAGAAAAAGGAATCTTACTGTTTACGTATAAATACAAAGTCTGACAGGCCCAATCTTCGTCAGACCCCTATTTTGGTCAAAATCATGATTTTCCCTGTAGTGGCTCTCTAGGCTATGTCTGTATACAGTATTTAAGCATCTTTTCCCTGTTCTTTTCCCCGATCTGGGGATTATTTTCCAATTCTGAAGCTTCTTTCCCAAGGGGCAATCTCTAGGCACGAATTTGGGGACCCTTTTCCCCTGTTCTACGGAGCTCCTATTCCCATCCCTCCGGAGTGCTGCTGTGAACTCCCCAGCTCACAGGTTACCACACTGCGATTCTCAGATTTAGGGCCAATCCCTCTGGAGCACCTCGCTCCGATTCCTGGATTAATAGGGGTGTACTGCTGGCACTTCGTCAAGTGCACAGGGTACCGCACACCAACGGCTCCCTGCCGAGACTCACCCGAGTCTCCACCGACCCCCAAGGCAAGAATCAAACTCCCTTAGCTTGGTCCGTGCATGAAGTTACTGGGTCTCCAGGGGTCAATACACGTGCCTACCTACCCCTTGGCTTTCTCAGAGCCCGTCAGTTATGTAACAGTCTTGGTTTCTTATCGGCCGTCCCAAGGAGTCACCTCACCACCCAGACAGGACCACTGAAATCAGCGGGGTGCGCCTATCCTGTCCAGGGCAGTGGGGGAAACCCCCAAGGGGCGATAATTATCCCAGACGAGCCCCCAAATTGTAGGAAATATCCAAATAATTTTCTGGGACGGTGTCTCTGATAAAGCAGATTTTATTCTCAATTGCAATGGTGGGCCTCCTGCAAGCAGGAGAGCACACAGAAAACAGAGTTACATCTTTTATTCCCTATTCCCCGACGCTTATCTCTTACTCCCCTGGTTCCTCATTGGCTGAGTACTGCAGGTTCACAATCTTCTCAACATTTCACTAAACATGGAAACACTGGACAAACAAATTTTTGCTGCATAAGCGTAAATCTGTAGTTAATTAACTTATTCCACATCTGATCATTATTTTGCGGATATCTGCTTGTCCTTCTTTCTACAAAGATAAGCTTGGGAGAGAGGCAGGGGAGGATCCTGGTGCCTGCCTTCACACCCCAACCTTCTCACGGAGTGAGACAGTTCAGCCTTGTGTAGAGGCCCTAACTTCTTTGATGTTTGCTAAATCTGTCTTTCTTTTGCTGAGAGTTTCTTATCCTAACAGAACAGCTCTACAGTATGTTTTCTAATCCTTAGCACACTATACTCGCATTGTTTGGAACATTTAACAACTATTACAGTTTTGCAAGAAAGAATTAATCACATAATTCAGTAATAATGTTTCTAAAACATGCCGCTAACATATACAGTATTTTACTTCTTAGATCAACTATTTCTAAGGATAAGTTACAAAATACAAATGCATTATGTTCTACTTCTTCAAACCAATTGCTGCTTTTTAATATCAAATGCAGAAACAACATTCCATTCCCACACCCCCTTCCCTCTTTCCTGGTGCATGGGTCCGTGGGTCCCCTGCCAGATTAGTCACATGACTGGGCCAAAATGGCCCGTAAACTGTTGACGTTTTTGGTGGAGGACGTGGGCATAAGCCACCTTGGCCGGGGAAAAGACACACTTTTTCAACAAATTTCTCTCTACTGTCAGAGAGCTTCATTAGAAAGCTTATCTGTACTGCAGGTGCTGTACTGAAAACAAGGCAATGAAGTCCAGGTGGACTGCCAGTATTCCGGGATATTGTCAATAGTTTATGGGCTGGTTCAGCCTGAATCTGTGACTAGTGGGGGGGCAGGGGGACACACAGACCCACACCCCGATAAAGTGAAAAAGGGAAAAACAGGAAAAGAGTAGGGAGATGGGCCTTAAAAAAAAAAAACAGCAGCAACAATTTGAGGAGAAACAAACTAATTTACTAAACAAGATATGGGAATGCAAGATAACACACTAAAATGCAATATAATAAAATATAATTAGAATTGGAGCTAATAAATCAAATAGTAGTATGCAGTTCTTCTCTTCTGAGAACCAGGTACCTGGAACTATCCACGATCCACAGAAAAGAATTAACACTTTAACTCCCAGTGCACTACATGATGTTATGATGTCAAATACCAATAATCAATAATGATAAAACCATGACATTCCACTCCTTATTTCACATGACTACATCATGCTTAATATATATACAAGCAAACAATAATTAACAAGCATTAAACACACGCACACACAAACCTATATATATACACATGGAATTACTGACTGCACTCGCCCAACATCAAATTCCTTTGTGGTACACATTGAACACCTCCATTTTTGTGCATCACCCTCCAAGTGGACCCAGGTCACTGGGCAAAAGCAGTTCCTCAAGGAGGTTTGCCCTTCCCAGAAGCTAGAGAACCCAAACCACCTATCCCAACATGCTCTTTACATGTAATACAGGGATCTTATCTCCTTCTACAGTATGTAGGGAGATGGAAAGGGCAGGACCATCTCGATAGATAGATCCTCTAGTATGGACCAGCCAGGTGGATTCTGTCAAATGCTTCTCCCAATGAATAAATGCTTCACCATCCATTGCTTTCAACATCATTTTTAACAACCTATTGTATCATTCAATTTTAACAGAAGCTGGTGCATGGTAGGGAATATGATAAATCCACTCAATGCCATGATCTTTGGCCCAAGTATTTACAAGAGAATTTTTGAAATGAGTCCCATTATCTGACTCAATTCTTTCTGGGGTGCCATGTCACCATAGGACTTGTTTCTCCAGACCTAATATGGTGTTCCACGCGGTAGCATGGGGTACTGCATATGTTTCAAGCCACCCAGTGGTTGCCTCCACCATAGTAAGCACATAACACCACTGCGAGATCAAGGCAAAGTGATATAATCAACCTGCCATGCCTCTCCGTATTTGTACTTTTGCCATCGCCCTTCCTCCCAGAGTGGTTTCATCCTCTTGGCTTGTTTAATTGTGGCGCATGTCTCACAGTCATGAATAACCTGTGCAATAGCGTCCATAGTTAAGTCCACCCCTCGGTCTCTAGCCCATTTGTATGTTGCATCTCTTCCTTGATGGCCCGAGGTCTCATGGGCTCACCGAGCTAGAAATATTTCACCCTTGTTCTGCCAATCCAGGTCTATTTGAGCCACCTCAATTTTGGCAGCTCGATCTACCTGATGGTTATTTTGCTGTTCTTCAGTAGCCCGACTCTTGTGCCCATGAGCATCTACATGGCGCACCTTTATAACCATTTTCTTTGTTCGGGCAGCAATGTTTTTCCACTGTTCAGCAGCCCAAATATGTTTCCCCCTTCTTTGCGAGTTGTTTTGTTCCCATTGCTGTAACCACCCCCTTAAGGCATTTGTCACCATCCATGAGTCAGTGTAAAGATGAAGCGTTGGCCACCACTCCCATTCAGCAACATCTAAGGACAGCTGGAAAGCCTTTACCTCTGCAAATTGGCTTGATTCTCCTTTCCCTTCAGCGGCCTCTGCAACTCGTTGTGTAGGGCTCTGCACAGCAGTTTTCCATCTGTGATGCTTCCCCTCAGTACAACATTGTCCATCTGTGAACAGAGCATATTTCTTTTCATTCTCTGGTAGTTCACTGTATGGTGAGGCCTCTTTAGCTCACAATACCTTTTCTACTGGTGATGTTCCAAAATTTTTACCTTCAGGCCAGTTCATGATTAGCTCCAGGATTCCTGGGCGACTGAGGTTCCCCATTGCGTAATCAGTGCAATCCATTTACTCCAAGTGGCATAAGTGGCATAATGGGTAAAGCGAACCTTTCCTTTATACATCCAGTTCAACACTGGCAGTTGAGGTGCCAGAAGGAGCTGTGTTTCAGTACCGACTACTTCAGAAGCAGCCCAAACCCCCTAATATGCAGATAAGATCTCCTTTTCAGTTGGAGTGTAGCACTCTTCAGACCCTCTGTAGGCCCGACTCCAGAATCCCAGGGGTTGGCCTCGGGTCTCTCCTGAGGCTCTTTGCCACAAACTCCAAGTGGGACCTTTCTCTCCAGCAGCAGTGTAGAGGATGTTCTTTACATCCTGTCCCGTCTGTACTGGCCCCAGGGCCACGGCATGAGCTATCTCCTGCTTAATCTGCTCAAAAGCCTGCTGCTGCTCAGGACCCCATGCAAAACTGTTCTTCTGTGTCACCTGATAAAGGGGACTTACATTGAGATTATAGTTTGGAACATGCATTCTCCAAAAGCCCACTACGCCCAGAAACGATTGTGTCTCTTTCTTGCTAGTGGGCAGAGAAATGGCAGTGACTTTTTTGATCACTTTTCTTGGGATGTGATGACATCCATCTTGCCACTTTATACCTAGGAACTGAATTTCCTGGGCAGGTCCTTTCACATTGCTTCGCTTAATAGCGAAACCAGCTGTATAATCAAAGAAAATTATATAAAGGAATATTTTATAATTTAATAATATTAAGATGTTATAATAATGAAATAAGCAAAACAGTTAGGCACAATGAGACAAAGAGAATAAATAGGAGGCTTACCCATGTCGTAGGCTCGCTCAGGAAACTCCAGTGGAGTGGATCTTCCAAAGAGAAAGAGAGAGATCCTTCCCCACTGGTAGTCAGCGCTTAAATGGGTCTAGGAGAGGTGGAGCCAGGCTCCACCCCTTCCTGCAGCACAGGTGAATTGCTTTCACCTGTGCTCCCAGGGCTGACTCATTGCTTGCCTCAGGTGACTAATCAGGTTCAGGCCCTGACTCAGCAGTTCCCATACACTCCACCCCTTCACGGCATGAACCAATGATTAGGCTGACTAAAGGGTAAGCTTTTCCTAATACAGAGACCCACTATATCACGACGCTTATACAATTTCCATCGCGACGCATGTTGGTACAATTCAAGACAGGTGACGATTGGTGAACGTTGATATTCTTGTATGGGCCAGTGCTCGATGAAGTTACTGGAGGCATGCGGTCATCAGGTGCAGGTCCGTCTTATGTTCCATCAGTCCCATATAGGCCATCACCAGGTGTCACACGTGATCTGACTGTAACACTGGAACGCTTTGATGGCATTTCGTTCCTTCCGGTGATCCTGAAGGCTCGAAGACTCACGGGGAGTAATACAGATGTTTCAAGGGTACCAGGAGGGGAAGGTCTGCTCTCCAGGGCAAGATACAGGCCGTATTTCTATCCTGGGTCAACACTTGCTCTTGTACTGGGGCACGTCCCGGCCGCCTGTACCACACCTTCTGGCCAGATATCTGTGGCTGCATAACTATGTCAGGCACCAAAGGAGGTGTCCTGATCTGCCATAGGGACATGATGGGGGTCCCTTTAGCAATGGAGATCGGAGTGTTGACCACGATATCAGTAGGCCATGTACCTATTACTGGAGGGACTACTGAGCCTCCCACCTCCAACAATCTCCCCCAAGGTGCAAGTAGGCCACACCACTTGGGTCCTACCTGCACCTTCCAAGGCCATTTTATTCTATGGGTGCCTGGTTCTAAATTCTCAGGGGCAGGGAGCAGAAGATTATTTTCATTACCAATCTGGGGTCTTACCTGATAATCAGTGCCCGTAATTTGGATCCTAAGCGGGGTGGCCCATGTTGTCTGCAGCATTCTCAGGGCACTGGGTCTGCCATCTCGGGGTCTTTCATTCAGGTCCCGCAAGGTTTCATACAGTCTTTTCGTCCACCCCTGCAGGGACTGGGAGTCTGTCTTCAGGGCAGCCTTAAGAATACCATTATAACGTTCAATGAGGCCTGCCCCCGTTGGATTATATGGCAGATGGAATCGCCATTCGATGTTGTTTTCTTCTGCCCAGCGCTGTATCGTTGCACCAGTAAAATGAGTCCCTTGGTCGCTCTCAATGACTTGAGGTGTCCCGTAGGCAGACATCAGTTTAGTCAGTGCCTTGATGGTATATGCCTGGTTTGCTTTTGGTACTGGATAGGCCTGCAGTAGCCCACTTGCAGTGTCGACGCAGGTCAGGGCATACCTCGCCCCCTCAGACCGAGGAAGGGGCCCAATGTAATCGACCTGCCATCGCTGGAGAGGATTGTGTCCTCTAGCAAGATGGGCTGTCGTTTCGGGCAATGATCTCGGTCTCATCTTAGAGCAAGCATCGCAATCCTGGCATGCCTGGACGATGTCAGGTAGCTGTATGGGCAGTCCCCATGCTTTAGCAGCTGCCCACATTGTCTTTTGTCCCACATGTCGTAGCTTCTGATGTAACCAACGGGCGATGTTCTGAGATGGTGAATTCTCAATCCATCGAACTCGGGCCAGCGTGTCAGCTTCATCATTTCCCGGTGACTGTAGGGGCTGATGACCAGAAACATGGGAGACACATATAGTCCTGTGTTTGACTGCATTCCATATGTCTAACCACATGTCTTTGCCCCAGATTGGTCGGGTGTGGATAGTCCATTCCTGGGTGGCCCACTGAGCAATCCAAAGAGTGAGCCCCCGGTACACAGCCCAACTGTATGTACAGATATTCAGGATACCATCACCGGGTTCCTTGGTTATAACCATCCACACGGCTCGCAGTTCCGCCCATTGGCTGCTCTGACCATCCCCCTCATCAAACCAGATTGTCTCGGTCGAAGGACGGTATGCTATCGCTCTCCACTTGCTCGGGTTGCCCTTGCTGGACCCATCTGTATACCAGGCATCTTCAGGGATAGGATATTTCCCCTCCTGAACGGGACTCTTCTCTGGTGGAGCGACCAGTGTTGCTTTTGGTGCATCACAGTGATAGGTCACTGGACCTAGGATCTTCTGAAGCTCTTCTTTTAAGGGTGATGAAGACAGACTGCTCCTTTGGCCGAGGTAAGCGACCCATCGCGCCACTGTTTGTGCTTGGGCCACCCCTGTCTTAGGAAGGTGGGTCAGATCTTTCACCCACCCCTGAATCGGCAGAGTGGTCTTAACTATAACTTCAGCTGTTTGGGTTATTGGCTCTACTGCCTGTAATGCTGAATAGGCAGCCAATAACTGTTTTTCAATCATACTATATCTTTCTTCTGCTCCATGCCAGACCTGAGACCAAAAACCAACGGGGGTCCAAACAGAACTCTGGCGTTGCCACAGGCCCCAGCCAAAGCCATCTTGAGTAACATGAACATCCAATTCAGCTGGGAGGGTAGGATCGAATATACCCAATGCCTGGGCTTGTTTAACTGCCAGTTTTGCCTGTTGGAAAGCATCCTGTTCTGTTTTCCCCCAGTCCCATAGCTGCCCCTTTTTTGTGAGTCTATATAGTGGCCTTAGCAGCTGCGCTAGGTGAGGTATAAAGGAATGCCAGTAACCCAGTATACCTAGAAACTCTTGCAGCTGCTTCGATGTTGTAGGGACTGGGAACGCCTGAACCTTATCTATGACAGCACTGGGGAGTACTTTGGTCTTTCCTGACCAAACCACCCCCAGGAATTTTACAGATAGGCCCGGACCTTGCACCTTTTGGGGATTTATAGCCCATCCCCTCTGCTGTAAATAGGCGGTTAATGAATCTGCCGCCTGCCCAACTGCCTCCAGTGAGTCGGATGTCAGCAGGAGATCATCAATATAATGATACAGGTTAACATCATCAGGTTTTTTCCAATCAGCCAGGTCACGCGCCACTAGATTGTGACAATTGGTGAATGCACGTACCCCTGTGGCAGGACCTGAAAGGTCCACTGCCTGCCTCCCCACGTAAATGCAAATTGATCTTGCGATTCCTCAGCAATTGGGATACTGAAGAACGCATTTGCTAGATCTAGGACACAATGATAGGTTTTTATCTCCCTACTCAACGTATCCATTAGGGAGGCAATATTGGGTACGGCCGCATGAATAGGCGGCGTGACCTTATTTAATTCTCTGTAATCCACTGTCATTCTCCACGTGCCATCCGACTTCCGCACTGGCCATATGGGGGAATTATATGGGCTGTGTGCAGGTCTTATAATACCCACTTTTTCTAATTCCTGCACCGTTCTCGATATTTCATCTTGCCCACCCGGGAGTCTGTACTGTCTTACATTAGTAATCCGGCGCGGTTTCGGCAGGCAAATAGGCCCATGTTTCGCATGGCCTCTTAGTATTGCCTGCACCGCCCGGATACTGATACATCTCTGTCAAAGTCTGAACTCTCCCACAGTTGTCTGGAGAGCCAGTCCCCATAGAATATCTATGCCCAAGATGTACTCCTGGACTGGGGCAATAGATACCTTATACTCCCGGGGTGGGAGACGCCCAACCCCCAGTTTTAACCATGTTTGGGTGACAGGAACAGTCTGTCCCCCAAAACCACCAATCATCATTCTGTCTCCCTCAAATTTGGTTGGATCTCCATAAACAATTGATGTTTCCGCTCCAGTGTCTACTAATGCCATAACCCTTTGAATGTTCTTACGGGACCAATAAATCGTTAATTCTACATAGGGCCTCCGGTCCCGTCTGGAGGCCCTAGGGGGACTAACATCCCTCGTCACGCCATGAATTGAGCTATGTCCAATTCTTTTGCTTCCGGTGGCTCAGGCATTGTAGCCCGAGACACCTGAGGCGGCTTTTTTTTCCTATAAGGAACAATGAAATCCTCTAAGTTCCATGTTGTTGTTGGCATTCTTTCATTTATAACCCTTACCCTTGGTTTCTTAGGGTAGGTTTGAAATTTTTGGTTGTCCTTTAATTGTTTCCACAGTTGGAGAAGGACATGGTTGGGCTGGCCGTCAATCTTAGCAAATTGGACCCCAGCCCGAATTAAATCATTAAACATTTGTTTTCAGGAGACCCTTATGGGTCCCGATCGAGGAGCTCGAGTAGCCGGCATTTTGGTTTTAGTCACCGGCAAGACCTCGGCTTCTTCTAGCGTCCTAATGTTGCGCCTACTCCGCAGGCGTTCTGTTTCCCCTAGGTCAGCCACTAACTGCGCAGCCTGCTGGACAACTGCTTCTGAGGCCACCAGGGGATTTAATATAGAGACCAAAGTGCCATACAGATGGGAGGGGGCTTGTTGTAGAATTAGGTCTCTCATCCCCGCTGAGAATTTGACCAGATCAGGGCCATCAAAGGTATCTTCATAAATGGCTTCCCTTACACCTAGCTCACGGATGTAATTTTGAAGACCCTCCATGGAGGACCACATCCCTGTATGTAAGGGAATATCAGATTTATTGGGCCATACCATACGGCAGGCCGCCATTAACCATTCTATTATAGAATGGTTTTCATCAGTATATTGATTACCTGCGTATAATCTCTGTCTAAGAGCAGGATGGATAGTCATTGTGGCCGATTTGGCTATTTATGGGCCATTCACCAGAACACTTTCTGCCCCAGAATCCCATAGTCTTAATAACCAAGTCGGCACACTTTCTCTAGGTTTCTGCCGGAATCGTTGGACTAAGTCCATTAGTTCTGTTGCCGTGTATGGTCGGGCTGTTACGTGTAAGTGTGTTTGAGCAGGGGGCCACTGATCAGGCGGCACCCCTGCCGGTCTGTCCTGTACCTTTTTTGTTTTTTGAGTTATAACAGGACGGACTTCTAGTGCATCCGTCAAGATTGGAGATTCAAGATCCGATTTAGATTGTTTATTTTCCTGATCAACACAGTCCGTTGATTCAGGAGCCTGGTCATCATCTATTGAAATACTACGAACTTGACCTATCGGAAGATGGAGAATTGGTTTTCTTCCTGTTAATACGCCAAGTTCCTGTTCTAATTTTTCAATACGATTTTTTAGAAGTTCATTTTCATTCACTAAAGTATTACTCCTTATTTCGGCATTGTTTAAAGCATTTCATAGCGGCCATGCCACTGTAGAAGCCGCTAATTGTCTTTCTCTAGTGACTAATATATCTTTGCCTAGTCCCTGAAAGTAATCCGCTAGGCGATATGGGGAAACATTTCCCACAACACGTAGGGGACCCCATTTTTCAATGATAGTTGCTAATTCATAATAAGGGGATCCTGCAAATCCTGGGATCTGCCCTGGAATTATTTTATCGAGGGGGGTAGTGTTCTCCCCCTTGAACCATTTACAGAAAGTCCAAAGAAAGGACATAGTGCAAATTTTAGTATATTCGGCTTGCCTGCCTGGCTCGCCAAATGTATAATCAAAGAAAATTATATAAAGGAATATTTCATAATTTAATTATATAAAGATGTTATAATAATGAAATAAGCAAGACAGTTAGGCACAATGAGACAAAGAGAATAAATAGGAAGCTTACCCGTGTCGTGGGCTTGCTCAAGAAACTCCAGTGGAGGGGATCTTCCGAAGAGAGAGAGAAATCCTTCCCCACTGGTAGTCAGCGCTTAAATGGGTCTAGGAGAGGTGGAGCCAGGCTCCACCCCTTCCTGCAGCACAGGTGAATTGCTTTCACCTGTGCTCCCAGGGCTGACTCATTGCTTGCCTCAGGTGACTAATCAGGTTCAGGCCGTGACTCAGCAGTTCCCATACACCAGCATGCAGAAGGATCTGGATTATTTGCTCTCCTTTCTCAAAAACTTTCCTTGCTGTGTTGCCCCCCACAATAATGTTATCAGTGTTCTGTAAGTGCTCAGGAGCACTGCTCTGTTCCGGTGCAGCTTGGATCAACCCATTTCCACCCCTGGGGCAAACAATTCCAGGTATACTTAACTCCCCTCCAAGTGAAAGCAAACTGTGGCCTACATTTTGTGGCCAAAGTAATAGAGGAAAAGGTTTTAGCAATGTCAATGGTGGCATACCACTTTGCTGCTTTTGACTCCAGTTCATATTGGAGTTCTAGCACGTCTGGTACATCAGCACTCAGTGGGGGTGTGACTTCAGGCCACGGTAGTCCACCTTCAGCCTCCATTCTCCACTGGCTTTACACACTGGCCATATGGGACTGTTAAAAGGTGAGTGAGTTTTTCTAATCACTCCCTGACTCTCTAGTTGATGAATCAATTTCTGAATGGGGAGCAAGGAATCCCTGTTGGTGTTGTACTACTGTCTGTGTACCGTTTTTGTAGCAATTGGTGCCTGTTTCTTTTTCACTTGTAGCAACCCCACAACAGACGGATCTTCTGACAGGCCAGGCAAAACAGACAACTGCTTAACACCTTCTGTGTCTACAGCAGCTATTCCAAAGGCCCGTCAATCCCCCTTAGGATCTTCGATATGCCCCCTTCTGAGGTAATCAATACCAAGTATACATGGAGCCCCCGGGCCAGTTTCCATAGGATATTTTTGCCAGTCTTTACCATTGAGGCTTATTTTGGCCTCCAACAGGCAACTCTTGGTAACCCCCAGTATCAACGGTTTACGGGCTGGTTTGGCCCAGTTCCGTGACTAGCGGGGCGGAGGGATCCGCAGATCCGCGCCTCCGGAAAAAAAGGGAACAGGGGACCCAAAAATAATTAAGAACAGCAGCAACGATCTGAGGAGAAACAAACTAATTTACTAAATATAGTATCGGAATGCAAGATAACACACTATAATACAACACACACCACAACGCTGAGGTGAGATGCGCAGTCCAGTTGAGCAGCAGGGAGACAAGGGAGGAGAGCCGACGAAGAGCCGGCGAAAAAGAGCGCATCAGGTGACCTTGCCAGGAGTTATATCTCGAGACTCTCTGTGACCGCAAAGTCCCCTGGGGAACGTAGTTCTTCTTCTCTTCCATGCAGGTACCCAGAGCTTGAGCATTAACAGTTAAACTCCCAGTGCCCCACATGATGTTATGATGTGGAATACCGAAAACCAAAAATCACAAAACCATGACACCCCAGTCAACCCAAGAATATAAATTGATTTTGTCCCTTGGTGACTCGAGGGCATTAGAGCGCACTGTTCACAAGTGTCCACCAGGGCCTTATATATTTCTGTGGTTCTGATGAGCCAGGCCATCTAACCCGCACAGTCAAATACACTCTATTATACCTATTCCCCCCTGGCTGGGGGCAGGGCCCTTCTATTTTTTACCTCTGTTGTTCTTACGGCTATTGCTGTGTCCCGTAGCAACTGGAGCAATCACCTGCAAATGTACCAGCGTACCTTTCTGGTGCAGTCTTTGTGAATATACGCCACATATTTAGTGTACACCTGACTCTCTCAGGATCACGCTCTTGGTCTGGCTCGTTAGGAATGAAAGCGGTTCTATGTAATGTTTCTACCACAGCGTATTCTCTCAAATAACAGATGCCTTTTTCCATAGCAGTCCATTTCTTTTTCTCAGGCATCAGATCATTTTTGAAGGGGTATCTTTCTTTTACAGCTAACAGCATCCACTTCCAGAGGATAAAGGCCTGGTTCTGGCATGTACTAATGCCTCTGTCAATGGCTGAGTCCCCAGCAATGCCGCCCAGTTGGCGAGCTTCTCTACTATCTAGCCACACACTGTTGGCCCCGTTGTCCCAACATTGAAGTAACCAGGTGACAATAGGCTCATTTGGGTGACGTGAAAAGTCTTTTCTCAGATCTCGAATTTCATTCATTTTCCGAGATTGATCAACAGTGGTAATGATGTCTTGCTCACCTCCTACTTTTTCTGGACTTCTTGTTGCCCTTGTAGGTTTTGGTGACCGCAATCTCATTGGGAGTCTCAGCTCTCCCTCTGGATGCCCCTAGATCTTGGATCCACTCCTCTGGACCTCTTTCCTCTTCTTCTCTTACAGTGTCTGTTCCTCTACTTTCTCCTCCTCTTTCTTCTGCTCTAAGTGAATCAGAATTCATTTCATTTTCTGTCCTCTTACAAGGGCAACTGGCATCAATTGTGGTGCCTCCTGTGGTTGATCAGTTTGGTCAGTTCTGATGCTCTCACTCTCCAGCTCGGCTCGGAGTCTGTTTTGTTCAATTATGAGGGTATTTAGGTCAGATTTGAGCATGACTTGATGAGCCTGAATGTTGTTTAGTTCAATTTGGAGACTGAATATTGTGAACTGGAAGCTGTCTCACTCAGTTCGAAGTGCATCCCGTTCGGACTTGAGGATGTCCCTCTCAGACCGAAGGGTGTCTTGTTGAGATTGAAGGCTGTCCAGTTTGGACTGAAAGGAGTCTCTGTAGGATTGGAGGGCGTCTCTCTTGGACTGGAGGGTGTCCCACTCAGACTGGATGGCATCTCACTCAGACTGGATGGCATCTCGCTCAGACTGGTGGTCTTTTCTCTCAGACTGGAGTTTCTCTCTCTCCGACTGGAGACTGTCCTTCTCAGCTCGGAGACTCTCTCGCTCAGTCTGGAGATTCTGCTTCTCAGCAAGAAGACTCTCTCTCTGGAACTGGAGATTCTCCCTCTCAGCTCAGACTCTCTCCTGGAATCTCTTTCAGCTCGGAGACTCTGTTTCTTGACTTGGAGACTCTCTTTCAAATGTAATGAGAGAGAGAATGTCCGAAAGGTGGGTAGGCCTCACCACAACGCGGAGGGCTGAGGTGAGATGTGCAGTCCAGTTGAGCAGCAGGGAGAAAAGGGAAGAGAGCCGACGAAGAGCAGGCAAAAGAAGTGCGCATCAGGTGACCTTGCCAGGAGTTATATCTCGAGACTCTCTGTGACCGCAAAGTCCCCTGGGGAATGTAGTTTTTCTTCTCTTCCAGGCAGGTACCCAGAGCTTGAGCATTAACAGTTAAACTCCCAGTGCCCCACATGATGTTACGATGTGGAATACCAAAAACCAAAAATCACAAAACCATGACAAGACTCTCCCAAGCCTCTCCACACTCCCTGCCACTCAGTATTCTCTGGTTTTGGGGAAGGCTTCCTCAGAATATTATAAATCCAGATACTGAGTGAAATAACTAAAATGATGATTAGTACATACAATGAGACTGACACCACGATCATCATGATCACTGGATGGGCATTCAAAAACTGCATAATGGATTCAAGGGAGAGACTGGGAGCCTGTTTAAAAATCACAAGTTCTGTAGAATTAACAGCTCCTTCTGGAAACAAGTCTAAGAGAGAAAATGGAATCATTTTTTTTTTTTTCTCTTTACAGAAGCAAGATAGCAGTGCTCAAAGTTTACAAATATCCCAGAATACTGGCAGTCCGCCTGGACTTTCAAGGTCAAGTATTTCAGTGAGGACCTGCAGAAGAGTTAAAACTCTCCTAATAAAGCTCTCCGAGAGCAGAGAGAGATTTGTTCTAAAAGCTAAAAAGCAGCTTCTATGCCCACATTCTCCACCAAGAAATGTCAACGGTTTAAGGGCTGGTTTGGCCTGGTTCCGTGACTAGCAGGGCAGAGGGATCCACGGATCCATGCCTCCAGAAAGGGGAAACAGGGAATCCCGAATAATTTAAAACAGCAGCAACGATCTGACAAGAAACAAACTAACTTACTAAATATAGTATTGGAATGCAAGATAACACACTATAATACAATATAATTAGAATTGAAGCTAGTAAACAAAATATAATGAAAGAGAATGTCCAAAAAAGCTGAATTCCTTACACTAATGGCGTGCGGTCAGGACGAGCAGCTGCAAGAGAGCCTGACGATTGAAAAGAGGGACGTCAGGTGACCTACCGAGGCCTTATATGTGTTCCCCTGTCACGGAGTTAACTAAATCAATTTATGCCCGTGACAGGGGGCAGTAGGCCCCTGTCCCCCCACCCCCCGCCTGGCCCCACAAAATGGGAAGGAAGGAAGGGAGGAAAAAAAAAAAATCAGCAACAATCTATGGAGGTAAGCTTATTTTACTAACTATGATATCGGAATGCAAGATAACACAATATAATACAATCTAATTGAAATTGAGACTAATAAATCAAATAAGATAGGAGAGAGAGTTCCTGAGACCGAGTCAAACCTGAAAAGCTTGGAATGGCTAGGAAAGCACCCTCCAGCACCCACTGCCAGGCAGTAAGAGACCGCCCCACCTGGAAGGGTCAGATCCCATGACTTCCATAATGTATAGGGATAGGTACGTAGAATTAGAGCATTAACACTTTAATTCCAGTACATGATGTTTTGATGTGGAATACTGAAAATGAAAAAAACATAAAACCATGACATCCCCCTGAGCAGGAACGATAACAGAACAGGGAACAGTCTTCTGGGGAATGTAGTTCTTCTCTTCTGGACAGGTGCCCAGAACTGGAGCATTAACTCTTTAACTCCCAGTGCACTACCTGATGTTATGGTGTGGTATGTCAATAACCAAAAATCATAAAAACATGACAGACGGATCCCTTCCCCACTCGTCTTGATACAGCTTCTCCACTGATGTCCCATTTTCCTGCAGTTTGCACACTGCTTTCAGTCCAGTGGGGGTGGAACCCTCCCTGGACCCTTCCACCTTCCCCCTATTGCAGCAACAGTAACAACTGCTATTGTTCTTCCAATTTCCTTCTTTCCTTTCTATCTCTGTTTCTTCAATCAATTTTTCCAGAACCCTCACTTCTATTCTTGGTGCTGACATCCCTGTTACACTTTGTTCATCTCGGCCTTCCTTAAACTGTGCCTTTCCCAAACCCTTTTCACTTTCCAAACCTTCATCAATTACTCCTTTTTCGTTTCCTTTTTTTCCACTATTCCACTCTTCATACCCTCAATTACACTTCCACATACTCTCAATTACGCTTCCATATATCATTAACAATTACACTTCTGTCCTGGTCTTATGATTTTTGGTTATTGGTATTTCAAATCATAAAATCATGTAGCGCACTGGGAGTTAAAGAGTTAATGCTCAAGCTCTGGGTACCTGCCTGGAAGAGAAGAAGAACTACATATCCCAGAGGAGTTTGCATTCAGAGAGGAGATATAACTGCTGGCAAGGTCACGACACCTTACCTTTTTTTCAGCTCCTGAAAGACCGTGAAAGCCTAAATAGATATTTGAGACAGGAGAGTCCGAGCTGAGAGGGAGAATCTCCAGTTCCAGAGAGAGAGTCTTCTTGCTGAGAAGCAGAATCTCCAGACTGAGCGAGAGAGTCTCCGAGCTGAGAAGGACAGTCTCCAGTCAGAGAGAGAGAAACTCCAGTCTGAGAGAAAAGACCACCAGTCTGAGCGAGATGCCATCCAGTCTGAGTGAGATGCCATCCAGTCTGAGTGGGACACCCTCCAGTCCAAGAGAGACGCCCTCCAATCCTACAGACACTCCTTTCACTCCAAACTGGACAGCCTTCAATGTCAACAAGACACCCTTCGGTCTGAGAGGGACATCCTCAAGTCCGAACGGGATGCACTTCGAACTGAGTGAGAAAGCTGCCTCAGGTGTCTCGGGCTACAATGCCTGAGCCACCAGAAGCAAAAGAATTGGACATAGCTCAATTCATGGCGTGACGAGGGATGTTAGTCCCCCTAGGGCCTCCAGACGGGACCGGAGGGCCCTATGTAGAATTAACGATTTATTGGTCCCGACAAAAAACATTCAAAGGGTTATGGCATTAGTAGACACTGGAGCGGAAACATCAATTGTTTATGGAGATCCAACCAAATTTGAGGGAGACAGAATGATGATTGGTGGCTTTGGGGGACAGACTGTTCCTGTCACCCAAACATGGTTAAAAACTGGGGGTTGGGCGTCTCCCACCCTGGGAGTATAAGGTATCTATTGCCCCAGTCCAGGAATACATCTTGGGCATAGATATTCTATGGGGTCTGGCTCTCCAGACAACTGTGGGAGAGTTCAGACTTGACAGAGATGTATCAGTATCCGGGCGGTGCAGGCAATACTAAGAGGCCATGCGAAAAACATGGGCCTATTTTGCCTGCCGAAACCCCGCGCTGGATTACCAATG
>JARXNR010000230.1:0-22164 GCA_036346035.1 Crossoptilon crossoptilon
TGGTTATGGGATCATTGTTTTGGGTTTTAGGGATCTTGGGTCATTGTGGGTTATGGGAATCAGTGTTGGTTATGGGGTCATTGGGGGTTATGGGGTCATTGGGGTTATTGGGGTCAGTGGGGTCATTGGGGTCATTGGGGTTATGGGGTCATTGGGGTTATGGGAATCTGTGTGGTTATGGGGTCATTATGGTTATGGGATCGTTGGGGTTATGGGGTCAGTGTGGTTATGGGGGGGTCAGTACGATTATAGGGTCAGTGTAGTTGTGGGGTCTTTGGGGTTATGGGGTCATTGGGGTTATGGGATCAGTGCGGTTATGGGGTCGGTGGCGCTGTGTGAGCTGCTGAGCAGTGAGCGCTGTGATGCTGTGAGGGTTGTACTGGTGGCACTGGTGCCGTACTGGTTCCATAGAGCGCAAACACACAACTACACAACAGCACAGCTACACAACCACACAACTACACAACCACACAACTACACAACTACACAACCACACAACCACACAACCACACAACTACACTACCACACAACAACAACACAACAACGCACAGCAATAACACAACACGCGGATGTGGAACCTCGTGGTGGTGAGGAGCGCAGTAACACAGCTACACAACTGCACAACTACACAACTGCACAACCACACAACTACACAACCACACAGCAGCAGCACAACAACACGGCAGTAACACAACACAACACACAGATGTGGAACCTGCTGGTGGTAAGGAACACAACCACACAACTACACAGTTACACAACTACACAACCACACAGCCACACAACAACAACACAACAACACGGCACAGCAATAACAACACAACATGCGGGTGTGGAACCTGGTGGTGGGGAGGAACACAGCTACACAACCACACAACAACAGCACAACAACACAACATAACACGGCCGTAACACAACACAACACATGGGTGTAGAACCTTATGGTGGTGAGAAAGGACACAACTACACAACGGCACAACAATGACACAATGATACAACAACACAACAACAACACAACGACACAACAGTGACACAATGATACGACACAATGACACAACAACAACACAATGACACAACAGTGACACAGTGATACAACACAATGACACAACAACACAACGACACAACACAATACCACCACAACAATGACACAATGACACAACAACACAATGACACAACAACAACACAATGACACAACAACACAATGACACAACAACAACACAGTGACACAATGACACAATGACACAATGACACAAGAAACACAACACAGCACCACCACAACACAACAATGACACAATGATCCAACAACACAACGACACAACAACAACGCAGTGACACGACACAACAAGACAACAACGTGACACAACAACACAATGACACAACAACACAACAACAACACAATGATACAACGACACAGCACGACACAACAACAACACAACAACAACACAACAGCACAACAACACAGTGACATGCCACAACGACACAACAACACAACAACACAACACCACAACAACGCAACAACACAACACCACAACACCACAACAACACAACACAATACCGCAGCACCACAACTCAACTCCACAACACCACAACACCACAACAACACCACAACACCACAACACAACAACACAACACCACGACCCACCGGCTGCCCCCTGTGCCCCCAGCTGTCGTACGGCTCCAGCTCCCCGGCTCTGTCCAACCGCCAGCGCTTCCCCACGTTTTTCCGCACCCACCCCTCGGCGACGCTGCACAACCCCACCCGCGTACAGCTCTTCAAGAAGTGGGGCTGGACCAAAATCGCCACCATCCAGCAGACCACCGAGGTCTTCACGTCGGTAAGGCGCCCCACGGCTGCCCCACGGCTGCCCCATAGATACTCCATAGCTGAGCCATAACTGCCCCATAGATACCCCATAGCTGCCCCATAGCTGCCCTACAACCATCCCATAGCTGCCCCATAGCTGCCCCATAACCACCACCATCCAGCAGACCACTGAGGTCTTCACATCAGTAATGTGCCCCACAGCTGCCCCATAGCTGCTCCATAGATACCCCATAGCTGCCTTATAGATACCCCATAGCTGCTCCACAGCTGCTCCATAGCTGCCCCATAGATACCCCATAGCTGCCCCACAGCTGCCCTACAGCTGCCTCATAGCTGCCCCATAGCTATATAGCCCTATAATTGCCCCACAACCATCCCACAGCTGCCCCATAACTGCCCCACACCCCACCCCCATCCCATCTCACTCTGCTCTCTGTCTTCCCCCCCCATGCTGTTGTTCTGCCCCACACTGTGCCCCACACATCGCCCCCCACCCCACACATCACCCCACACATTGTGCCCCACACTGTGCCCCACACATCGCCCCCCCCCAGACCCTGGACGATTTGGACCAGCGGGTTCGGGAGGCGGGGCTGGAGATCACCTTCAGGCAGAGCTTCTTCTCCGACCCCGCGGCCCCAGTGCGCAACCTGAAGGTGAGAGCGGCCCCACACGTGTGGGGCAGCCCCATAAGTGTGGGGCAGCCCCGTAAGTGTGGGGTGGGGACACCCAATGGGCAGCCCCATAAGTGTGGGGCGGGGACAGCTGAGGGGTGTGGGGAAGAGATTCCCAATGGGCAGCCCCATAAATGAGGTGGGAACAGCAGCCCCATAAGTGTGGGGCAGCCCCATAAGTGTGGGGTGGGGACACTGAATGGGCAGTCCCGTAAGTGTGGGGCAGGGATATCTAATGGGCGGCCCCATAAGTGTGGGGCAGCCCCATAAGCGGGGTGGAGAAACCCAAAGGGCGGCAGGCAGGGGTTCTCCTGCCAGGCTCATGCAAATTTATGCTAATGATGGTCGTGGGGGGGTGGGGGGGTGGCAGTATGCAAGTGTATGCAGATGTATGCAAATGTATGCAAACGAGGCCCGCTGTCCCGCAGCGGCAGGACGCGCGGATCATCGTGGGGCTGTTCTACGAGACCGAGGCGCGGAAAGTCTTCTGTGAGGTGCGCGGCCTTGGCTGCGGGCTGTGGGGTTGTGGGGGGTTGTGGGGTTACATGGGGTTATGGGGTTATATGGGGTTGTGTGGGGTTATGTGGGGTTATGGGGTTATGTGGGGTTATGTGGGGTTATGGGGTTATGTGGGGTTATGGGGTTATATGGGGTTATGTGGGGTTGTGGGGGGTTATGGGGGGGTTATGGGGTTATATGGGGTTATGGGGTTATGTGGGGTGGTGTGGGGTTATGGGGTTATGGGGGGGTTACGGGGTTACATGGGGTTATGGGGTTATGTGGGGTTGTGTGGGGTTATGGGGGGGTTATGGGGGATTTATGGGGTTATACGGGGTTATATGGGGTTATGTGAGGTTGTGTGGAGTTATGGGGGGGTTATGGGGTTATATGGGGTTAGGTGTGGGGTTATGGGGTTGTGTGGGGTGTGGGGGGTTATGGGGGGGTTATGGGGTTTGTATATGGGGTTATATGGGGTGATGATACGGGGTTATGGGGAGGTTATGGGGTTATATGGGGGCGTATGGGGTTGTATGGGTTATATGGGGTTATATGGGGATATATGGGGTTATGGGGGATTTATGGGGTTATATGGGGCTATGGGGTACGGGGTTATGGGAGGGATGTGGGGTTAGGGGGTGGGGTTATGGGGTGAGCTCTGGGGTTCTGGGGTGAGATTATGGGGCAAGCTGTATCTATGGGGCTGGCTGTATCTATAGGGCTGTATCTATAGGGCTGTACCATAGGGCCATAGTTATAGGGCCGTACCCATAGGACCATAGCTATAGGGCCGTACCTATGGGGCCGTACCTATGGGGTGGTATCTATGGGGCGGTATCTATGGGGCCGTACCATAGGGCCGTAGTTATGGGGCCGTACCATAGGGCCATAGCTATAGGGCCGTACCTATGGGGCTGTACCTATGGGGCCATAGCTATAGGGCTGTACGTATGGGGCCGTATCTATGGGGCGGTACCTATGGGGCGGTACCTATGGGGCTGTATCTATGGGGCCGTACCTATGGGGCGGTACCTATGGGGCCGTACCTATGGGGCCGTACCTATGGGGCCGTACCACGGGCCGCGCCCCGCGCCAGGTGTACAAGGAGAAGCTGTACGGCAAGAAGTACGTCTGGTTCCTGATTGGCTGGTACGCCGACAACTGGTTCCGGGTGCGCGACCCCTCCATCAACTGCACCGAGGCGGAAATGGCGGAGGCGGTGGAGGGTCACGTGACCACCGAGATCGTCATGCTGAACCCCGAGAACACCAGGAGCATCTCCAACATGGTGCGCGGTGCATGCTGGGGGATGGCGGAGCAGTGCATTGTGGGGGATGGCGGAGCAGTGCATTGTGGGGGATGGCGGGGCAGTGCATTGTGGGGGATGGCGGAGCAGTGCATTGTGGGGGTGGCGGAGCAGTGCATTGTGGGGGATGGCGGGGCAGTGCATTGTGGGGGATGGCGGAGCAGTGCATTGTGGGGGATGGCGGGGCAGTGCATTGTGGGGGTGGCAGGGCAGTGCATTGTGGGGGATGGCGGAGCAGTGCATTGTGGGGGATGGCGGGGGTTATTTGGGGTCGTATGGGGTTATGGGGGATTACAGGGCGTTATGGGGGATTGTTTGGGATTATGGGGGATTATGGGAGATTATGGGGCATTGTGGGGGATTATGGGGGGTTATATGGGATTATGTGGTATTGTATGAAATTACGGGGGATTGTGGGGGATTATGTGGGATTATGTGGGGTTATAAGGTTATGGGGTTATGTGGGGTTGTATGGGATTATATGGGATTATTTGGGGTTATGGGGTTATGGGATTATTTGGGGTTATATGGGGTTATGTGGGTTTATGGGGTTGTATGTGGTTGTACGGGATTATGTGTGGTTGTATGGGATTATGTGGGATTATATGGGATTGTTTGGGGTTATGTGGAATTATATCAGATTATTTGAGATTATGTGGGGTTATGTGGGGTTATGGGGCTGTAGGGGATTGTATGGGATTATGTGGGGTTCTATGGGGTTCTATGGAGCCATGTAGGGTTTTGGGTTTACATGGGGTTATCTGGGGTTCTGTGGGGTTGTATGAGATTCTGTGGGGTTCTATGGGGTTCTGTGGAGTGCTATGGGGTTCTGTGGGGGTGTATGAGATTCTGTGGGGTTCTGTGGGATGAAGCGGGGCTGTGTGGGGTCCCGCGGCGGTTCGGGCTGAGAGGCTGGCGGTGCCGCAGCGGTTCTGCGCTTGGTGCCGCGCGGTGCCGGCGGGGTCCCGCGGTTCCGGGCCCGACCCCCCTCGACCCCCCCCACCCCCCGCGCCCCCCCCAGACGTCGCAGGAGTTCGTGGCGCGGCTGCAGCGGCGGCTGGGGCGGCACCCCGAGGAGACGGGCGGCTTCCAGGAGGCGCCGCTGGCCTACGACGCCATCTGGGCGCTGGCGCTGGCGCTGAACCGCACCGCCACGGCGCTCCGGCAGAGGGCGCTGCGCCTGGAGGACTTCAACTACAACAACCGCAACATCACGGCCGAGATCTACCGCGCGCTCAACTCCTCCGCCTTCGAGGGCGTCTCGGTGCGACCCCGTAACCGGCCCTACAGCCGGCCCCATAGCCGGCCCCATAGCCGGCCCCATAACCGGCCCTACAGCTGGACACATAGCCGGCCCCATAGCCGGCCCCATAGCCGGCCCCATAACCGGCCCCATAGCCGGCCCCATAGCCGGACACATAGCCAGCCCCATAACCGGCCCCATAGCCGGACACATAGCCGGCCCTACAGCTGGACACATAGCCGGCCCCATAGCCAGACACATAGCCGGCCCCATAGCCGGACACATAGCCGGACACATAGCCGGCCCCATAACCGGCCCTACAGCTGGACACATAGACCGGCCCCATACATCAGCCCTATAGCCAGACTCATACACCGGCCCCATAGCCGGCCCCATAGCTGGCCCTATAGCCAGCCCCATAGCCAGCCCTATAGCCAGACACGTAGACCAGCCACATACACCGGTCCTAAAGCCGTACCCATAGACCGGCCCTATAGCCAGAGCCATGGATCGGCCCCACAGACCTGCCCCATAGACAACTGGCCCTATAGCTGGACCCACGGATTGGCCCTGTAGATCAGCCCTATAGCGGACCCACAGACCTATAGACTGGCCCCATAGCTGGACCCACAGACCAGACCCACAGATCAGCCCTAGAGACCAGAGCCACAGCTGGACCCACAGATCGGCCCTATAGCCCAGCCCTATAGATCAACCTCATACCCCAGCCCCACAGATCCACCCTATAGTCTGGCCCTATAGATCAGCCCCACAGCTCAGCCCCACACCCAGCCGCACCCCAAACCCCTACAGAATGGGGAGGGGTCCTTCAGGGGGGGACTCCAATGTCAGCACTCAACCCCATATCCCCCCTTTTCCCTTATATGCCCATATCCCCTATATCCCATATCCCGTGTCCCTTTTCCCCCATATCCCCTGTAGGGTCACGTTGTGTTCGACGCCAGCGGGTCGCGCATGGCCTGGACCCTCATTGAGCAGCTGCAGGGTGGGTGCGACCCCATAGCGCTGTGGGGTCGGGGGGGATATGGGGGGGTCCCATAAAAGGCCAGGGAAACCCCACAGGGGCAGCAGGTCACCCTATAGAGGTTACGGGACACCTAGAGGTGACCCTGTGGAGCTGTGGGGCACCCCATACGGGGGTGGGTGACCCTATAGGGGTTATGGGACGCCCATGGGGGTGTGGGTCACCCTACAGAGCTGTGGGGCACCCCATGGAGCTGTGGCTCACCCCATAGGAATCTGGGTCACCCCACAGAAGCTCGGAGACGCCCCAAAGAGCTTTGGGGTCACCCTCCTCCCCACCCCCACTAGATTATGGGGCAACACCAGAGGGGGGGACTGGGGGGGGGGCAGGGGGTCCAATCTGCCCCTACCTTCCCCCTCCCTGCCTCCATCTGCCCCCCCTGCTTCTCATCTGCCCCCATTTCCCCTCACCTGCCCCCCCCCGCCCCCCATCTCCACCCCCTGCCCCCACTTGCCCCCATCTGCCCCCCTTTCCCCCCATCCGCCCCCCCTGCCCCCCACCTGCCCCCATCTGCCCCCCATCTCCCCCCCATCTCCCCCCCCCAGGCGGTGTGTACAAGAAGATCGGTTACTACGACAGCACCAAGGACAACCTGTCCTGGTACAACACCGACAAGTGGATCGGTGAGGGGGCTGGGGGGCGTTGTGGGGTGTTATGGGGTGTTATGGGGTGCTGTGGGGTGTTATGGGGTGCTGTGGGGTGCTGTGGGGTGCTGCGAGGTGCTGGGGGTGCTGTGGGGTGCTATGTGGTGTTATGGGGTGTTATAGGGTGCTGTGGGGTGTTATGGGGTGTTACAGGATGCTGTGGGGTGCTGTGGGGCATTATGGGGTGCTTTGGGGTGCTGTGGGTGCTATGGGGTGCTGTGGGGTGCAGTGGGGTGCTATGGGATGTTATGGGGTGATGTGGGGTGCTGTGGGGTGCTATGGGGCTTTATGGGGTGCTGCAGGGTGCTATGGGGTGCTATGGGGCACAGTGTGTCACCATAGGGCGCTATGGGGCAATATGGGGCACTATGGGGCCGTAGGGCGCTATGGGGCGCTATGGGGCGCACAGTGCAGCACATCCCGCCCCCCTTACCGCCCCATTGCCCCCCCTCCAGGCGGCTCCCCCCCGCGGGCTACACCAAGGTGATCTCCACTAGGGGGCGCCATGGAGCAATATGGGGCGCTATGGGGCACTGTGTGTCTTTCTGGGGCGCTGTGAGGTGCCATGGGGCGCTATGGGGCGCTATGGGGCGCACAGTGCAGCACATCCCGCCCCCCCTTACCTCCCGTCGCCCCCCAGGCGGCTCCCCCCCCCGCGGGCTACACCAAGGTGATCTCCACTAGGGGGCGCCGTGGAGCAATATGGGGCGCTATGGGACGCTATGGGGTGCCGTAGGGCGCTATGGGGCGCTATGGGGCGCACAGTGCGGCACTTCCTGCCCCCCCCTCATCGCTCCCCCCCCCCCCAGGCGGCTCCCCCCCCGCGGACTACACCAAGGTGATCTCCACCTTCCGCTTCGTGTCGCAGCGGCTCTTCGTGTCGCTGTCGGTGCTGGCGGCGCTGGGCATCGTGCTGGCCGTCGTCTGCCTGGCCTTCAACATCCACAACGGCCACGTCCGGTGCGCTGCCCCTTCCTCTTCCCCTTCCTCTTCCTCTTCCCCTTCCTCTTCTTCCTCTCCCCTTTCCCCTTTCCTCTTCCCTTCTCTGTTTCCTTCTTCCCCTTCCTCTCTCTTTCTTTCCTTTCCCCTTCTTCTTTTTCTTCTTCCTCTTTTTCTTCCTCCTTCCCTTCCTTCCCCTTTCCCCTTCCTCTCCCCCTTCCCTGTTCCCTTTTTCCCCTTCTGCTTCTTCCTCTTCTTTTTCTTTTCCCCTTCCCACTCCTGTACCCCTTTCTCTTTCTCTTTCTCTTTCTTTCTCTTCTTTCTCTTCCTCCTTTCCTTCCTTTTCCCCTTCTTCTTCCCGTTTCCTGTTCCCTTCTTCCCCTTCCCCTTCTCCTTTCTCCTCTTGTCCTTTCTGTTTCCCTTTCTCTTCTCCTTCTTCTTCTTCCTTCCCTTCCTCTTTTTCCTCTTTTTCCTTTTTCCCTTCTTTTTCCTTTCCATCTTCTTCTTCTTTCTGTTCCTCTTCTTCTTCCTCCTCTTCCTCTTCTCCTTGTTTTTCTTCCCCTTTCCCTTCCCTTTCTCTTCCTGTTCTTCTTCCTCTTCCCCCTCCCCTTCCTTTCCCCCTTCCTCTTCCCCTTCCCTGTTCCTTTTTCCCATCCCCCTTTCTCCTTTTCCCTTCCTCCTGTGACCCCCCCTCGCCCCCCCATACCCGTAGCTCTGCCCCCCCTGCCCCCCCGTGCTGTGTCCCCCCATATCTGTAGTCCTGACCCCCCCACGCCCCCCATATCTGTAGCTGTGAGCCCCCATCCGCATAGCTGTGACCCCCCTGCCCCCCATCTGCGTAGCTGTGACCCCCCTTCTCCTCCCATCCGCATATCTGTGACCCCCCCCCATCACATATCTGTGACCCCCCCTGCCCCCCATCCCCATATCTGCGTTCCCTCCCCCGCTCCCCATCCACGTCCCTGTGAGCCCCCCCTGCCCCCCCATCCGCGCAGCGGTGACCCCCCCCCGCCCCCCCCCAGGTACATCCAGAACTCGCAGCCCCACCTGAACAACCTGACGGCGGTGGGCTGCACGCTGGCGCTGGCGGCCGTTTTCCCCCTGGGGCTGGACGGATACCACGTGCCGCCGGGGCTCTTCCCCGCCGTGTGCCAGGTGGGGGGGGGGGGCTTTGGGGGGGTTTGGGGTGGGATGGGGGGGTTTGGGGGGGTTTGGGGGGGGGGGGGTGGGATGGGATATGGGGGGTTTGGGGGGGTTTGGGGGCTGTGGGAGGTGGGATATGGGGGGATGTGGGATGGGGGCGATGTGGGAGTGGGATTGGGGGCATATGGAGGGGGGTGGGGGCTGCGGGGGGGTGCTTGCGATGGGATGTGGGGGCTTTGGGGGGGTTGCGGGGTGAGGGAGGGTTGGGATTTGGGGTCCGTCGGGGTCCATTGGATCCCACTGGTGTCCGTTGGGGTCCACTGGGTCCGGTTGGGTCCCATTGGGGTTCTGTAGGGTCCCATTGGGGTGCATTGGGGCACGGTGGGTTCCGGGGGGGTGCAGTGGGGTCGGTTGGGTCCCATTGGGTCCCATTGGGGTCCATTGGCGTTTGTTGGGGTCCTCGGTGTCCGTTGGGGTTTATTGGGGTCTACGGGGTCCCATTGGGGTCCATTGGGTCCCATTGGGGTCCATGGGGTCCACTGGGGTCTATGGGGTCCCGTTGGGTCCCATTGGGGTCTGCTGAGGTCTATGGGGTCCCATTGGGGTCCACTGGGTCCTGTTGGGGTCCATTGGGTCCCATTGGGGTGCTGTAGGGTGCCGTTGTGTGCCGTTGTGCTTCATGGGGCTGTCTGTGTGTCCGTGTGTCTGTGTGTCCGTGTGTCTGTGTGTCCGATGTCTGTGTGCCCATGTGTCCAATGTTGGTGTGTCCGATGTCCGTGTGTCCGCTGTCCGTGTGTCCGTCCAGGCGCGGCTGTGGCTGCTGGGCGTGGGGTTCAGCCTGGCCTATGGCAGCATGTTCACCAAGGTGTGGTGGGTGCACACCGCCGTCACCAAGAAGGACGACAGGAGGGACAAGAGGAAGGTGGGCGGGGGGGGGCTCGGGGGGGGGCTAATTGGGGGGGGGGGGGGGGTGGTTAATTGGGGGGGGTTAATTGGGGGGGGTTAATTGGGGGGGGTCATTGGGGGGTCCGGGGGGGCTTAAGTGGGGGGTGAATGGGGGGAGAAATGAGGGGGGTTCATTGGGGGAATGAATGGGGGGAGGTAAATGGGGGGCACTAATTGGGGGGGGGATAATTGGGGGGGGTTAATTGGGGGGATGAATGGGGGATAAATGGGGGATAAATGGGCTGGGGGTGGTGGGGAAGAGGAAGGTGGGGGGGAGATTAATTGGGGGGGTTAATTGGGGGGTGAATGGGGGCCTGGGGGGGGTTGGGGCGGGGGGGAAATGGGGCTCTGGGGGGGATAATTGGGGGTCTTGGGGAGGGGGTTGGGGTGAGGAGGATAATGGAGGTCCAGGGGGGTGACTGGAGGGCCGGGGGGGGTTGGGGTGGGGAATTATGGGGGGTGGGGGGGGAAATGGGGGTCTGGGGGGGGAGCTGCGGTGGGAGGGGGAATGGGGGTCCGGGGGGGTTTTGGGTTGGGGGGGGAACGGGGATCTCGGGGGGGATAATCGGGGGTCTTGGGGAGGGGGTTGGGGTTGGGGGGGTCGCCGAGGCCACGTTTCTGCGCCCCCCCAGCAGAGCCTGGAGCCCTGGAAGCTGTACGGCACCGTGGGGCTGCTGGTGGGGCTGGACGTCGGCACCCTGAGCGTCTGGCAGCTGCTCGACCCCCTGAGGAGGACCATCGAGGTGGGGGGGCGCGGGGGGGGGAAATAGGGGGGGAGGGATGGGGGGGGTACGGTGGGGGGGTGCAGTGGGGGGGCAGTGGGGGGTGGCAGTGAGGGGGAGCGATGGGGGGGCAGTGAGGGGGGAAATGGGGGGGGCACAGTGGGGGGGCAATGGGGGGTGGCAATGAGGGGGAGTGATGGGGGGGCAGTGAAGGGGATGCAGCGGGGGGGCACAGTGGGGGGGGCTGTGAAGGGGGAAATGGGGGGGGCACGATGGGGGGGGTACAGTGGGGGGGCAGTGGGAGAGATGCCAAGGGGGGGCACAATGGGGGGGCAGTGAGGGGGCGCAATGGGAAGGGCAATGGGGGGGTAAAATGAGGGGGGGCACAATGGGGGGGGGCACAGTGGGGGGGGGCACAATGGGGGGGGGCACAGTGGGGGGGGGCACAGTGGGGGGGGGCACAGTGGGGGACTGCAATAATGGGCGGGTATAATGGGGGGGGGAATGAGGGGGCACAATGGGGGGGGCACTGGATGGGAGAGATGGTGGGGGGGGGCGGAGACTTTGGGGGGGTACCGTGGGGTGGGGGGGCACTTTGGAACGCCCCCCCCTTCACTCCATCCCCCATTGCCGGGAGCAGCAATTAACGGCGGTGTTAATTGCCCCCCCCCCCCCCCAGGGGTCTGGGGACAGGGGTTAGAGTCAGAGGCGGGGAGGGTCGAAGAGCGACATGGGGACGTCCCATCCTGGGGTCAGGTTAAGGAGTCACTGGGGCGGGGCTCCAGCAAGATGAACAGGGTGGGTCAGGGTGGGCTTGGGGTCAGAGGTCAAGGGTCAGGGGTCGGGGGTCAGGGGTCGGGGGTCAGGGTTTGGAGCCAGAGGTGGGCCTGGGGTCAGAGGTCGGGGATTGGGGTCAGGGGTCAGTTGGGGTCAGAGGTTAAGGGTCAGCTGGGGTCGGGGTTGGGTCGGGGTCAGAGGTCAGGTTGGGGTCAGGATGGGGTCAGAGGTCAGGGTCCGGATTGGGGCTGGGTTTGGGGTCGGGTCAGAGGTCGGGGGGTCAGGAGTCGGGGTTAGGGGTCAGGTTGGGGTCAAAGGTCAGATGTCAGAGGTCACGGCTGGGGTTGGGCTCATGGGGGGCCATCGCCTGACCCACATCCTGACCCCTCTTAACCCCCCATCCCGCCCCACATCCCTGACGCACATCCCACCCCACAACCTTCACCCCACATCCCACCCCCTCCTGCCCCACATCCCCGCCCCACACCCCCCATCCCGCCCCACAACCTTCACTCCCCCACCCTACGCCCCGGCCCCCATCCCACCCCACTCCTTGCCCCCCCACCTCCCACCCCACCCCACGACCTTCACCCCCCATCCCCCCTCCCACCCCCCCTCCCACCCCGCATCCCACCCCCCATCCCACCCCTTCCTGCCCCACATCCCCGCCCCACATCCCCGCCCCGCCCCCCTGGCGCCCCACACCGGCTGTGCGCAGGCATCCTGTACGGCTCCAAAGGGCTGCTGCTGCTGCTCGGCATCTTCCTGGCCTACGAGACCAAGAGCGTCTCCACCGAGCGCATCAACGACCACCGCGCCGTGGGGCTGGCCATCTACAACGTGGCGGTAGGGGAGCTGCCCCACGGCTGCCCCATAGATACCCCATAGCTGCCCCATGGCTGCCCCGTAGCTGCCCCACAGCTGCCCCATAGATACCCCACAGCTGCCCCATAGCTGTCCCACAGTTGCCCCATAGCCGTTCCACAGCTGCCCCATAGCTGCCCCATAGCTGCCCTATAGATACCCCATAGCTGCCCCATAGATACCCCATAGCTGCCCCACGGCTGCTCCATAGATACCCCATAGCTGCCCCATAGATACCCCATAGCTGCCCCACGGCTGCCCCATAGCTGCCCCACGGCTGCTCCATAGATACCCCATAGCTGCCCCATAGATACCCCATAGCCATCCCACAGCTGCCCCATAGATACCCCGTAGCTGCCCCACAGCTGCCCCATAGCTGCCCCATAGCCGTTCCACAGCTGCCCCATAGCTACCCCATAGCTGCCCTATAGATACCCCATAGTTGCCCCATAGCTGCCCCACAGCTGCCCCATGGCTGCCTCTGGCTGCCCCATAGATACCCCATAGCTGCCCTATAGCTGCCCCATAGATACCCCATAGACATCCCATAGCTGCCCTATAGCTGCCCCATAGCTGTGTTATGGATACGCCCCATAGCCCCCACCCCACATCTCCCCCAGCTGCTGTGCCTGCTGCCCCATGGTATCCTCATGGCTCCCCAGGACGTCCTGACCTATAGCTGACCCCCATCCTGCCCCACACCCCACCCCACAGCCCCCACCCCACACATCTCCCCCCAGGTGCTGTGCCTGATCACGGCCCCAATGATGGTGATCCTCAGCTCCCAGCAGGACGTCCTGCCCCACACCCAGCCCCACATCCTGCCCCACATTGCGCCCCACACCCAGCCCCACACGTTGCCCCCTGCCCCCAGGTGCTGTGCCTGATCACGGCGCCGGTGACGATGATCCTGAGCTCCCAGCAGGACGCCGCCTTCGCCTTCGCCGCGCTGGCCGTGGTTTTCTCGTCCTACATCACCCTGGTGGTGCTGTTCGTGCCCAAGGTGGGCGGGGGGCGGCAGTGGGGCGGGGGGCGGCGATGGGTTCAGCCCCACTGCGGCTGTGGGGCCACCTGTGGCTGTTATGGGACCACCTGTGGGTGCCGCAGGCCCCCCAGGTGTCACAGGAGCCCCCATAGTGTTATAGGGCCACCCGTGGGTGCTGCGGGACCCCCATGGCTGTTATAGGACCACCTATGGGTGCTGTTGGACGCCCGTGGGTGCTGTAGGACCCCCGTAGTGCTGTAGGACCCCCATGGGTGCGGTGGGCCCCCCGTGGGTGCTGTAGGACCACCCGTGGGTGCTGTAGGACCCCCATAGTGCTGTAGGACCCCCATGGGTGCTGTAGGACCACCTATGGATGCTGTAGGACCCCCGTGGGTGCGGTGGGCCCCCCGTGGGTGCTGTAGGACCACCTATGGGTGCTGCAAGAGCCCCGTAGTGCTGTAGGACCCCCATGGGTGCTGTAGGACCACCTATGGATGCTGTAGGACCCCCGTGGGTGCTGCGGGCCCCCCGTGGGTGCTGTAGGACCTCCGTAGTGCTGTAGGACCCCCATGGGTGCTGTAGGACCACCTATGGGTGCTGCAGGACCCCCGTGGGTGCTGTAGGACCCCCGTGGGTGCGGTGGGCCGTCCGTGGGTGCTGTCGGACCCCCATGGGTGCTGTAGGACCCCCATAGTGCTGTAGGACCACCTATGGGTGCTGTAGGACCACCTATGGGTGCTGCAAGAGCCCCGTAGTGCTGTAGGACCCCCATGGGTGCTGTAGGACCACCTATGGATGCTGTAGGATCCCCGTGGGTGCTGCGGGCCCCCCGTGGGTGCTGTAGGACCCCCATGGGTGCAGTAGGACCACCTATGGGTGCTGTAGGACCCCCGTGGGTGCTGTAGGACCACCTATGGGTGCTGTAGGACCCCCATGGGTGCTGTAGGACCACCTATGGGTGCTGTAGGACCCCCATGGGTGCTGCGGGCCCCCCGTTGGTGCTGTAGGACCACCTATGGGTGCTGTAGGACCCCCGTGGTTGCGGTGGGCCCTCCGTGGGTGCTGTCGGACCCCCATAGTGCTGTGGGCCCCCCATGGGTGCTGTAGGACCCCCATGGGTGCTGCGGGCCCCCCGTGGGTGCGCAGCCCCCAGGTGCCACGGCCCCGCAGATGCGGCGGCTGATCACGCGGGGGGAGTGGCAGGCCGAGCAGCCGGACGCCAAGCCGGGCTCCTCCACCAACAACGACGAGGAGAAGTCGCGGCTGCTGGAGAAGGAGAACAGGGAGCTGGAGCGCATCATCGCGCAGGTGGGGCGGGGGGCGGGGGGGGCGGACCCACGGCTGTGGGGTGGCGCACGGGGAAGGGATGGGCTGCCCCATAGCGGGGTCGGGATGCCCCATAGCTACGGGGTGACCCATAGAAAAGGGGTCAGGATGCCCCATAGCAGAGCTGGAGTGCCCTATAGAGGGGTTGGGCTGCCCCATAGCAATGGGGTGACGCATAGGAAAGGGGTCAGGATGCCCTATAGGGGGGGGTCAGGATGCCCCATAGCAATGGGGTGACGCATAGGAAAGGGGTCAGGATGCCCCGTAGAAGGGAGGGGGATGCCCCATAGGGGGGTCAGGATGCCCCATAGAAGGGGTGGGATGCCCATAGGGGGGCTGGGCTGCCCCATAGCAATGGGGTGACCCATAGGAACAGGCTGGGATTCCCCATAGGGGGGTCAGGATGCCCCATAGCAATGGGGTGACCCATAGGAAAGGGCTGGGCTGCCCCATAAGGGGGGTCAGGATGCCCCATAGCAACGGGGTGCCCCACAGGAAAGGGCTGGGCTGCCCCATAGGGGGGTTGGGGTGCCCTATAGGGGGGTCAGGATGCCCCATAGACAGGCTGGGCTGCCCCATAGCAACGGGGTGCCCCATAGGAAAGGGGTCAGGATGCCCCACAGCCAGGGGCTGCCCCATAGCAACGGGGTGCCCCATAGCAACAGGGGTGGGCTGCCCCAAAGCAGGGCTGGGGTGCCCCACAGGGGGGTCGGGATGCCCCATGGATGGGCTGGGGCGCCCTATAGAGGGGCTGAGCTGCCCCATAGCCAAGGTGTGCCCCATAGCTGACCCCGTTGGGGGTTGTGGGGCTGGGAGGCGCCGCCCCATAAGTGCGCCTCGTAACCACGTGCCCCATCACCCCCCATCACCCTCACCAACACCCCATAATCCCCCAACGCCCCCCATCATCACCCCCCAAAACCGCCCCATATCCTCCCAAAACCGCCCCACACAACTCCACCAACGCCCCCCATCACCCCCTCATCACCCCCCAAAACCGCCCCATATCCCCCCATGGCGCCCCACAACCCCCATTAACCCCCTCATACCCCCCAATATCCCCCTTAACCCCCTCATAACCCTCCATCACCCCCCATAACCCCCCTATAACCTCCCATACCCCCCAATGTCCCCCTTAACCCCCCATCCCCCCATAACCCCCCATGACCCCCGTCACCCCCCGAAACACCCCTTAACCCCCCCATTACCCCCCATCTCCCCTCCTTATCCCCCCAAACCCCCCCATACCCCCATTAACCTCCCATTAATCCCCCATATCCCCTCATCACCCCCATTAACCCCCATATCCCCCCAATGTCCCCCCATAACCCGCCCATATCCCCCCAATGTTCCTCCTTAACCCCCCCATAACCCCCCATCTCCCCTCCTTATGCCCCCATAACCCCCCCATACCCCCCATAACCCCCATTAACCCCCCATCACCCCCCCATACCGTCCATTAACCCCCCATTAACCCCCCCATAACCCCTCATTAACCCCCATAACCCCTCATCAACCCCCCATTACCCCCCCATCACCCCTCATTAACCCCCCATAACCCCCCATAACCCCCATCACCCCCCCATAACCCCCCATCACCCCCCCATAACCCTCACTAACCCCCCATAACCCCCATCACCCCGCATCTCTCCTCCTTATGCCCCCATAACCCCCCCATAACCCCCATTAACCCCCCATTAACCCCCATAACCCCTCATTAATCCCCCCATAACCCCCATAACCCCATCCCCCCTTCAACCCCCCAAAATCCCCCATCAACCCCCCCCATCTCTCCTCCCCCCATAACCCCCCATAACCCCCATTAACCCCCATTAACCCCCCATTACCCCCCCATAACACCTCATTAACCCCCCATAAACCCCCCCATTAACCCCCCCATCACCCCCATAACCCCCATAACCCCCATTAACCCCCATAACCCCCATAACCCCCATAACCCCCCCTCACCCCCATCGCCCCCATCGCCCCCCGCCCCCATTGCAGAAGCAGGAGCGCGTCTCCGAGCTCCGCCAGCAGCTGCAGGACCGGCAGCTCCGCTCGCGCCGCCGCTGCTCCAACAGCGACGGCAACCACTGCCCCCCCCCACGGCCCCCCCCACGGCCCCCCCCCCGCCGCGGCACCCCCCCGCCCCCCGCCCCGCCCGGCGCCGCCCCGCTCCCCCCGCCCAGCCTCCCGCTGGTTCGCTGCCTGGTGGCCGAGCAGGCGGACAAAATGGGCCGGGGCGGCTGCGACGGGAGCCGCGTGCATCTGCTCTACAAGTGAGGGGCGGGGGGCTGTGGGGTCAGGGGGCTATGGGGGGTTATGGGATCTGGGGGGCTGTGGGGTCGGGGGGCTGTGGGGGGTTATGGGATCAGGGGGGCTGTGGGGTCGGGGGGCTGTGGGGTCAGGGGGGGCTGTGGGGGTTATGGGATCAGGGGGGCTGTGGGGGTTATGGGGTCGGGGGGCTGTGGGGTCAGGGGGGGCTGTGGGGGGTTATGGGATCTGGGGGGCTGTGGGGTCGGGGGGGCTGTGGGGGTTATGGGGTCGGGGGGTTCTGTGGGGTCAGGGGGGGCTGTGGGGGTTATGGGATCAGGGGGGCTGTGGGGTCGGGGGGGGCTGTGGGGGGTTATGGGATCTGGGGGGCTGTGGGGTCGGGGGCGCTGTGGGGGTTATGGGGGCGGGGGGTTCTATGGGGTCAGGGGGTCGAAGGGGGGGCTATGGGGTCAGGTGGGGTTATGGGGTTCTATGGGGTCAGGGGGGGTTATGGGGTTCTATGGGGTCAGGGGGGGTTATGGGGTCGAGGGGGTCTGTGGGGTTGGGGGGCTGTACGGGGTCAGGGGGGGTCTGTGGGGTCGGGGGGCTCTATAGGGTCGGGGGGTCTGTGGGGTCGGGGGGTCGAGGGGGGGGCTATGGGGTCAGGGGGGCTTATGGGGTTCTATGGGGTTGTGGGGTCGTTGTGGGGAGTTATGGGGCTCAATGGGGTCGGGGGGGGCTGTGGGGTCAGGGGGGTCTATAAGGTCGGGGGTTTATGGGGTTTTATGGGGTCAGGGGGGTCTATAATGTCGGGGGCCCTATAGGGTCGGGGGGTCTATGGGGTTCTGTGGAGTCGGGGGGGTCTGTGGAGGGCTATGGGGTTTTATGGGGTCAGGGGGGTCTATAGGGTTCTGTGAGGTCAGGGGAGTCTGTGGGGTCAGGGAGAGCTATGGGGTCAGGGGTTCTGTGGGGGGTTATGGGGTTCTATGGGGTCGGGGGGGTCTGTGGGGCCAGGGGGGGTCTATAGGGTTGGGGGGTCTGTGGGGTTCTATGGGGTCAGGGGGGTCTATGGGGTTTTATGGAAGGGGGGATCTATAGGGTTCTATGGGGTCAGGGGGGGCTGTAGGGTCAGGGGGTCTATGGGGTCAGGGGGTTCTATGGGGTCAGGGGAGTTCTAGGGGGTCGGGGGGGGCTCCTCTATGGGGTTGGGGGGGGGGTCTATGGGGGACCCATGAGGCTGGGGAAATCTATGGGGTCGGGGGGATCTATGGGGTTTTATGGGGTCAGGGAGAGCCCACGGGCTTCTGTGGGGTCTTGTAGGGCTTTGGGCACCTACAGATGTGGGGGGGATCTGAAGGGGGCGCTGTAAATCCATGGGGGTCCCAGCCCTGAGAAGCCCCCCATAGTGCCCCCCCCACACCCCATTATTCCCCCCCACCCCCAAAATGTGGGGCTGGGGCTTCGTTTGGGGGGGGGGGGGGCAACACCTGAAGGTCACCACCGCCCCACAGATCCCCTATAGGGGATCCCGACCCCCCCATCGCTATGGGGCAGAGCTGCCCCACAACTGCCCAGACCCTCCCCCACAGGGGGTCCCAACCCCCCCCCGCCCCATAGAGGGTCCCAACCACCCCCCCCCCCCCATCTCTATGGGGCAGAGCCGCCCCATAACCCCAAGACCCCCCCATAGAGGTCCCCATAGAAACCCCCAGACCCCCCCCCATAGGGGCTCCCAACCCCCTCATAGGGGGTCCTGACCCCCCCCCACCCCATAACCCCCAGCCCCCCCCCCGGCTATGGGGCAGCCGCCCCCCATCCCGCAGTTCTGTGCCGTGGCTCAGAATCCCATCGCTGTCGTCGTGTCCATCCGTAGCACAGTGTTAATTAATGGCGGTGTTAATTAATTAATGGCGGTGTTAATTAACTGATGGCGGTGTTCGTAATTAATTAACGGCGGTTCATAATTAATGGTGGAGTTAATAAACGGAGCTGGGAACTTCCTCTCGGTGCCTCCGTGTGGCGTCCGACCCCATAACTGACCCCACAACCGACCCCACAACCAGCCCCAAACCGACCCCATAACCGACCCCAAACCAACCCCATAACCAACCCCACAACCAGCCCCAAACCGACCCCATAACCGACCCCAAACCAACCCCATAACCAACCCCACAACCAGCCCCAAACCGACCCCATAACCGACCCCAAACCAACCCCATAACCAACCCCACAACCAGCCCCAAACCGACCCCATAACCACATCCGACCCCGGTTGTAGGGTACAACCCATAGGGGGGATTCCACAGCCCCACAGCCTGCCCCATAGCCCCCCATAACCCCACAACCCCACATAACGCCCCATAACCCCACACAGCACCCTATAAACCCCACCCCAAAGCGCCTCATAACCCCACATAGCACCCCATAACCCCCCATAGCCCAATAATCCCCCATAGCATCCCACAGCCCCACACAGCACCCCATAAACCCCCCATAGCACCTCATATCCCCACATAGCACCCCATAACCCCATACAGAACCCCATAACCCCACACAGCACCCCACAACCCCCCATAGCACCCCATAACCCCCCATAGCACCCCATAAACCCTCATATTGCCCCATAAACCCCCCATAGCACCCCATAACCCCCCATAGCACCCCATAAACCCCATAGCACCCCATAAACCCCCATAGCACCCCACCACCCCACCCAGCACCCAACGAGGACCACAGAACGGACACAAAACCTTTTTTTTTGAGGGGGGGCGGTGACACAGCCCCCGTGTGGGGCACGAGTTGGGGGGCGGCCCCACAACCCCCCCATTTTAATGGGGATCCCACAAACGCCCCCGATGTCACGGGATCCCACAAATCCCCCCCAGCTCGGTGGGGTCCCCATAACAGCGCGGCCCCGCAGCGCCCCCTAGCGGTTGGATTTGGCAACGCGCTCCAGTTCGTCCTTCTTCTTAATGGCGTAGGAGTTGGAGGAGCCCTTGGGGGGGGGGAGGGGGGGTTAATAAAGGCTGAGAGCTTAATTAAGAACCGGGTAATTAATGAATTAATTAATTACGCTCACCTTGGCGGCGTTGATGAGTTCATCCGCCAAACACTCGGCGATGGTTTTGATGTTCCTGAAGGCGGCCTCACGGGCACCGGTGCAGAGCAGCCAGATGGCCTGGGGGGGGTTAATTAGTGGGGGGGTTATTAATTAACGGGGGGAACTCATTAATGGGGGGGGGCAGAAAATGAGGAAGGCAAAAAGGATCAGCAGGTAGGGGGGGAAATGGGGGGCTTGGGGGTCAGTAAAGGGGGCAAAAGGGGTCAGAAATGGGGGGGTTGGCAAATTAGTGGAATTAATGGGGGGGCAGAAAATGGGGGGAGGTAAATAGGGGGGTGAATGGGGGGGGCTGTAGGGGGGGCCATGGGGGGGTTATTTGGGGGGGTCCTTGGGGGGGCTGTAATTTGGGGGGGTCTTTGGGGGGCTTATTTGGGGGGGGAGTATTTGAAGGCTGTAGTTCGGGGGGGTCTTTGGGTTGATTATTTGGGGGGAGGTCCTTGGGGGGGCTGTAATTTGGGGGGGGTCTTTGGGTAGGTTATTTGGGGGGGGTCCTTGGGGGGGGGCTGTAATTTGGAGGGGGTCTTTGGGGGGCTTATTTTGGGGAGAAGAATCTTTGGGAAAATCATTTGGGGGAGGGAATCTGAAAGCTATAATTTGGGGGGGGTATTTGGGTGGGTTATTGGGGGGGGGTCCTTGGGGGGGTCTTTGGAAAGGTTATTTTGGGGGGGGACTCTGGGGGGGCTGTAATTTGGGGGGGGGCTTTGGGAAGGTTATTTGGGGGAGGGGGAGTATTTGAAGGCTATAATTTGGGGAGGTCTTTGGGGGGGTTATTTTGGGGGGGTCTTTGGGAAGGTTATTTGGGGCAGTATTTGAAAGCTATAATTTTGGGGGGGTATTTGTGTGGGTTATTTGGGGGGGGGGTCCTTGGGGGGGCTGTAATGTGGGGGGGTGAGGGGGGGGCTCTCTATTTGGGGGGGGTCCCACCTGGTTGACGCGGCGCAGCGGTGACACATCCACCGCCTGCCTGCGCACGGTGCCGGCGCGGCCGATGCGCGTGGAGTCCTCCCGAGGGCCGCTGTTGATGATGGCGTTCACCAGCACCTGCAGGGGGTTCTGGGGGGGGGGGGGGAGGGGGGGGGGGAGGGGGCCCGGGGGGGGTATCAAACGGGTGCCCCCCCCCCCGCAAAGACCCCACGGAGACCGCAAATGCCCCCCCCGAAGCCAAAACCCCAAACCCCGCATCGCCGCCCCAAAGCGCGCAAAGGGAACAACGCCTCCCAGCACCCGCAGGGGGGTCTATGGGGGGGCAGGGATCAGATTGGGGGCACAACGGGGTGACCCCCCCCCCCCAAAGACCCCATAAAGACCTCAGATTCTCCAAAAAGATCCCAAATCCTCCCCAAACCCCACATCTCCCCATATCAGCCCCCCCCCGACCCCCCCTCCCCGGTCAGCAGGTGGATGATCTCGAAGGCACTTCAACCCCAACTCCCACCCCCCCGATACCCCCCATATCAGCCCCCAACCCCCCCATCTCATCCCTCCCAGCCCCCATATCGCGCCCCCCTGACCCCCCCAGCCCCACCTCCCCGGTCAGCAGATGCATGACCTCGAAGGCCAGCCCCAATAAGCCCCCCCCACCACAAAAACCAAACACCAAAAACCCAGCTGCACCTCCCTGGTCAGCAGATGGATGATCTCAAAGGCTCTCCCCCATGACTCCCAGCCCCATAACCCCCCCTCTGTGCCCCCAACCCCCCCATATGCCGCCCCCCAGCGACCCTGAACCCCCAAACCCCAGCCCCACCCACAGGACAGCAGTGGATGAACCACAAAGGACTTCACCCAAACTCCCGCCCTAATCCCCCTCTATGGCCCAACCCTCCAATATCCTCCCTCTCATCCCCATATCAG
>JARXNR010000525.1:0-41266 GCA_036346035.1 Crossoptilon crossoptilon
GGGGGGGCCGCCGCATTTTGTGAGGGGCCCCCAAAAGGGCCCCCAAAGGCCCCCCAAAACCCCCAAATTGTAAAGCCCCCCCAAAAAGCGAACCCACCCAGTCCGCAGAAGCCCGCGAATCCGCTTGGCCATCCCAGAACCCCAACGGGCCCAAAGGCCCCCCAAAATTTCCAAAAAAGAAAAATGTCCCCTGCCACCAAACCCCCCAAAAACCCCAAAAGCCCCAAATTAACTCAACCCCCCAAAAAAAGCCCCAAACAAAACCGAACGCCCCAAAAACCCCCAAAACCCCCCACAAAACCCCAAAACCCCCAAAACAACCCCAAAACCCCGAAACCCTGGATTAACCTCGTTTCCCCAAGTACCCCCAAACCCCCCAAACTGTCCCAAAAAAACCCTAAAAACCCCAAAAGCCTTTTTTTCCCCCCCAGGCCCCCAGGAAACCGGAACCCCCAAAAACCCCCCAAAAGCCCAAAAAAAAAACCCAAAACAGCTTAAACCCCCAAAATACCCCAAAAATCCCCCAAAACGCCGCAAAACCCCAAAATGCCCCAAAACCCCCCAAAATCCCCAAGGGGGGGGGGGGGGGGGGGGGACGGGGTTTGGGGCGGTGCTCATGGGTTTTTTTTGGGGAAAAAAAGGAAACAAATTTAGGGTGGGGGGGTGTGGGGGAAATTTTTACGGGGCCCCCAGTGCTCCCCACCCTTTTTGGAGGGGGGGTGGGGGGGGGGGGGGGGGGGAGGTCCAGTCTTGGGGGGGGTCAGTTCAGTGGAGTTTCCCCATTTCTACCGGGGGGTCCTGGGCCCCCCCCCATCACCCCCGCCCCCCGGCCCCCCCACCCCCCCCAAAAAAACGTTTGGAAGGGGGGGGTTTCCCCCGTCGGTTTCCCGGGGGGGGGGGGAAAAGGGGGGGAAGGGGGAAAGGTCGGGGGGGGGGGGGGGCCAGTGGGGGGGGGGCCCCCGAAACCCCAAACCCCCCCCCCCCCCCCCCCCCCCCCCCGTGCCCCCCGGCCCCCACACCCCCGATGGTGGCCAAGCGCTGGGGGCGGGGGGGGCGCGGGGGGGGGCTCGGGGGGGGGTCGGTGCCTCCCAGGGCGATGCAGCATCGTAGGGCTACGTGCTTGGGGGAGAAAAGCCCCACAGGCCCCCGCGGCCAAGGGACCCCCCAAAACCCCCGCCCAAACCCGGGGGACCCCAGGGGACCCATGGGGACCCACAACAACCCACAGGGACCAAAATAAACCCGGGGGGCCCCCCGTGCCGGGGACCCAAAACCCACAGGGCCAAATGAAAGGGAACCCCAAGGCCCCAGGGGCCAAAAACCCACGGGGCCCCAAACCCAAAAAGGGGCCCCCAAGGGACCCATGGGGACCCAAAACAACCCACAGGGACCCATAAATGGCCCCGGGGGACCCCAAGTGACCCATGGGGACCCACAACAACCCACAGGGACCCATAAATGACCCACAGGGACCCCAAGGGCCAGGGGGGCCCAAAAAACCAAAAAAGGGGCCCCAAAAATGACCCCTGGGACCCAAGGACCCATGGGGCCCCCAAACAAAAACCCCCCGGGACCATAAAGCCCACGGGACCCAAGGAAATGGGAAAAAACAAAACCCTCCCCAGGGCCCCCAAAAGGGGGACCCCCCCCAAAGGGCCCCAAAAGGGGAAAACCCATGGGGCCCCCAAAAAAACCACGGGGCCCCCAAAAAACCCCGGGCCCCCCAAAAGGGACCAGGGGCCCAAAAACCCCACGGGCCCCAAAAATGCCCGGGACCCCAAAGGAAAAACCCAGGGGGCCCAAACAACCCCAGGGACCAAATAAAGAACCGGGCCAAAAAAGAAACCCAGGGGGCCCCACAAAAACCCCACGGGGCCCCCAAAAAAGAACCGGGGCCCCCAAAGCAGGGGACCCAAAAAAACCACGGGACCCTAAATGAACCGGGGGACCCCAAGGCCCCGGGGGGCCCCACAAAACCCCAGGGGGGCCCAAAATAAACCCCGGGCCCCCGGATCCATGGGCCATAAAATACGGGGCCCCAAAATGCCCCGGGCCCCGGGGGGGGGGCCCCAAAACCCCACAGGGCCCAAAAGCCAAGGGGACCCAACGACCTGGGGCCCCTAACAAACGGGGCCCCAAAAAGGGCCAAAAGGGCCCCCAAGAGCCCCAGGGGACCACAAAACCCAAAGGGCCCAAAAAAGCCTTTTCCCCCCAAGGGCCCTAAGTCCCCCAAGGAAAAACCCACCCCCCATTCCCCCCAAAGGGGGAAAAAAGGAAACCCCCCCCCTCCCCCCAAAAGGTTATGGAAAGAACCGGCCCCCAAGTCCCCTAGGGGGAGCTGGACCCCCCCACCCCCCCAAGGGCGCCCCAACCCCAAAATGCCCCCCCGCCCCCCCCCCCCCAAATGCCAGACCGTGGGGAAGACCCGCGAACGGTCCCCCGGGCACTCGGTTCTCCCTAAAACCCCAAAAAGTGGGGGGTCCCCTTATCCCTGCCCCCGGGGGGGAAAACACGGGGGGGGGAGAACAAGGGGGTCACCAAAAGGGGGTCCCTCAGGGGGTCCCTCAGGGGGTCCCCACGGGGTGCCCCCCCCCCCCCCCCCCCCCAACTCCTGGTTTAGGGAAGAAGCGTTGGGGAATGCGGCCCGGTCTCGGGGGGGGGGGGGGGAGCATGGGGAGCCCCCCGAAAAAAAGAAATTCCCCCAAAATTACGTTCCCCCCCCCCCCCCCAGAAGGGGGGCCGACCCATGGATTTGGGCCCCCCCCCCCCCCCCCCCCTTTCCCCCACCTTCCCCGGCCCAAGCCCCGGGGGGGGCATCGGAGACCGCACCGCTTCCCCACTGCCCCCGCGGCGGAAGGGCTGTCCCGTGGCTTCAGGATTTGAGGGGGGGGGGGGGGGGGGGGCCCCGCTCCGGGGGTCGGACCCCAAATTTTGGGGGGCCCCACCAAAAACCCCCAAACCCCCCCTAAAAAACCCCGGACCCGGGAAACCAAAACCAAAACCAAAACCCCAAAAAGGGGCTTTCGACCCAAAAAAACCCCCAAAAATTGGCCCCAATTTCCCCAGCGCCCAAACACTTGGGCACAGAAGCACAGTTTTTCCCCCCCCCCCCCCCGTGCGACCCCAGACCCTTTTTGCACCCACACCCCCATTTTCCCCCCCCGACCCCCTTCCAACCAAAACCCCCCAATCCCCCCTTTTCCAACCCCCACACCCCCACCCCCCATCCCCCAAATTTTTTGCCAAATCCCCTTTTTTACCCCAAACCCCCCTTCCCAAACCCCCAAACCCCCCATTGCCCCACCCCCTTTTCCAACCCCAACCCCCCAACCCCCCCCTTTCCCCCCCCAAAACCCCCACGATGCCCCCACCCCCATTTTCCCCCAAAACCCCCGGCGCCCCCAATGCCCTTTTCAACCCCAAATCCCCACTGAGCCCCCCCCCCCCCCTTTTGACCCACCCCCCAGGCGGGCCCCCCCCCCTTTCCCAACCCAAACCCCTTTCCAACCCCCCCCCCCCTGGCCCCAGACCCCCTTTAACCCCCACCCCCCCCGACCCCATATTGCCCCCAAAAACCCCCCTGACCCCCAAATCCCCCAATTTTAACCAAACCCCCATTTCCCCCCCAAAACCCCCCTATTTCCCCCCAACCCCCCGCTGCCCCCATAAACCCCAGCCCCCACCCGCCATAGAGCCTTGGGGGCCAGCCCATTGACCAAAACCCCCCCGGGTGCCCCCAAAACCCCCCTTTTCCAACCCACCCCCTTTGGGCCCCTAGCCCCCCTTTCCCAACCCCCCAAAAACCTACCAACCCCCTTTCCCCAACCCAAATCCCCCAGGCCCCAACCCCCATTTTTGTCCCCAACCCCTCCGTGTGAGCCCCCCCCTTTCCCCCCAATACCCCTTTCCAACCCCCCCCCCCATGAGCCCCAGCCCCCCTTTTTCCCCCCCCCCCCCACTTTCCCCTTTCCCCCCCCCCCCCCCCCCCCAAAAATTTGACCCCACCCCCCCCTTTCCCCCCAAACCCCTTTAACCCCCCCCCCCCATGTGCCCCAGCCCCCCTTTAAACCCCCCCACCCCCCCCCCAATCCCCCCTTTTTTCCCAAACCCCCCCCCCCCCCCAAAATACCCCCTTTTCCCCAAACCCCCCATCCCCCCAAACCCCTTTCCCCCCCCCCCCAACCCCCAAATTTTCCCCCCAAGCCCCCTTTTAAAAACCCCCCAAAAACCCTTTTCCCAAAAACCCCCCCCCCCCCTGATCCCCAAAAACCCCCCTTCCCCAAACCCCCCAAACCCCCCCCCAAAACCCCCTTTTTCCCCCTAATCCCCCCAATCCCCCCATTTCCCCCCCCACACCCCCCCTCACCCCCCCAAAAAACCCCCCCTTTTTAAACCACCCCCCAAATTTTCCAAACCCCCAAAACCCCCTTTTTCCCAACCCCCCCAACCCCCCCCTGACCCCAAAATCCCCCCTTTCCCCCCCCCCACACCCCCCCCAAAACCCCCCAAACCCCCAAACCCCCCACCCCCCCCACCAATCCCCCCTTTTCCCCCCCTTCCCCCCCCCAATCCCCCCATTTCCAACCCAAAACCCCCAAAAAAAACCCCCTTTCCCAAACCCCCCATTCCCCCCCCAATCCCCCCTTTTTTTCCCAACCCCCCCAACCCCCAAATATGCCCCAAACCCCCCAAAATTTTGCCCCAGCCCCCCTTTTTCCCAACCCAAAACCCCCCAACCCCCAAAAACCCCAATATGCCCCCAACCCCCCCAACCCCACCCCCCCCCCAAAACCCCCCAAAAAAAACCCCCCCACCCCCCCCTTCCCCCCCAAACCCCAAATTTTGACCCTACCCCCCCCAATTTCCCCCCAACCCCCAAAAATTCCCCGTTTTGATTCAAAACCCCTTTTCCCAAAAAAAAAACCCCCCCTTTTTACCCCAAACCCCCCCTTTTTCCCCCCAACCCCCCCCGGCTGCCCCCTTTTTAAAGCCCGAACCAGCCATGGGCCCCCGGGCCCCGCGCACCCCCGGGCCCCGCCCCCCTGCCCCAAAAGGGAGCACCCAGACCGCCCCCGGACCCCCAAAACCCGGGGGGGGGGCAGCCCCAGGGGCCCAGGGGGGAAAACCCTCGGGCGGAAAAACACGGACCCCCGGGGGGCCCCCCGGACCAAAAACCCCCGGTCGGGGGGGGACCCCCGGGGGCCCCCAAATTTTGGGGGGCGGGGGACCCCAGGGGGGGGGATTGCAGTTTGGGGTGGGTTTTAAAGGGCCCCCCAGGTAGGGGCCCCAAAAGGTTTTAGGGGGGTTTCCCAGTCCCCCGGGGGCCGGGTTTTAAGGGGCCCCCAGGTAGGGGAATTGGGGCCCCTTAAGGGGGTTTTTCCCCCGGTTTGGGGGCCCCAGGAGTGGGCCCTGCAGCAGGGGGGGCCGGGGGTTTTAAAAGGGCCCCCCGGTAGGGGAAAAAGGGGGAAGGGAAAGGGGACCCGTTAGGGGGGTTGGCCCCCCGGGTTTTTTTTTTTCCCCCTTTTTTGGGGGCCCCAAGGTTTTGGGGGGAAACCCCCGGGTTTAAGGGGGATCGCAGTCCCCGGGCCCTTGTTAAAAAGCCCCCCGGTGTGGGATTCCAAATGGGTTTTGGGGAAAGGCCCCCCGGGTTGGGCCCCCCAAAAGGGGGGTTTGTGGGGCCCTTTGGAAGGGGGCCCCCGGGGTTTCCCTTTGGTTAAGGGGGCCCCCCGGGGGAGGGATCTGCGTCCCCCGGGCCTTTGGTTTAAATTTGGGCCCCCCAAGGGGAACTGGGAAAACCCCCAGGGGGGGAAACCCCAGGTTTTTGGGGGGGTTTGGGGTTAAAAGGGCCCCCCAAGGGGGTTTGGGGCCCCCCCGGTAGTGGGATCGGGCCATTCACCGGGCCCCCCCGGTTAATGGGCCCCCCAGGAGGGGACTTTTCTGGGCTTTTGGTTAATGGAAACCCCCGGAGGGGATCCCCGTTACCGGGGCCCTTTTGGTTTTAAAGGGGCCCCCCGGGTTTTTTGGCCCCCCGAGTAAATTTTGGGGCCCCCCGGGGAGTGGGACCCCCAAGTAGGGGTCTGCAGCCCCCGGTCCTTTTTAAATGGGACCCCAAAATAGTGGGATCCCCAAAGTTTTGGGGGTTGGTTGGGGGGGCCCCGGGTTTTTGGGGCCCCCGGGGGGGGGAAACTGCAGTCAAAAGGGGCCTTGGGGGAAGGGGCCCCCCGGTTTGGGGGGGCCCGGGGTCAAGGCCCTCAGGTAGGGGCCCCCCGGTTTAGTGGGACTGCAGTTACTGGGGGGGGTTTTAAAAGGCCCCAAAAAAGTGGGACCCCAAAAAATGGGATCTGAGTAAAGGGGGGCCTTTGGGAAGGGGAACCCCAGGTACGGGAACCCCGGGTGGGTTTCTAATTAGGGGTGTTGGTTTTGGGACCCGGTAGTGGGATTGCAGCCCCCGGGGTCCGGGTTTTAAGGGAAACCCCCGGAAACCCGGGCCCCCCCGGGGCAGGGGGATCTGCCCTGGGGGGTTTTTTGGTTTAAAAGGGAAAAACCCCCGGGAGGGACCCCCAGGCGGGGGGGTTCCCGTTTTGGGGGGGGGGTTTCCCTGGGCCGGGGGAAAATTTTGGGCCCCCCCTTTAACAAAAACCTAAAAGGGCCCTGCAGTAAGGGGCCCCCCGGGAAAAGAAAAACCCCGAAGCGGGCCCCCGGAAAAAAGGGTTTTGTGTCCCGGGGCCCCCGTTACGGGGCCCCCCTTTTTGAGCCTCCGGTTTTGGGTTCCCGGGTTTTGGGATTCGGGGGTTTTGGGGGCCCTTTAAAAGGGCCCCCCCGGGGCTTTTGGGGGCCCAAGGAAAAGGGGCCCCGCCAACCTTTGGGGGGCCCCATTAAACCCCGGGGGGCACCCGGGCCCGGGGGCCCATAAAACCCCCGCCACCCGGTTCCGAAAACCCCCCCTCCCCGGTGCCCCCCCCAAACCGACAGCCCCGGGGGCCCCCCCGGGGTTTCGGTTCCTTTTCCCCTTTGGGTTTTCCCTTCCCCCGGGTTTTGGCTTCCCCAAACCGCCGAAAGAAAAGGAGGGGAAGGAGTGGGCCCCCTGTGAACCGCGCCGGCCAAGGACGAGGGGGGGGGGAAAGGGGCGGGGGGGGCGGGCCGCCCGCGGCGGGGTCCCCGCCCCCCCCAAAAACCCTGAGCCCCGGGTTGGGGGGGGTAGGGGGGGGGTTTCCCCAAAATTTGGGGGGCCCGGGGGGGGGGGGGGGGGGGGTAAAAACCCCGCCCTTTTGGCCCCCGGGGGGCCCCAAAGGGGGAAAAAAGGGGGGGGGGGGGGGGGCTCTCCCTTTTTTTGGGGGGGGGGGGTTCTCCGGTAGTTTTTCCCCCCCTTGGGGGGGGGCCCGGGGGGGGGGGGGGGGGGGGCGGGCCGGGGCGGGGGGGGGCGAAGCTAAAACCCGGTTTCCCCGGGGGCCCCCCGGGGGGGCCAAGGGGGTCCGATGGGACTGGAGGGGGAGGGGTCCTGGAGGGGGGGGGGGGGGTCGGGGCTGAGAATGCGGGGGGGGGGAAGGTGGGAGGGGGACACACGACACTTTGGGTGTCCCCCGAGGGGGGGGGGGGGGGGGGGGAGGTGACATCACCACTGGAGCGGGGGAGGGGGGTGTGACAACACCCAGGGACAGCGGAGACGGCGGGGGTGGCACCCTGGGATGGGGTGACAGCACCCACGGGAGGGGGGGGTGACAGTGACACCCGCTGGGGGGTGAGGGCACCCATAGAGGGTGGTGATGACACCAAGGGGGCGGCAACACCCGTATGGGCTGACAACACCTGCAGGGTGACAGCGACACCCACTGGGGGGGGGGGGGGTGACAACACCTGCAGGGTGACAGTGACACCCACGGGGGGGTGACAACACCCATAGCGGGGTGACAACACCTGCAGTGTGACGATGACACCCATCGGGGGGGTGACAGCACCCGTAGTGGGGTGACAACACCTGCAGGGTGACAATGACACCCACTGGGCGTTGACGATGACACCCACTGGGGGGGGGGGGGGGTGGCAGCACCCATGGTGGGGTGACAACACCTGCAGGGTGACAGCGACACCCATTGGGGGGTGACAACACCTGCAGGGTGGCAGCGACACCCACTGGGGGGTGACAGCACCCGCGGGGGTTGACGATAACACCCATGGTGGGGTGACGATGACACCCACTGGGGGTGACAACACCTGCAGGGTGACAGTGACACCCACGGGGGGGTGACGATGACACCCATGGGGGGGGGAGGGTGGCAGCACCCATGGTGGGGTGACAACACCTGCAGGGTGACAGCGACACCCATCGGGGGGGTGACAACACCTGCAGGATGACCCATCGGGGGGGGTGACAGCACCCATGGTGGGGTGACAACACCTGCAGGGTGACAGCGACACCCACGGGGGGGGTGACAGCACCCATGGTGGGGTGACAACACCTGCAGGGTGACAGCGACACCCGTCGGGGGGGGCGACAGCACCCACGGTGGGGTGACAACACCTGCAGGGTGACAGCGACACCCACGGGGGGGGTGACAGCACCCATGGTGGGGTGACAACACCTGCAGGGTGACAGCGACACCCGTCGGGGGGGGCGACAGCACCCACGGTGGGGTGACAACACCTGCAGGGTGACAGCGACACCCGTCGGGGGGGTGACAACACCTGCAGGGTGACAGCGACACCCGTCGGGGGGGGCGACAGCACCCACGGTGGGGTGACAACACCTGCAGGGTGACAGCGGCACCCATCGGGGGGGTGACGATGCCACCCATCGGGGGGTCGGGCGGGGGGCGATAACACCCATAGGCGGGGTGACGACCCCCGAAGGGGGGGCGGGGGGGCGGGGGGTGGGGGCAGCGCCGGCCGCCCGTCACACGTAATACTCCTTGTCCTTGTTGCGCCGCGCTTTGCCGGCCGCCTTCGGGGGGTTCCCGACCGATTTCTCCTTGGGGGTCCCCGCGACAGAAGCGGGGACGGCGGCGACGTTATCGGCGTTGTCGGGAGCCGCGGATCCGGCGGTTCCGATGTAATGCCGGCTCTGGTCCACCTGGTAGGAACCCTCGTCCCTGTTGCGGTACTTGTACATGGCGTAGAGGAGGATGAGGATGCAGAGGGCGGCCGCCGCCACGATGCCCACCACCATCCCGGTGGTCCCGCCGGCTTCGCGCACCACCTCCACGGCACCGGGGGCGGCGGCGGCTGTAGGGACAGCGGGACGGGGGGTGACGGGGACGACCGTCGCCCTCCCGCGACCCAACCCGCCCTCCCGCGGATGCCGTTCGCCGGCCGGCACCAAACCGGGCAGCGGACCGGCGGCGGTGACGGCAACGGCGGTGACGCCCGGCGGGGTGACGAGGTCGCGGTGCCGGGTGACGGCAAGCCGGTCGTCCTCATCGTCGCCGCCGCCGCCGCGGGGCCGAGAAACGAAATCCTCATCGTCCGCCGGCGGGGCGTTGGCGTCCGCCGCCTCCCCCGAGGCGAAACCCGACGGCTCCTCGCAATCGGGACCGCAGCCCGGGGGGGCGGCGCGGGGGGACGGGGAGGACGGGGACGGGGAGAGCGGGGCAGCAGCCAGGACGAGCTCACCGCCTGCGGAGACACAGAGAGGTTCAGTCGGATTCGGCCGAACCCCCGCACCGCTCCCCCCCCAACCCCCGCGCGGCGCCCCCGCACCGCAACGCAGGAGCCGTTCGTGCGCTCCGCGGGTTTTTGGGTGGGTTTTTTTTTTGGGGTTTTGGGTTTTTTTTTCCTGTTCTTTCGGGCCGTTTCAGAGCTTTTCTGCATCGGGATTTGTGGGGCGTGTTTTATTAATTCGTTTTGGCCGTTTTCCTCTCCTTTTTTTTTTTTTTTTTTTAATTTTTGACGCTTTTTGGATCGTTCTGTGCCCGTTTTCACCTTTTTTTTTTTGCCCCCCCCCCCCTTTTTTTTTTTTTTTTTTTTATGACCCATTTTGGCCTTTCTTTGACCATTTGCATCCTTTTTTTGGCCTTTGTCTTTTTTTTCTTAATTTTTTCCTCATTTTTTTAAGAGCAAACCGCGGCGCTGCCGTCAACTTACATCGAGGGATGGGGCCGGGTGATTTTAGCGTGGAGAAAAAGAAATTGCAGGAAGGAAGGAAAAGCACACAAAAAAAAAAGAGAAAAAAGAAAGAAAACAAAAAAAAAGAGAGAGAGACTTCGGTGAGAAGGTGCCGAGCGCGGCCCCGTGCGCTGCCGACGGCCTCGGCGTCCCCCGGCCAGCGGGCCGGCACCCGTCCGTCCATCCATCCAGCCAGCCGTCTGTCCATCCACCCATCCATCATCCATCCATCATCCATCATCCACCCATCCATCATCCACCCATCATCCATCATCCACCTGTCCACCCATCCATCATCCATCCATCATCCATCATCCATCCATCATCCATCCATCATCCACCCGTCCATCATCCATCCACCCGTCTGTCCATCCATCCACCCACCATCATCCACCTACCCATCCATCATCCACCCATCTGTCCATCATCCACCCGTCCATCAACCACCATCCACCCGTCCACCACCCCATCCATCATCCATCCGTCATCTTATATGGCACCCTCTGTCCATCCACTTCAACCACCCGCCATACAGTCAGCACCAGCTGCCTGGCTGTCGTCTGTCATCCGTCTGTCCACCCACTCCATCCCTCAGGCCATCCACCCGCCACGCAAACTGTCCCATGCTGTCCATACCCACCCATTTTTTAAATAAATCCCATCCATCCAACCATCTGCCAGTCCGTCTGTCCATCCGTCCGTTCAGCCAGCCAGCCAGCCAGCCAGCCGCCCGTCTGTCCATCTGTCCATCCATCCACCCAGCTGTCCATCCATCCACCCATCCATCCACCCATTCATCCACCCATCCGTCCGTCCACCCAGCCATCCGTCTGTCCATCCATCCATCATTCACCCATCCATCATCCATCCACCCATCCATCTGTCCATCCACCCAGCCATCCATCTGTCCGTCCATCCACCCAGCTGTCTGTCCGTCCACCCAGCCATCCGTCTGTCCGTCTGTCCATCCACCCATCCATCCGTCCGTCCATCCACCCATCTGTCCATCTACCTGTCCATCCATCCACCCGTCTGTACATCTATCCCTCCATCCGTCCACCTGTCCACCCGTCTGTCCATCCATCCATCCATCCATCCGTCTTTCCGCCCATCCGTCTGTCCTTCTGTCCGACCACCCACATCTCCATCCGCACAGGGCCGCATCCATTCCCCACCCCTCTCTCCATCTGTCTGTCCGTCTGTCCACTGTCCGTCCGTCCGTGGGGACCCCCTCCATGTCCTCGCTGGGTCACAGATATCGGGGGACGCCTCTGCGTCCTCCCTGAGACCCAAACGTGTGGGGCTGTCCCTGTCCTGGTGGGGGAGGGAAGGGGGCGGGGTGAGGGGTGGGGGGGGGGGGGGGGGGGGGGGGGGGGGGGGGGGGGGGGGGGGCTGATGTTGGGGGATATTGGGATGTCCCCAGTGGGGCCCAAATATTTGGGGTCATCCCAGTATCCTCAATAGGATCCAGATGTTGGGGGACACTGGGATGTCCCCAGTGGGGCCCAAATATTTGGGGTCATCCCAATGTCCTCAATAGGACCCAGATGTTTGGGGACACTGGGATGTCCCCTGTGAGGCCCAGATGTTTGGGGTCATCCCAATGTCCTCAATGGGACCCAGATGTTTGGGGTCATCCCAATATCCTCAATGGGACCCAGATGTTGGGGACACTCCAATGATGTCCTCAATGGCACCAAAATATTTGGGAGGGGGGACCAAAATATTTGGGGGGGGACCAAAATATTTGGGGACGTTGGGGTATTGGGGTGTCCTCAATGGGATCCAGATGTTGAGGGACCCCACCCACCCCCACCTTCCCAGTGTCCCCATGTCCGTCTGTCCGTCCGTCTGGGGTGGGGCCACAGCGTGCGAGGACGGGGCTGTGTGCGTGGGGGGGTGGGGGGGGGAACTGCGCACACACACGTGTGTGTGCGTGTGTGCGTGCGTGAGCCGTGCACACGCGTGTGCTGCGGTGGCTGTGGGGTGTTGGGGGGCGGCGGGAGGGAGGTTGAGGGGGGAAGGGGGGGTGGGCCGTGCCCCGGGACTGGCGTGCGTTGCACACGCGTGTGCCCCGGGGGGGGCCCTGAAGAGCAGCACCCACCTGTGCCGGGCTCGCACTCCTCCAGGTCCTCATCATCACTCGGGCACTCGGCCGAAGCCACCAGGAGGTCATCCGTGTTCTGGGGGGGAGAGAGGGGGGGGACATCGGTGGGTCACCCCCATGGGGACAGCGGTGATGCTGGACCCCCCCTGGGGACACTGGTGTCTCTGGTTCCCCCCCCCTTGGTGACGACGGTAGGGCTGGGGACAGTGGTGGTGCTGGGTCCCCCCCTTGGTGACACCATTGGGTTGGGGACAGCGGTGATGCTGGACCCCCCCTGGGGACACTGGTGTCTATGGTTCCCCCCCCCCCTTGGTGACAACAGTAGGGCTGGGGACAGTGGTGATCCTGGGCCCCCCCCCTTGGTGACACTGTTGGGTTTGTAGACAGCGGTGACGCTGGACCCCCCCTTGGTGACACCAGTGGGGTTGGGGACAGTGGTGATGCTGGCCCCCTCCTGGGGACACTGGTGTCACTGGTTCCCCCCCCTTGGTGACACCAATGCGTTGGGGACAGCGGTGATGCTGGACCCCCCTGGGGACACTGGTGTCTCTGGTTCCCCCCCCCGTGGTGACAACAGTAGGGCTGGGGACAGTGGTGGTGCTGGGTCCCCCCCTTGGTGACACCATTGGGTTGGGGACAGCGGTGATGCAGGACCCCCCCTGGGGACACTGGTGTCTATGGTTCCCCCCCCCATGGTGACAACAGTAGGGCTGGGGACAGTGGTGATCGTGCCCCCCCCCCCCCTTGGTGACACCAATGGGGTTGGGGACAGCGGTGATGCTGGACCCCCCCTGGGGACACTGGTGTCTCTGGTTCCCCCCCCCCCCTTGGTGACAACAGTAGGGCTGGGGACAGTGGTGATCCTGGGCCCCCCCCCTTGGTGACCCATGGGGTTGGTGACACCCCCCGGTGGTCACTGGTTCCCCCCCCCCCCCCTTGGTGACACTTGGCTGGACCCCCACCAGTGGGGTTGGGGACAGCGGTGATGCCTGACCCCCCTGGGACACTGCTGTCACTGGTTCCCCCCCCCTCCTTGGTGACACTTGTGGGTTTGGAGACGCTGGACCCCCCCTTGGTGACACCAATGGGGTTGGGGACAGCGGTGATGCTGGACCCCCCCCCCCCTGGTTCCCCCCCCCTCCTTGGTGACACTTGTGGGTTTGGAGACGCTGGACCCCCCCTTGGTTCCCCCCCCTCGGTCACACCAGTGGGGTTGGGGACAGGCGTTTTGCTGGACCCCCCCCCCCCCCGAGGACACTGGTGCTCCTGGTTCCCCCCCTTGGTGACAGCAGCGGCGCTGGGAGCAGCTCTGACCCCCCCCCCCCCCCAAAGACCCCCATCCCCCCTCTCCCCATAAGCGACCCCCCCTTCCCCCCCCCACCCACTTTACCTGCGCCACGGTGTCCCGCAGGGTGGGCGACCGCCCCCGGCGAGTGGTGGTGGTGGCCATGGTGGTGGTGGTCTCCATAATAGTAGTGGCCATATCTGGGGGGGCGGCGGTAGCCGGACCGGGGGGGGCGGCGGGGGGGGGCGGCGGATCCCCCACCAAGCGAAGGTCGCCTTCAGCTCGCACCCTTGGGTGCCCTTCGGCCGCCAGCGCCAGCACCTTCAGCCCGTTGTAGTACAAACCCGAAAGCTGCCCCTGGAACGGCCGACCCCGGTCGCGGCCCCCAACCCGAACGGCTGCCTGGCTGTTGAAGATGGTGAGCTGTCGGCCTGCGGGAGGGGGGGGGGGAAAGGTAAAAGGGGTTGGGGGGAGGCAGGGGGGTGAGGGACCCCCCCCCCCCCCCCCAAAACGGGAAGGACTGGTGACTGGTTCCCCCCCGATCAAAGCGGGGCTGGGCAGAGGGCAGCTTCTGACCCCCCCCCAAATGGGGATTGAAAGAAAGAACCCAAACGCATGACCCCACGATGTGCCCCTAAAGTGGGGACGGGGCAGAGGGAATCCTAAATAGTGTTCCAAATTGCCCCTGGGGATGGGAATCCCAAAGGGGTGGTGACCGCCCCAAAATGGGGATGGGAAAGAGGGAATCCCAAATAGTGCATCATGACCCCAAAATGTGCCCCAAAATGGGGATGGGAAAGAGGGAATCCCAAATAGTGCATCATGACCCCAAAATGTGCCCCAAAATGGGGATGGGAAAGAGGGAATCCCAAATAGTGCATCATGACCCCAAAATGTGCCCCAAAATGGTGACGGGACAGAGGGAAATCCAAATAGTGCATCATGGCTCCAAAATGGGGATGGGACAGAGGGAATCCCAAATAGTGCTCAGTGATCCCAAAATGGTGACGGGACAGAGGGAAACCCAAATAGTGCTCGCTGATCCCAAAATGTGCCCCAAAATGGGGATGGGAAAGAGGGAATCCCAAATAGTGCATCATGACCCCAAAATGGTGATGGGACAGAGGGAATCCCAAATAGTGCATCATGACCCCAAAATGTGCCCCAAAATGGTGACGGGACAGAGGGAATCCCAAAAGAGTCCATTATGGCCCTAAAATGGAGATGGGATAAAGGGAATCCCAAATAGTGCTCACTGATCCCAAAATGGTGACGGGACAGAGGGAAACCCAAATAGTGCTCACTGATCCCAAAATGTGCCCCAAAATGGGGATGGGAAAGAGGGAATCCCAAATAGTGCATCATGACCCCAAAATGTGCCCCAAAATGGTGACGGGACAGAGGGAATCCCAAATAGTGCTCACTGATCCCAAAATGTGCCCCAAAATGGGGATGGGAAAGAGGGAATCCCAAATAGTGCATCATGACCCCAAAATGTGCCCCAAAATGGGGATGGGAAAGAGGGAATCCCAAATAGTGCATCATGACCCCAAAATGTGCCCCAAAATGGGGATGGGACAGAGGGAATCCCAAATAGTGCTCACTGATCCCAAAATGGTGACGGGACAGAGGGAATCCCAAATAGTGCTCACTGACCCCAAAATGTGCCCCAAAATGGGGATGGGAAAGAGGGAATCCCAAATAGTGCATAATGACCCCAAAATGGGGATGGGAAAGAGGGAATCCCAAATAGTGCTCACTGATCCCAAAATGTGCCCCAAAATGGTGACAGGACAGAGGGAATCCCAAATAGTGCATCATGACCCCAAAATGTGTCCCCAAATGGTGATGGGATGATGGGAATCCCAAACAGTGTTGCACCACGGTCCCAAAAACCCCAAATTCTGCCCCAAAACAGTGATGGGATAAAAGGAATCCCAAACAGTGCTCACTGACCCCAAAATGGGCTCCAAAACAGTGATGGGAAAAAGGGAATCCCAAAAGTGCACCACGACCCCAAACTGTGCCCCAAAACAGTGATGGGATGATGGGAATCCCAAACACTGTTGCACCACTGCCCCAAAAATCCCAAATTCTGCCCCAAAACAGTGATGGGATAAAGGGAATCCCAAATAGTGCTCAATGACCCCAAAATTGGCCCCAAAAGAGTGATGGGAAAATGGGAATCCCAAAAGTGCACCACGACCCTAAAATGTGCCCCCAAATGGAGGTGGGACAGAGGGAATCCCAAATAGTGCAACATGGGCCCCAAAATCCCAAATTCTGCCCCAAAACAGTGATGGAAAAATGGGAATCCCAAATAGTGCTCAATGACCCCAAAATTGGCCCCAAAAGAGTGATGGGAAAATGGGAATCCCAAAAGTGCACCACGACCCTAAAATGTGCCCCCAAATGGAGGTGGGATGATGGGAATCCCAAATAGTGCAACACGACCCCAAAAATCCCAAATTCTGCCCCAAAACAGTGATGGGATAAAGGGAATCCCAAACAGTTGCACCAAACTGCCCCAAAACAGTGATGGGAAAATGGGAATCCCAAACACTGTTGCACCACTGCCCCAAAAATCCAAATTCTGCCCCAAAACAGTGATGGGATGATGGGAATCCCAAAACAGTGATGGAAAAATGGGAATCCCAAGTGCTCAATGACCCCAAAACTGGCCCCAAAACAGTGATGGGATGATGGGAATCCCAAACACTGTTGCACCACTGCCCCAAAAATCCCAAATTCTGCCCCAAAACAGTGATGGGATGATGGGAATCCCAAATAGCGCACCACGGCCCCAAAAATCCCAAATTCTGCCCCAAAACAGTGATGGAAAAATGGGAATCCCAAATAGTGCTCACTGACCCCAAAATGGACCCCAAAACAGTGATGGGAAATTGGGAATCCCAAAAGTGCACTACGGCCCTAAAATGTGCCCCCAAATGAAGGTGGGAAAATGGGAATCCCAAATAGTGCACCATGGCCCCAAAAATCCCAAATTCTGCCCCAAAACAGTGATGGAAAAATGGGAATCCCAAATAGTGCTCACCGATCCCAAAATTGGCCCCAAAACAGTGATGGGAAAATGGGAATCCCAAATAGTGCACCACGACCCTAAAATGTGCCCGCAAATAGAGGTGGGAAAATGGGGATCCCAAATAGTGCACTACGGCCCTAAAATGTGCCCCCAAATGAAGGTGGGAAAATGGGGATCCCAAATAGTGCACCATGGCCCCAAAAACCCCGAATTCTGCCCCAAAATAGTGATGGGAAAATGGGAATAGTGATGGGCCCCAAAAATGGGAATCCCAAATACCGTGACCACCAAAACAGCCCAAAACGGCGATGGGAAAAACGGGAATCCCGAAAATTGCGGCACGGCCCCAAAACGGCGGCGTTGTGCCCCCCAAAACGCACGAGGGGTGACCTGGGTTGGGGGGCTGGGGCATCCTCAGTCGTGCAAACCGCAAAACCCCAAAATCCCACCGTTGTGCAAACCCTTGCAAACGGCGATGGCAAAAATCGCCCCGTGAATCCCCAAATTGCAAACACCGTCCTCGGCCCAAAACGGCGGCTTGTGCACCCAAAAACCGGCGGCGATAAAACACCATCCTTGCCCCAAAATGCACTCGTGCAAACACGGTGCTGCAAACACCGGTGCTCCCCTCGCACGAGGGCACATTTTGGGTTCAGATTGGGCACTTTTGGGGTCACCGAGTCCGACCCTACCTGACTGGGGGGGGGTTGGGGGGCCAGGGGGGGCACGCGGAGCCGTCGTGCAAAACACCATCCTCGTGCAAAACACCATCCTCGTGCAAAACACCATTCTCGTACAAAATGCCATCCTTGTGCAAACATATCCTTGCACAAAACACCATCCTTGTGCAAACACCATCGTCACGCAAACACCGTCCTCGTGCAAACACCATCCTCCCGTGCAAACACCCATCACGCAAACACCTCCTCGTGCAAACACCAAAACATCCTCGTTGCAAACATCGTCCCCGTGCAAACACCATCGTCACGCAAACACCGTCCTCGTGCAAACACCATCCTCGCACAAACACCATCCTTGTGCAAACACCATCATCACGCAAACACCGCCCTTGTGCAACACCATCCTTGCCCAAACACAGCCCTCGTGCAAACACCATCCTTGTGCAAACACCATCATCACGCAAACACCGCCCTTGTGCAAACACCATCCTTGCCCAAACACAGCCCTCGTGCAAACACCATCCTTGTGCAAACACCATCATCACGCAAACACCGCCCTTGTGCAAACACCATCCTTGCCCAAACACAGCCCTCGTGCAAACACCATCCTCACGCAAACACCACCCTCGTGCAAACACCATCCTTGCCCAAACACCATCCTTGTGCAAACACCATCATCACGCAAACGCCGCCCTTGCCCAAACACAGCCCTCGTGCAAACACCACCCTTGTGCAAACACCATCCTCGCACAAACACCATCCTTGTGCAAACACCATCATCACGCAAACACCGCCCTTGTGCAACACCATCCTTGCCCAAACACAGCCCTCGTGCAAACACCATCCTCACGCAAACACTGCCCTCGTGCAAACACCATCCTTGCCCAAACACTGCCCTCGTGCAAACACCATCCTCGCACAAACACCATCCTTGTGCAAACACCATCATCACGCAAACACCGCCCTCGTGCAAACACCATCCTCACGCAAACGCCATCCTCGTGAACACACCATCCTCACGCAAACACCACCCTCGTACAAACACCATCCTTGCCCAAACACCGCCCTCGTGCAAACACCACCCTCACGCAAACGCCATCCTCGTGCACACACCATCCTCTTGCACACACCGCTGCGCACACACGATTGCAATCAATCCTTGTGCACCGCGCGGATGCACGCTTTGTGCACACACTTGCACGCACGGCACGCACGCTTTTCCTTGTGTGCAATAGCCTCGTGCACACGCCATCCTCGTGCACGCTCACCGTGCACGCAAAACCAGTGAGCTCGCCGTTCTTGTGCACACACACCCTCGTGCTTGCACGATGCGCACACTCGCGCCACTCAGCTTTGTGCTCTTGTGCTCCTCGCACGCCTGTGCACGCGCACACTTGTGCCACTCACCTGCGCCACGACCCTCGTGTCCCTTGCACGCGCGTCATCCTCGCGCTTTCTCACGCCCGTGCGCTCACACACTCGTGCACTCTCATGCTTGCGCTCCTGGCACACCTGCGCACACTCACACACGTGCGCGTTCACACGGGCACTCGCACGCTCGTGCCGCCCACCCGCACTCTCAGCCCTCCGCTCCTCACGCACTCGTGCCGCTCTCCCCCTCGTGCTCCTCGCACGCTCGTGCACTCACACTCGTGTGCTCTGGGCAGGGGGCGGGGTTATGGGGTTTTAGCGGATTTATGGGGGTTTACAGCGCGGTGGGGGGGGGGTTGGGGGGGGGTCCCTATAACTGGGGAAGGGGGGGGAGGAGGGGGAGGGGGGGGCCGGGCGGTGGGGACACCGTGGGGACACGGGGTGAAACCGGGTCATGTGACACCGGGACACGGGACGCTGAGGTCACGTGACACCGGGGTGACAGGCGGTGGGGGTGTGGGGGGGTCATGTGACATGGAGGCCACGTGACGCCACGTGTGATTTTTGTCCTCAACACCCGGACCGGGTGACACCCAGGTCAGGTGACAACACGGACAGGTGACACCCAGACTGTGTGACACCCAGGTCAGGTGACAACATGGACAGGTGACACCTGGACTGTGTGACAACGTGGTCAGGTGACAACACGGACAGGTGACACCCGGACCATGTGACACCCAGGTCAGGTGACAACACGGACAGGTGACACCCAGACTGTGTGACACCCAGGTCAGGTGACAACACGGACAGGTGACAACCGGACCGTGTGACAACGTGGTCAGGTGACAACATGGCCAGGTGACACCCAGACTGTGTGACACCCAGGTCAGGTGACAACACGGACAGGTGACAACCGGACCGTGTGACACCCTGGTCAGGTGACAACATGGCCAGGTGACACCCAGACTGTGTGACACCCAGCTCAGGTGACAACATGGCCAGGTGACAACCGGACCGTGTGACAACGTGGTCAGGTGACAACACGGCCAGGTGACACCCAGACTGTGTGACACCCAGCTCAGGTGACAACACGGCCAGGTGACAACCAGACTGAATGACACCGGGACTGGGTGACAACTTGACCAGGTGACACCCAGAATGAATGACAGCAGGACTGGGTGACACCCAGTCCAGGTGACACCCAGTCCAGGTGACAACATGGTCAGGTGACAGCCGGACCAAGTGACACCCAGTCCAGGTGACACCAGGGCAAGGTGACAACATGGCGAGGTGACACCAGGGCCTGGTGACACCCAGACTGAGTGACACCGGGTGACACTGGGACCGGGTGACGACCAGGTGACAGCGCGTCCAGGTGACACCACCCAAGTCACGTGACATCTCACCCGAGTGACACCGCGTCCAGTTGACACCTCCTACAGGTGACACCTGTACCGTGTGTCACCGGAACCACGTGACACCCAGACCACGTGACACCCAGACCACGTGACGCCCTGACCACGTGACACCCTGACCACGTGACACCCTGACCACATGACGCCCTGACCACGTGACGCCCAGACCACGTGACGCCACGTCCCTACACCACGTGACGCCGGGGTCACGGGACAACCAGGTCACGTGACCCCGTGTCCCAGCCGTGTCCCCAGCCCGGGCTCTTTGGGGCTCGTTAGGGCGGCGCTAACGAGTTACCTTTGTCGAGTAGCCACTCATCGACTACCCGACCGAGCCGGTAGGGGATTCGCTGCCTGGCAATCGCCAGCCTCTCGCTATCCGCGCTGCCTTGAAGAGGAGAAGAGGGTTAGGGGCGATGGGGGGGGGACAGCGGGGGCAACGGCGGGGGGGTCGGGGGGGTGGTGGCACCAGGAGTGTCGGTGTGACACCAGTATGGTGAGTGTTGGTGTCAAGGTGATGTCAGGTGGCACCAGGAGTGTCGGTGTGACACCACTATGGTGAGTGTTGGTGTCAAGGTGATGTCAGGTGGCACCAGGAGTGGCGGTGTGACACCACTATGGTGAGTGTTGGTGTCAAGGTGATGTCAGGTGGCACCAGGAGTGTTGGTGTGACACCAGTATGGTGACAGTGTTGGTGTCAAAGTGATGTGAGGTGCACCAGGAGTGTGACACCAGTATGGTGACAGTGTTGGTGTCAAGATGATGTCAGGTGGCACCAGGAGTGTCGGTGTGACACCACTATGGTGACAGTGTTGGTGTCAAAGTGATGTGAGGTGCACCAGCAGTATGATACCAGTATGGTGAGTGTTGGTGTCAAAGTGATGTCAGGTGGCACCAGGGATGTCGGTGTGACACCACCATGGTGACAGTGATGGTGTCAAGATGATGTCAGGTGGCACCAGGAGTGTTGGTGTGACACCAGTATGGTGACAGTGTTGGTGTCAAGGTGATGTCAGGTGGCACCAGGAGTGTCGGTGTGACACCACTATGGTGAGTGTTGGTGTCAAGGTGATGTCAGGTGGCACCAGGAGTGTCGGTGTGACACCACTATGGTGAGTCAAGGTCAAGGTGATGTCAGGTGGCACCAGTGGCACCAGTTGTGTGACAAAGTATGGTGACAGTGTTGGTGTCAAAGTGATGTGAGGTGCACCAGGAGTGTGACACCAGTATGGTGAGTGTTGGTGTCAAGGTGATGTCAGGTGGCACCAGGAGTGTCGGTGTGACACCACTATGGTGAGTCAAGGTGATGTCAGGTGGCACCAGCAGTGTGTGACACCAGTATGGTGACAGTGTTGGTGTCAAAGTGATGTGAGGTGCACCAGGAGTGTGACACCAGTATGGTGACAGTGTTGGTGTCAAGATGATGTCAGGTGGCACCAGGAGTGTCGGTGTGACACCACTATGGTGACAGTGTTGGTGTCAAAGTGATGTGAGGTGCACCAGCAGTATGATACCAGTATGGTGAGTGTTGGTGTCAAAGTGATGTCAGGTGGCACCAGGGATGTCGGTGTGACACCACCATGGTGACAGTGATGGTGTCAAGATGATGTCAGGTGGCACCAGGAGTGTTGGTGTGACACCAGTATGGTGACAGCGTTGGTGTCAAGGTGATGTCAGGTGGCACCAGGAGTGTCGGTGTGACACCACTATGGTGAGTGTTGGTGTCAAGGTGATGTCAGGTGGCACCAGCAGTGTCGGTGTGACACCACTATGGTGAGTCAAGGTGATGTCAGGTGGCACCAGCAGTGTGTGACACCAGTATGGTGACAGTGTTGGTGTCAAAGTGATGTGAGGTGCACCAGGAGTGTGACACCAGTATGGTGAGTGTTGGTGTTAAGGTGATGTCAGGTGGCACCAGGAGTGTTGGTGTGACACCAGTATGGTGACAGTGTTGGTGTCAAGGTGATGTCAGGTGGCACCAGCAGTGTTGGTGTGACACCACTATGGTGACAGTGTTGGTGTCAAAGTGATGTGAGGTGCACCAGGAGTGTGACACCAGTATGGTGACAGTGTTGGTGTCAAGATGATGTCAGGTGGCACCAGGAGTGTCGGTGTGACACCACTATGGTGACAGTGTTGGTGTCAAGGTGATGTCAGGTGCACCAGCAGTGTGTGACACCACTATGGTGAGTGTTGGTGTCAAGGTGATGTCAGGTGGCACCAGGAGTGTTGGTGTGACAACAAGACGTGGCTGTGGTATCACCACCAGTGTCACCATCATGTCACCGTGACCTGACTGTGACAACACCACTGGTGTGACGACAACACCACAACACCACTGGTGTCACCGTGACAATAAGATGACACCATTGGTGTCACCATGACAACACCACAACACCACTGGTGTCACCAGGAGACCACAACAAGTGTCACCATCACAACACTGCTGGTGTCACCATGACCTGACCGTGGTACCACCGTCAGTGTCACCATGATGTCACCATTAGTGTCACCGTGATCTGATTGTGGTATCACCATCACTGTCACCATGATGTCACCAGGACGCCACCAACAGTGTCACCATGATGTCACCACGACAACACCATGGGTGTCACCATGGCAACACCTTCATGGCACCACTGGTGTCACCATGACCTGACCATACTTTCACCATCAGTTGTCACCATGATGTCACGAGGACACCACCACCGGTGTCACCATGACCACACCTTTGGTGACACTGCGACCTGACCGTGGTTTCACCATCAGTGTCACCATCAGTGTCACCATGACAACACCATGACACCACCATTGGTGTCACCATCGGTGTCACCATGGCAACAGCATGACACCACCATCAGTGTCACCATCAGTGTCACCATGACAACACCATGACAACACCATTGGTGTCACCATGACAACACCATGACAACACCATCAGTGTCACCATTGGTGTTACCATGACAACACCATGATCCCACCATCGGTGTCACCATGACAACACCATCGGTGTCACCATTGGTGTCACCATGACAACACCATGACACCATCATCAGTGCCACCATCGGTGTCACCATGACAACACCATGACAACACCATGACACCACTGCTGGTGTCACCATCAGTGTCACCATGACAACACCATGACACCACCATCGGTGTCACCATCGGTGTCACCATGACAACACCATGACACCACCATCGGTGTCACCATCGGTGTCACCATGACAACACCATGACAACACCACGACACCACCGCTGGTGTCACCATCAGTGTCACCATCAGTGTCACAATGGTAACACCATGACAACACTATCAGTGTCACCATCGGTGTCACCATGACAACACCATGACACCACCACCGGTGTCACCACCACCCAACCACCCGCGCTGTCCCCGCGTCGTGGGGGGGGGGGGATGTGGGTGGGGGGGAGGGGGAGGTTTGGATTTGGGGGCGTTTATGCGGCCTTTAGGGGGGCGTTAGGGGGTCCTCGTTAGCGCGGGGGCCTCGTTAGCGCGGGGGCCTCATTAGCATCAGCACCTTCGTCAGGATGGGGGGGGGGGGGGTCTAGAGGGGGCTTGCAGGGCTATAGGAATCTCTGGGGGATCTATGGGTGGGGGGATCTATAGGGTATGGGTCTATAGGGGTCACAGAGGGGGGGGGTCTGGGGGTCTGGGGGTCTCCATAGGGCTGTGGTTGCTATAGGGAAGCTATAAGGTGTTGGGGGGGGGGACTATGGGTGCCGGGAGGGGTCACAGAGTGCTGGGAGGGCGGCTGTGGGGCAGCTGTAGGGTGGCTGGTGTGCTATATGGGCGCTATAGGGTGTGCTCTGGGTGCTATGGGGCTCTGTAGGTCTGCTCTGGGTGCTATGGGGCTCTATAGGTCTGCTCTGGGTGCTATGGGGCTCTATAGGTCTGCTCTGGGTGCTATAGGGCTCTATAGGGTGTGCTCTGGGTGCTATGGGGCTCTATAGGTTTGCTCTGGGTGCTATAGGGCTCTATAGGGTGTGCTCTGGGTGCTATGGGGCTCTATAGGTCTGCTCTGGGTGCTATAGGGCTCTATAGGTCTGCTCTGGGTGCTATGGGGTGCTATAGGGTGTGCTCTGGGTGCCATAGGGCACTATAGGGTGTGCTCTGAGTGCTATGGGGTGCTATAGGGTGTGCTCTGGGTGCTATAGGGCGCTATAGGGTGTGCTCTGGGTGCTATGGGGCTCTATAGGTCTGCTCTGAGAGCTATGGGGCTCTATAGGTCTGCTCTGGGTGCTATAGGGCACTATAGGGTGTGCTCTGGGTGCTATGGGGCTCTATAGGGTATGCTTTGGGTGCTATAGGGCGCTATAGGGTGTGCTCTGGGTGCTATGGGGCTCCATAGGTCTGCTCTGGGTGCTATAGGGCACTATAGGGTGTGTTCTGGGTGCAATGGGGTGCTATAGGGTGTGCTCTGGGTGCTATGGGGCTCTATAGGTCTGCTCTGGGTGCTATAGGGCTCTATAGGTCTGCTCTGGGTGCTATGGGGTGCTATAGGGTGTGCTCTGGGTGCTATAGGGCACTATAGGGTGTGCTCTGAGTGCTATGGGGTGCTATAGGGTGTGCTTTGGGTGCTATAGGGCGCTATAGGGTGTGCTCTGGGTGCTATGGGGCTCTATAGCCTGCTCTGGGTGCTATAGGGCTCTATAGGTCTGGTCTGGGTGCTACAGGTGCTCTCTAGGTCCTCTTCAAATGTTATGGGTGCCTCATAGGTGGCCTGTGAGACCTATAGGTGCCCTACAGGTGCCTTAACTGCCATATAGATGCCCTAACCTCCCTATAGGTGCCCTACAGATGCCCTCCAGGTGCCCTAACCATCCTAACCGCCCTACAGGTGCCCTATAGATGCCCTCCAGGTGGCCTAACCATCCTAACCGCCCTATAGGTGCCCTACAGATGCCCTCCAGGTGCCCTAACCATCCTAACCTCCCTATAGGTGCCCTACAGATGCCCTCCAGGTGCCCTAACCATCCTAACCGCCCTATAGGTGCCCTACAGATGCCCTCCAGGTGCCCTAACCATCCTAACCTCCCTATAGGTGCCCTACAGATGCCCTCCAGGTGCCCTAACCATCCTAACCGCCCTATAGGTGCCCTATAGATGCCCTCCAGGTGCCCTAACCATCCTAACCGCCCTATAGGTGCCCTACAGATGCCCTACAGGTGCCCTAACCTCCCTATAGGTGCCCTACAGATGCCCTCCAGGTGCCCTAACCATCCTAACCTCCCTATAGGTGCCCTACAGGTGCCCTAACCATCCTAACCGCCCTATAGGTGCCCTACAGATGCCCTCCAGGTGCCCTAACCATCCTAACCGCCCTATAGGTGCCCTACAGATGCCCTCCAGGTGCCCTAACCATCCTAACCGCCCTATAGGTGCCCTACAGATGCCCTCCAGGTGCCCTAACCAAGATAACCTCCCTAAGGTCTCCCTAAATGCCCTCCAGGTGCCCTAACCATCCTAACCGCCCTATAGGTGCCCTACAGATGCCCTCCAGGTGCCCTAACCATCCTAACCGCCCTATAGGTGCCCTACAGATGCCCTCCAGGTGCCCTAACCATCCTAACCGCCCTATAGGTGCCCTACAGATGCCCTACAGGTGCCCTAACCTCCCTATAGGCACCCTAACCGCCCTACAGGTGCCCTAACCTCCCTATAGGTGCCCTACAGATGCCCTCCAGGTGCCCTAACCATCCTAACCGCCCTATAGGTGCCCTATAGATGCCCTCCAGGTGCCCTAACCATCCTAACCGCCCTATAGGTGCCCTACAGATGCCCTCCAGGTGCCCTAACCATCCTAACCGCCCTATAGGTGCCCTACAGATGCCCTCCAGGTGCCCTAACCATCCTAACCGCCCTATAGGTGCCCTACAGACCCCCTCCAGTGCCCTAACCCCCTAACCTCCCTAGGTGCCCTAAGATGCCCCCTAGTTGGTAACCCCTAACCCCCTATAGGTCCCCTATAGATGCCCTCCAGGTGCCCTACCCATCCTAACCGCCCTATAGGTGCCCTATAGATGCCCTACAGGTGCCCTAACCTCCCTATAGGTGCCCTACAGATGCCCTCCAGGTGCCCTAACCTCCCTATAGGTGCCCTACAGATGCCCTCCAGGTGCCCTAACCATCCTAACCGCCCTATAGGTGCCCTATAGATGCCCTCCAGGTGCCCTAACCATCCTAACCGCCCTATAGGTGCCCTATAGATGCCCTCCAGGTGCCCTAACCATCCTAACCGCCCTATAGGTGCCCTACAGATGCCCTCCAGGTGCCCTAACCATCCTAACCTCCCTATAGGCGCCCTATAGATGCCCAAAGGTGCCCTAATGCCCCCCCCCTAACCACCCCTATAGGTGCCTACAGATCCCCCAAAACCATCCAGATGCCCTCCAGGTGCCCCCTAACCATCCTAACCGCCCCAACTGACCCCTACAGATGCCCCCTAACCCCCAAGTGCCCTATAGATGCCCTCCAGGTGCCCTAACCATCCTAACCCCCTATAGGTGCCCTACAATGCCCCCAGCACCGATGACCCCCTAACCATGACCCCAAAATCCCCCCCCAAGGTGCCCCCAAAAGATGACCCCCCCAGTGTGCCCCAAAATGACCCTAAGGTGACAACATGACCCAGGGACCCCCAACCGATGAGGACCCTAAAACGGCCCCAATGACCCCAAACACCCCCCCAACAAAGACCCCCCAATGATGCCCCCAGTGCACCCAACCCCAACAAGTGACCCCTAACCCCCCAGGACCCCACAGATGCCCCCAAAGACCCCAAATACCCCAATGACCCCCAAAACCCCAATGACCCCCCAATGACCCCAACCAATGACCCCAACCCATGACCCCAAAAATGGGACCCCAATGACCCAAAAACCCCCAAAATGACCCCAACCCGATGACCCCAAAACCCCCCAACCCCCACAACCAATGACCCCAACCAATGACCCCAACCAAAGAACCCAACCCTGCAGACCCAGCCAATGACCCCAATGACCCCAACAAATGACCCCAAAACCCAACCAATGACCCCCAACCCATGACCCCCAATGACCCCCAATGACCCAACCCCCCAAAATGACCCCCCCCCAATGACCCCAACCCCCAACCAATGACCCCAATGACCCCAAAAACCAATGTCCCAACCCCAACCCCCACCCCAATGACCCCCAATGACCCCCAACGACCCCAATGACCCCAATGACCCCACACCAATGACCCCACATCAATGACCCCAACCCCCAACCAATGACCCCAAAACCCAACCAATGACCCCAACCCCCAACATATGACCCCAAACCCCAAATCCCAATGACCCCACACCCCACCCAATGACCCCCAAAACACCCCCCAATGACCCCCAAAATGACCCCAATGACCCCCAACACCCCCCACCCCAACCCCCAACATATGACCCCAATGTCCAAAACCAATGACCCCACCAATGACCCAAAACCAACCCCAATGACACCCCAATGACCCCAAACCCAACCCCCAAACCCCAAAACAGACCCCAACCCCAATGGACCCCAAACCCCAATGGGACCCCCAAAACCCCCAACCCACCCAACCCCCAATGACCCCAACCAATGACCCCAATGACCCCAACCAATGACCCCAACCCCCCCCCCCCAAAAAACCCCAACCCAAATGACCCCCATGACCCCAAAATGACCCCAAAATGACCCCCCCAACCCCAATTGACCCCAACCAACCCCCCAACATGACCCCAAAACCCCCAAAATGACCCCACCAAGGACCCCCCCAATGACCCCAACCCCAACCACATGACCCCCACAACCAACCCCAACACCCCCAAATGACCCAAAACAACAACCCCAACCAATGACCCCAAAAGCCAACACCCCAAAAACCCCACACAACCCAAAACCCCCCAAAAACCCCAAATGACCCCAAAAACCCCAACCACGACCCCAACCAACCCCAACCCAAACCAATGACCCCAAACAACCCCCAAAAACCCCAACCACACCAACCCAATAACCCCCCAATGACCCCCAATGACCCCAAATGACCCCAACCAACAATGACCCCAAACACGACCCCAACCCCAACCCCAAAACCAACGACCCCCCAACTCCCCCAAAATGACCCCAACATCCCACCCCAACCAATGACCAACAACACCCCCCCAATGACCCCAAACCAAAAACCCCCCAACACCCCAAAAACCCCAACCCCAATGACCCCCACAATGACCCCAAACACAACCCACAACACCAGACCCCCCAAACCCCAACGACCCCAACATCCCCAACCAACGACCCCAACAACCCCCCATGACCCCAACCCCAACCAACACCCCCAACCAACGACCCCAACCAACGACCCCAACATCCCCAACCAACGACCCCAATAATGGGGGGTTGGGGGGGATGGAGAGAATGGGGGGAGCGGGGAATGAGAGAGGAAGGGGTGGGGGGAGGATTTATTGGGGGTGTTTGGGGGGGGGGGAACCAAATGATGGGGGGTAATGTGCGTGCAACGTGTCCCAAATGCACAGCAAACAGCCCCCAGATTGCTGCTGCTGCCCCACATCCACCGCCGCTGCCCCCATTCCACTGCAAGTGGTCCCAAATCCGCTTCAAATGGCCCCAAATCTGCAATAAATGGCCCCAAATCTGCAATAAATGGCCCCAAAACCGCAATAAATGGCCCCAAATCCACAGCAAATGGCCCCAAATCCGCAACAAATGACCCCAAATCTGCAATAAATGGCCCCAAATCCACAGCAAATGGCCCCAAATCTACAGCAAATGGCCCCAAACCCACAGCAAATGGCCCCAAATCCACAGCAAATGGCCCCAAATCCGGAATAAATGGCCCCAAATCCAAACAGGGAACGCATAAATGGCCCCAAATCCACAGCAAATGGCCCCAAACCCACAGCAAATGGCCCCAAATCCACAGCAAATGGCCCCAAATCCGGAATAAATGGCCCCAAATTCACAGCAAATGGACCGAAATCCAGAATAAATGGCCCCAAATCCACAGCAAATGGCCCCAAAACTACAGCAAATGGCCCCAAATCTGCAATAAATAGCCCCAAATCCTCAGCAAATGGCCCCAAATCCTCAGCAAATGGCCCCAAATCTGCAATAAATGGCCCCAAATCCAGAATAAATGGCCCCAAATCCACAGCAAATGGCCCCAAATCCACAGCAAATGGCCCCAAATCTACAGCAAATGGCCCCAAATCCAGAATAAATGGCCCCAAAACACACAAATACCCCCAATTCAAATCACAACAAATGGCCCCAAATGCCCCCACATGGCCCCAATCACAATAAATGGCCCCAAATCCACCACAAAATACCCTAAATCCACAAGAAATGGCCACAAACCCACAGCAAAATACCCCAAATCCACTGCAAAATAACCTAAATCCACAGCAAATGACCCAAATCTACAACAAATGACCCCAAATCTACAAGCCCTAAATGCAATACCCCAAATTTCCACACAAATGCCCCAATCCACATCCACAAATGCAAAATCCTCCCAAATCCAACAACGAAATGACCCCCCAAATCGGCACAAAATGGTCCCAAATCAATGACACTACAACAAATACCCCAAAAAAATACAACAAATGGCCCCAAATCCACACAAAATGGACCCCAAATCCAATAAACTCCAAAATGGCCACAAACCCCACAAATCTACAACAAAATACCCCAAATCACAAAAAAATGCCCCCAAATCTGCAAATGGCCCAAATCCCACAACAAAGGCCCCAAATCTGCAACTGGGCCCCCCAAACCCCAATTCCGCAAAAATCCCAAAAAATCTGCCCCAAATCTTCAACAAATGGCCCCAAATCCACAACAAATGACCCAAAATCTTCAACAAATGGCCCCAAATCCACAACAAATGGCCCCAAATCTTCAACAAATGGCCCCAAATCCACTGCACATGTCTCAAAACTGCTGCAAACTGCCCCAAATCTGCTGCAGCTGCCCTACGGTGCAAAACAAATGGCCCCAAATCCTCTTGAAATGGCCCCAAAACCAAGGAAATGCCCCAAATCCACAGCAAAGGGTCACAAAGTGGGTAAAAGTGGCCCCAAAACCATTGGAAACGGCCCCAAATCGAATTCACAGTGCCTCAATTCTGACACAACTGCCCCAAATCTGCTGCAAACAGCCCCAAATTCACAGCAAAAGGCCCCAAATTTGTAGGAAATGGTCCCAAATTCACAGCAAAAGGCCCAAATTTGTGGGAAATGGCCTCAAATTCACAAGAAAAGGCTTCAAATTTGTGAGAAATGGCCCCAAATTCACAGCAAAAAGCCCCAAATTTCTGAGAAATGGCCCCAAATTCACAGCAAAAGAACCCAAATTTGTGAGAAATGGTCCCAAATTCACAGCAAAAAGCCCCAAATTTCTGAGAAATGGTCCCAAATTCACAGCAAAAAGCCCCAAATTTCTGAGAAATGGCCACAAATTCACAGCAAAAGGCCCCAAATTTCTGAGAAATGGCCTCAAATTCACAGTAAACAGCCCCAAATTTGTAGGAAATGGTCCCAAATTCACAGCAAAAGGCCCCAAATTTCTGAGAAATGGTCCCAAATTCACAGCAGATGGACAAAAAAAGCAAAAGGCCCAAATTCTGAGAAATAGGGCCACAAATTCACAGCAAAAGGCCCAAATTTGTGAGAAATGGCCCCAAATTCACAGCAAAAGGACCCAAATTTCTGAGAAATGGTCCCGCTCAGCCCTATTGCTGAACCCTATAGCTCTGCCCCGTAGCTCAGCCCTATAGCTCAGCCCTATAGCTGCCATATAGCTCAGCCCTATAGCTCAGCCCTATAGCTCAGCCCCATAGCCCTGCCCCATAGCGCCGCCCCATAGCGCCGCCCCATAGCGCTGCCCCAGATCTCCATCCGCCCCATCCTTCCGCCTCCGGCATCCCCCGCCCGCAGCCCCCATCCCCCCACCCCACAAATCCCCCCACCCCACAAACCCCCCCCCCCCCCTCCCCCCATCCATCCCACATCCCTCGCCCCCCCCCCGCCCCACATTTCCCCATCCATCCATCCGTCGGCTCCCCCCATCCATCGCCCCACATCCTTCATCCCCCCCCCATCTCCCACCCCCCCATCACCCACCCCCCCATCTCCCACCCCCCCATCGCCCCCCCACCCCCTCCCCGGACCCACAGCTTCCCATCCATCGGCCTCCAGCCCCCCCCCCACCCCACATCCTTCACCCCACAACCCCCCCCCTCCATCCTTCCCCCCCCCCCCTCCCCCCCCCCCCCACCCCACACCCCCCCCCCCCCCCTCCACCCCCCCCGCCGCCCCCCCCCCAGGCGATGCTCGACCCCCTCTGAGCCCCCCCCGCCCCCCCGCCCTGGCCCCCCCCATAACCCCGGGGGGGGGATCCGGGCCCCCACCCCGGGGGGGGCATTCGGGGTTCCCCCCCCCCGTCCCCCCCCTCCTCCAGGCCCCATTTTGGGGCCATTCGGGCCCATTTTGGGGAAAAGATTCGGGTCCCCCCCTCCCACTCGGAATCGTTTTGGGGTGAATTCGGGGGATTTGGGGGCTGCGGTGCTGGCGGTTGGGGGGGAATTTGGGGGGATTTGGGGTCTCCCCGTCCCCATTTTGGGGTGAATTGAGGCAGATTTGGGGTCTCCCCATCCCCATTTTGGGGTGAATTGGGGCAGATTTGGGGTCTCCCCATCCCTATTTTGGGGTAAATTTGGGGTAATTTGGGGTCTCTTCATCCCCTTTTTGGGGTGAATTGAGGCAGATTTGGGGTCTCCCCATCCCCATTTTGGGGCAGATTTGGGGTCTCCCCATCCCCATTTTGGGGTCAATTGGGGCAGATTTGGGTCTCTTCATCTCCATTTTGGGGTAAATTTGGGGTCTCCCCATCCCCATTTTGGGGCAAATTGAGGCAGATTTGGGGTCTCCCCATCCCCTTTTTGGGGCAAATTGAGGCAGATTTGAGTCTCCCCATCCCCATTTTGGGGTAAATTTGGGGTAATCTGGGTCTCTTCATCTCCTTTTTGGGGTAAATTTGGGATCTCCCCGTCCCCAATTTGGGGCAAATTTGGGGTCTCTTCATCCCCATTTTGGGGTGAATTGAGGCAGATTTGGGGTCTCCCCATCCCCTTTTTGGGGTGAATTGAGGCAGATTTGAGTCTCCCCATCCCCATTTTGGGGTGAATTGGGGCAGATTTGGGGTCTCCCCGTCCCCATTTTGGGGTGAATTGAGGCAGATTTGGGTCTCTTCATCTCCATTTTTGGGGTAAATTTGGGGTCTCCCCATCCCCATTTTGGGGTGAATTGGGGCACATTTGGGTCTCTTCATCCCCTTTTTGGGGTGAATTGAGGCAGATTTGGGGTCTCCCCATCCCCATTTTGGGGCAAATTGAGGCAGATTTGAGTCTCCCCATCCCCATTTTGGGGTGAATTTGAGCAGATTTGGGGTCTCCCCCTCCCCATTTTGGGGTCAATTGGGGCAGATTTGGGTCTCTTCATCTCCATTTTGGGGTAAATTTGGGGTCTCCCCATCCCTATTTTGGGGTGAATTGAGGCAGATTTGGGGTCTCCCCATCCCCATTTTGGGGCAAATTTGGGGTCTCCCCATCCCATTTTGGGGCAAATTGAGGCAGATTTGGGGTCTCCCCATCCCCTTTTTGGGGCAAATTGAGGCAGATTTGAGTCTCCCCATCCCCATTTTGGGGTAAATTTGGGGTAATCTGGGTCTCTTCATCTCCTTTTTGGGGTAAATTTGGGATCTCCCCGTCCCCAATTTGGGGCAAATTTGGGGTCTCCCCATCCCCATTTTGGGGTAAATTGAGGCAGATTTGGGGTCTCCCCATCCCCATTTTGGGGTAAATTTGGGGTCTCCCCCAATTTGGGGCGAATTGAGGCAGATTTGAGTCTCCCCATCCCCATTTTGGGGTAAATTTGGGGTAATTTGGGTCTCTTCATCTCCATTTTGGGGTCTCCCCATCCCCATTTTGGGGTAGATTTGGGGTCTCCCATCCCCATTTTGGGGTGAATTGGGGCAGATTTGGGGTCTCCCCATCCCCATTTTGGGGTAAATTTGGGGTCTCCCCATCCCTATTTTGGGGTAAATTGGGGCAGATTTGGGGTCTCCCCATCCCCATTTTGGGGGTAAATTTGGGGTCTCCCCCAATTTGGGGCAAATTGAGGCAGATTTGAGTCTCCCCATCCCCATTTTGGGGTGAATTGGGGCAGATTTGGGGTTTCCCCATCCCCATTTTGGGGTAAATTTGGGGTAATTTGGGTCTCCTTGTCTCCATTTTGGGGTAAATTTGGGGTCCCCCATCCCCATTTTGGGGTAAATTGAGGCAGATTTGGGGTCTCCCCATCCCCATTTTGGGGTAAATTTGGGGTCCCCCATCCCCATTTTTGGGCTCCCCCCATTCCTCTCCCCCATTTCAGGACCCCTCAATCTGTGCCCCCCCCTGTTGGGGGTCTCTCCCCATTTTAGGCCCCCCCCAAATTTTCAGATCCCCCCATTTAGGGTCTCTTCCCCTCCCCCCCCCCCCATTTCAGGACCCCCCACATAAGAACCTTCTTCCCATTCCACCCCCACCCCCATTTCAGGACCCCCCCCCTCAATTTCCCCCCCCTCCCCATTTCACACCCCCATCCATCATTTCAGGACCCCCCCCCCCATTTCAGGATCCCCCCCCATTTCAGGACCCCCACCCCAATTTCAGTCCCATCCCCCCCCCCATTCCAACCCCCCCCTCTTCATTCCAGGACCTCCTATTTTAGAACCCCCCCCACCTCCCCATTTTAGACCCCCCCCCCATTTCAGACCCCCCCCATTTCAGGACCTCCCATTTTAGCCCCCCCCCATTTCAGGACCTCCCATTTTAGCCCCCCCCCATTTCAGGCCCCCCCTCCTCACATCAAAACCTCCCATTTAACCCCCCCCCCCCCCCCCCATTCCAGGACCCCCCCATTCCAGGACCTGCCATTTTAGTTGCCCCCCCCCACTTTCACAACCCCCCCCCATTCCAGGACCCCCCTCCCCAAGTTAAAACCTCCCCTTTTAGGCCCCCCCCCCCACCCCACTCTAGGACTCCCCTTTTAGCCCCCCCCATTTCAGGCCCCCCCCCCATTTCAAGACCTTCCACTCTTGACCCCCCCCCCCCCCCCATTTCAGGACCTCCCATTTTTAGGCCCCCCCCCCCATTTCACAGCCCCCCCCCATTTCCAGACCCCCCCCTCCCACCCCCCCCAATTTCAGGACCCCCCCCCCCATTTCCTCCCCTTTTAGCCCCCCCCATTTCAGGACCCCCCCCCCCTCCCCATTTTAGGCCCCCGCCCCCCCCCCCCCCCATTTCAGGATTCCAGAGGCCCCCCCATTTCAGCCCCCCCCTTTTCATGACCTCCATTCTTGGCCCCCCCCCCCCCTATTCCAGGACCCCCCCCCATCATTCCAGAACCCCCCCATTTCAAGATCTCCATTCTAGGACCCCCCCCCCATTCCAGAACCCCCCTCCTCACACCAACACCTCCCCTTTTACCCCCCCCCATTTCAGGACCCCCCCATTTTAAGACCCCCATTCCAGGACCCCCCTCCCCACACCAAGATCTCCTTTTTTAGCCCCCCCCTCCAATTCAAGGACCCCCCCCATTTCAGGAGCCCCCCCATATCAGGACCTCCCCTTTTAGCCCCCCCTCACCAATTCAGGACCCCCCCCATTTCAGGACCTCCACTTTTAGCTCCCCCCCCATTTCAGGACCCCCATTCCAGACCCCCCCCCAATTCCAGAAGCCCCCCTCCCCACACCAAGACCTCCCCTTTTAGCCCCCCCCCAATTCCAGGACCCCCCCCCCATTTCAGGAGCCCCCCATTTCAGGACCTCCCCTTTTAAGCCCCCCCCCCCAATTCCCGGACCCCCCCCCCCCCATTTCCGGACTCCCCCCATTTCAAGACTCCCCCCCATTTCCGGACCCCCCCCCCATTTCAGGACCTCCCATTTTAGGCCCCCCCACAAATTCCATGAACCCCTCCCCCCCCCCCATTTCAGGACTCCCCCCATTTCAGGACCTCCCATTTTAGCCCCCCCCCATTTCAGGACCCCCAATTCCAGAACCCCCCTCCCCACACCAAGACCGCCCCTTTTAGCCCCCCCCACCAATTCCACGCCCCCCCCCCCCCCCATTTCAGGACCCCCCCTCATTTCAGGACTCCCCCCATTTCAGGATCCCCCCAATTCCAGGACCCCCCCCCTATTTCAGAACCTCCCATTTTAGGCCCCCCCACCAATTTCAGGACTCCCCCCTGATTTCAGGACCTCCCCTTTTAGCCCCCCCCCCAATTCCAGGACCCCCCCCCATTTCAGGACCCCCCCCTCATTTCAGGACCCCCCCCCCCTCCCATTTTTAGGACCCCCCCAGGCCCCCCATTTCAGGCCCCCCCAGGCCCCCCCCCCCAATTTCAGAACCCCCCCCCCCCCACCAATACCTCCCCATTTTAACCCCCCCCCACCCCCCCCCCCCCCCCATTTCAGGACCTCCCATTTTAGGCCCCCCCATTTCAGGCCCCCCCTTCCAGGCCCCCCCCCCAATTCCAGAAGCCCCCTCCCCACACCAAAACCTCCCCTTTTTAACCCCCCCCGATTCCAGGACCCCCCCCCATTTCAGGACCTCCCATTTTAGGCCCCCCCACCAATTCCAGAAGCCCCCCTCCCCACACCAAAACCTCCCCTTTTTAACCCCCCCCAATTCCAGGACCCCCCCCCCCCCCCCCCCCCCATTTCAGGACCTCCCATTTTAGGACCCCCCCCCCCCACCAATTCCAGGCCCCCCCCCCAATTCCAGAACCCCCCTCCCCACACCCCCCCCCCTTTTTAACCCCCCACCTCCCCCTCACCCCCCCACCCCCCCCACCCCCCCATTCCCCCCCCCCCCCACCCCCCCATTTCCCCCCTTTTTTTACCCCCCCCCCCTGCTGGCTCTGGGGCTGCTGCTGGGGGGGGGCGCGGGGGGGGCTCGCGTTTCCTCCTCTCTGTCGGCTTCTCACCGCGCTCGAGGCGCCGCCCCCGTTCATCACTTCCATAGAACCCGGCCCGGCGCCGCCCCCGTCAGCATCAACAGGGGGGGGGGCGGCCCCCGCGGCCACGGTGAGCCTTCGGCCTCGCCTTCCTCATCCTCGTCCTGGTCCTCATCCTCATCCTCATCTTCATCCTCATCTTCCTCCTCATCGTCACCTTTGGCCTCGCGTTCGTTGTTGTTTTCGTCCTCATCTTCATCGTCTTTATCACCATCATCATCGTCCTTATCCTTACCTTCATCGTCCTCATCATCTTCATCCTCACTTTCATCATCATCGTCGTCCTCATCATCCTCATCTTCGGCCTCACCTTCATCATCATCCTCATCATCCTCATCCTTATCCTTCATCCATCCCTTCCCTCCCCTCTTCCTCATTCATCATCTTCTTTTCCTCCTCATCTTCATCCTCCATTTTTTCATCGTCATCCTTATCCTTCCTTCATTCCTCATCTTCCCTCGCCTTCCTCATCCTCATCCGTCTGGTCCTCCCATCCTTCATCTTCTTTTCCTTCCTCATCTCCTCCTCATCCCTTCATCATTCATCCTCATCCCTTCCCTCCCATCTCTCATTTTTTCCCCATTTTCGTCCTCGTCTTCATCCTCATCCTCATCATCTTCATCCTCGCTTTCATCGTCATCGTCATCCTCAGCTTCGGCCTCGCCTTCCTCCTCCTCATCTTCCTCATCCTCATCCTCATCTTCCTCCTCCTCATCACCTTTGGCCTCGTGTCCGTCGTTGTTTTCGTCCTCGTCTTCATCATCCTCATCATCTTCATCGTCATCATCCTTATCCTTACCTTCATCGTCCTCATCATCTTCATCCTCACTTTCATTATCATCGTCATCCTCATCATCATTTTCTTCCTCCATTTTTCCCCTCTCTCATCCTCATTCATCCTCATCTCCTTTCATCCTCCATTTCCCATCCCCTCATCTTCATCATCATCATCCTCATCCTCATCTCATCCCATTTTCCATCCTCATCTTCCCATCATCCTTCTTCATCTCATCATCCTCATCCATTCCTCTTTCCTCCATCCTCATCTCATCATCCCCATCATTCTTCATCCATCTTCTTCCTCCTCCTCTTCCTCTTCTTCATCCCATCCTTCTCCTCTCCTTTCCCTTCCTCATCATCCTCCTCATCTCCTCCCTCTCCCTTCATCATCCTCTCCTTCCCCCTCCATCATTCCTTCCTCCTCATCTTCATCTTCATCCCTCCTCCCTTCCCTCCTTCATCCCCCTCCATTTCCTCTTTTCCCTCATCCTTCCCTCCTTTCATCATTCTCATCATTTCCTCTCCCTCCATCATCTTTCTCCCTCCTCCTTCATCTCCCCTCATCCCATTCATCCTCCTCCTCATCTTCCTCCCATCCTCATCTTCATCCTCCCATCCCCATCCTCCTTCCTCCATTTCTCCATCCTCATCTTCATCTTCCATCATCATCCTTCTCCTCCCTTTTCCTCCCCATTCATTTCCTCCTTTTTCCCTCCTTCCCCTTTTTCTTTTCTCCCTCCCCTTCTCTCCTTTTCTTCCATCTCATCATTTTTTCCCCCCTTCCTTCCTCATCTCCTCCTTTTTCTCCTCCCTTTTTTTCATTTTCATCCTCCTCTTCCTTCCTCCCATTTTTCCTGTTTTTCCCTCCTCATCCCTTCTCATCCTCTCCTCCTCCTTCATCCTTCATCTTTCATTTTCCATCTCCCATTTCATTCCCATCCTTCCCTTCCCCTTCATCTCATCTCCCCTTCATTCCTCCCATCCCTCCTCCCTCTCCTCTTCCATCCTCCATTTTCATCATCTCCTTCCCTCCCTTCATCCCTTCATTCATTTTTCCCTCCCTCCCTTCCCCCCCATTTCATCATCCTTCTCCTTCCCTCATTCTCCTCCATTTCCTCATCCTCCTCCTCATCCCCTCATCTCCCTTCCCTTTTCATCATTCCATCCTTCCCTCCATTCCCCTTCCCTCCTCTCCCTTCTTTTCCTCTCTCCTTCCTCCATTTTTTTTCATCCATCATCCTCCCCATCCTCCCCCCCCCCTCCATTTTTCATCTCATTCTCCTTCATCATCTTCTTCCTCCTCCCCCTTCCTCCCTCCCTCCCATTCTTCATCCTCTTCCCCCTTTTTCTCCCATTTTTTTTTTTCTTTTCCTCCCTTCATTTTCTTCATTTCCCTCTCTTCATCATTTTCCTTTCTTCCCTCCTCCCTCCTCATCCCTTCTTCCTTCCCTCCTCTCATTTTTCATCCCTTTCTCCCTCCCCCCCTTCATCATCCCTCCTTTTCCTCCTCCTTCCTTCCCTTTCCTCCTTTCCTCTCCCTTTTCTCCCTCCTCCCCTTCCCCCATTCTTCCTTTCCCTCCCTCCCCATCTTTTCCATCCTCATTCATTTCCTCCCTTCCCATTCTCCCTTTCCCTTTTGTCCTCGGTTCTTTCCTCTCCTCCTCTTCTTCCCTCATCTTCATTTTTTCGTCCTCCCCTCCTCCCCCCCCCTTTCCTCATCCTCAATCTTTCCTCCCTTCCTCCTCATCCTCCTTCCCTCCCTCTTCCTCCCCTTTCCTCCCATTCCTCCTCCCTCCCTCCCTCTCCTCCCCTTCCTCTTCCTCCTCATTCATTTTTCCTTCTTCCTTCATTTTTTTCCCTCCCTCCCTCTCCTTCCTTTCTCCTCCTCCTCCTTCCTTTCATCATTTCTCCTTCATTTCCTCCTCCTTCCTCTTCCTCCCTCCTTCATTCCCCCTCCTCAATCCTTCTCCTTTTCATTCCTCTCCCTCCTTCCTTCCCTTTTTTTCTTCTCATCCTTCCCCTCATCCTCCATCCTTCCCTCTTCCTTCATCCTCCTTCATCCTCTTCCATTCCTTCCTTTCCCTCATCATCATTTCCTCATTCATCAATTTCATCTTTCATCAGAAACTTTTCCTTCCTTCCTCATTTCTTCATTTCCTCATCATTTGGGGCCATTTTTCACCACATCCTTGGGCCATTTTTTCAATCCTTTTCCCTCATTTTTGCTTTTTTTGGGGCCTCCCTCACTAAAATTTGGGGATTTCCTTTCCCTTTTTTCCTCTGCATTTGGGGCCATTTCTTGCTCCTCCCTTTCCTCCTCTTCCTCTCCTGGGGCGTTTGCTCCTCATCTCCTTTGCATCTTCTTCCTCCCTTAGGCGAATTTGCTCACCATTCCTCAAAATTGGGGCCTTTTTCTGTGAATTTGGGGCCATTTCTCAGAAATTTGGGGCTTTTTGCTGTGAATTTGGGGCCATTTCTCAGAAATTTGGGGTCATTTGCTGTGAATTTGGGGCCATTTCTCACAAATTTGGGGCTGTTTAGTGTGAATTTGTGGCCATTTCTCATGAATTTGGGACCATTTCCTGTGAATTTGGGTCCATTTCCTACAAATTTGGGGCCTTTTGCTGTGAATTTGTGACCATTTCTCACAAATTTGGGGCCTTTTGCTGTGAATTTGGGACCATTTCCTACAAATTTGGGGCCTTTTGCTGTGGATTTGAGGCCATTTCCTACAAATCTGGGGCCATTTGCTGTGAATTTGGGACCATTTCTCAGAAATTTGGGGCCTTTTGCTGTGAATTTGTGGCCATTTCTCAGAAATTTGTGGCTTTTTGCTGTGAATTTGGGGCCATTTCTCAGAAATTTGGGGCTTTTTGCTGTGAATTTGTGGCCATTTCTCATGAATTTGGGACCATTTCCTGTGAATTTGGGTCCATTTCCTACAAATTTGGAGCCTTTTGCTGTGAATTTGGGGCCATTTTCTACAAATTTGGGGCCTTTTGCTGTGGATTTGAGGCCATTTCTCCCCAAATTTGGGGCTTTTTGCTGTGAATTTGTGGCCATTTCTCATGAATTTGGGACCATTTCCTGTGAATTTGGGTCCATTTCCTACAAATTTGGAGCCTTTTGCTGTGAATTTGGGGCCATTTTCTACAAATTTGGGGCCTTTTGCTGTGGATTTGAGGCCATTTCCTACAAATCTGGGGCCATTTGCTGTGAATTTGGGACCATTTCTCACAAATTTAGGGCTTTTGCTGTGAATTTGGGGCCATTTCCTACAAATTTGGGTCCTTTTGCTGTGAATTTGGGGCCATTTCCTACAAATTTGGGGCTGTTTACTGTGAATTTGAGGCCATTTCCTACAAATTTGGAGCCTTTTGCTGTGAATTTGTGGCCATTTCTCAGAAATTTGGGGCCATTTGCTGTGAATTTGGGGCCATTTCTCAGAAATTTGGGGCTTTTTGCTGTGAATTTGGGGCCATTTCCTACAAATTTGGGGCCTTTTGCTGTGAATTTGTGGCCATTTCTCAGAAATTTGGGGCCATTTGCTGTGAATTTGGGGCCATTTCTCAGAAATTTGGGGCCTTTTGCTGTGAATTTGGGGCCATTTCTCAGAAATTTGGGGCCTTTTGCTGTGAATTTGTGGCCATTTCTCAGAAATTTGGGTCCATTTGCTGTGAATTTGGGGCCATTTCTCAGAAATTTGGGTCCATTTGCTGTGAATTTGTGGCCATTTCTCATGAATTTGGGCCTTTTGCTGTGAATTTGGGACCATTTCTCACAAATTTAGGGCTTTTGCTGTGAATTTGGGGCCATTTCCTACAAATTTGGGGCCTTTTGCTGTGAATTTGGGGCCATTTCTCAGAAATTTGGGGCCTTTTGCTGTGAATTTGGGGCCATTTCTCAGAAATTTGGGGCCTTTTGCTGTGAATTTGGGGCCATTTCTCAGAAATTTGGGGCTTTTTGCTGTGAATTTGTGGCCATTTCTCAGAAATTTGGGGCCTTTTGCTGTGAATTTGGGACCATTTCCTACAAATTTGGGGCTGTTTACTGTGAATTTGAGGCCATTTCTCAGAAATTTGGGGCCATTTGCTGTGAATTTGGGGCCATTTCTCAGAAATTTGGGGCTTTTTGCTGTGAATTTGGGACCATTTCTCAGAAATTTGGGGCTTTTTGCTGTGAATTTGGGACCATTTCTCACAAATTTGGGTTCTTTTGCTGTGAATTTGGGGCCATTTCTCAGAAATTTGGGGCTTTTTGCTGTGAATTTGGGGCCATTTCTCAGAAATTTGGGGCTTTTTGCTGTGAATTTGGGACCATTTCTCAGAAATTTGGGTCCTTTTGCTGTGAATTTGGGGCCATTTCTCAGAAATTTGGGGCCTTTTGCTG
>JARXNR010000494.1:0-50062 GCA_036346035.1 Crossoptilon crossoptilon
GTTCATGTCCAGCTTCTTGCCCACCAGGACCCCCAAGTCCTTCTCTGCAGGGCTGCTCTTAAGGAGATCTTCCCCCAGCTTGTATAAATACCTGGGATTGCCCCAACCCAAGTGCACTTGGCCTTGTTGAACCTCATTAGGTTTTCATGGGCCCACTTCTCCAGCCTGTCCAGGTCCCTCTGGATGGCTTCCCTTCCTTCCAATGTATCGACTGCACCGCTCTGCAGATGACACCAAGCAATCTTGCTGAGGGTGCACTCAATGCCATCATCTATGTCATTGATGAAGATGTTGAAGAGCACCAGTCCCAAGACCGACCCATGAGGGACACCGCTTGTGACCAGCCTCCACCCTGACACAGAACCACTGATCACAACCCTTTGGCTGCGACCAACCAGCCAATTCCTAATCCATCGAACAGTCCATCCTTCAAATCCACACCTCTCCAATTTAGAGAGAAGGATGTGGTGAGGGACCACGTCAAAGGCCTTGCAGAAGTCCAGGTAGATGACATCAACCACCCTTCCCCCATCCACCGAAGCTGTCAGTCCATCATAGAAGGCCACCAGGTTGGTCAGGCACGATCTGCCCTTAGTGATGCCATGCTGGCTGTCTCAAATCGACTCTTTATCTTGTATGTGCCTTAACACAGCTAATAGGACGATCTGCTCCATGATCTTCCCAGGCACAGAGGTGAGGCTCACCAGTCTGTAGTTTCCCAGGTCTTCCTTTCTCCCTTTCTTAAAAACAGGAGTAATGTTTCCCTTTTTCCAGTCACTGGGGACTTCACCAGATAGCCACAGTTTTTCAAATACGATGGAGAGCAGCTTGGCAACCACATCAGCCATCTCTTTCAGAACCATAGGATGGATATCATCTGGCCCCATGCACGTATATACATTCAGTTTCATGAGGAGGTCTCACACTTGTTCCAATGTTACAGTGGGACAGAAACCACTCCCCGCACCCTCACCTAGAGGCTCATGGTCCTGGCTGACACGGGAAGCCTGACCACCCGTGAAGACTGAGGCAAAGCACCCATTGAGTACCTCAGCTTTTTCTATGTCTGAGGAAGCCAGCTCCCCGTTGCCTTTCATCAGAGGGGGAACACTCTCCTTGGCCTGTCTCCTCCTGCCTATTTACCTGTAGAACCCCTTCCTGTTATCTTTCACATCCCTTGCCAAGTTCAGCTCCATCTGCACCTTGGCTTTCCTAATCCTATCTCTACACACACGGACAACAGCCCTGTGTTCCTCCCAGGCTACACAACCCTGCTTTTACTTCCTGTACATTTCCCTCTTTTCCCTCAGTTTAAACTGCAGGTCCTTGCACAGCCATGACGGATGCCTGCCTCCCCTGCTCGACTTCTTCTGCTGGGGGGATAGAGAGCCATTGCACTCTCAGAAGGGTGTCCTTAAAGAGCTGCCAGCTTTGTTCTGTGCCCATGCCCTTAAGAAAGAGTTTCCCAGGGGATCCCACTCAGCAGTTCCTTGAGCAGCCGCAAGTTTGCTCTCCTAAAGCACAGGGTCCTAGCTTTGCTTTCTGCTAGGCCACATTCTTTAAGATCACAAACTCCACCAAGGCATGGTCACTACAGCCCAGGCTGTCTCCAATCTTAACCTCTCTAATGCTCTCCTCTGCATTAGTAGCAACCAGGCCCAGTAAGGCTTCACCTCGGGTTGATCCATGTACTACCTGGACCAGGGAGTTGTCCTCAACAGATTCCAGGAATCTCTTGATTGTCTGCCACGCCGCTATCCCAGCAGATATCTGGGTGGTTGAAATCCCCCATCAGGACAAGAGCCCATGAGCGCAACACCTCCCGCAGCTGAAGCAAGAAGGCCTCGTCAACAGCCACCTCCTGATAAGGTGGCCTGTAGACCCCAACCACTACATGCCCTTTGCTGGACTGAACCTTGATTTTTACCCATAAGCTCTCGACCTGATCATGGCTGTTCCTCAGACACAGCTCTTCACAATCTATCCACTTCCTAACATAGAGGGCAACTCCGCCACCCCCCTACCCTGTCCATCCCTTCTGAAAAGCCTGTAGTCCTCAATCAGGGTATTCCAATCATGGGATTCATCCCACCATGTTTCCGTGGTAGCAATTAGGTCATACTTTGCCAATCGCGCCACGGTTTCTAACTCCTCCTCCCTTCCCATGCTGCATGCATTGGTATAGAGGCACTTCAACTTAGCTATTGGCCTCACTGCCTTCTCAGAGGAGCCCTCCCTAGTACCTCCAGGACAAGTCTGGGGTTTTCCCTTACCGCCTCCCAAGATGACAGCATTCCCACACACTTCTCTGTCACCTAGTACACTCCCTCCCCGATCATATCTAGTTTAAAGCCCTGCTAACCAGCCCAGCCACCGTGTTCCCAAGAATATTTGTGGCCCTTCTAGTCAGTCAGCTCCCATCTGCCATCAGCATTCCCCCTTTCTCAAGGCTGCGTCCCAAGCCATAGTACCCAAAGCCCTAAGTATGACACCATTTGCAAAGCCATTCATTCAGCATGTCCACTCTCCTCCTTTTGTACAGATCCCAGTCACCAACTGAGAGGACAGTCCATTCAGACTGCTACAATTCTTTTTTTATCTTAGAAGAAACAATCATGACAGAGGGTCACCTCCACTGGTGCTGATATATATATTTTCTCTTTTTTAAATACAAGAATGGCATGCAGGTTCTTGTTCATCACTGGTGAGCATGCATAGCTAATGGTGATGACTACGTTGAAAAATAGTGTTTTGTAGCTGATAATTTGCTCTATCAAAAAGTGTTACTGTGCTCTTTGCATCTGTTGTAGTTTCCATGGAAATGAACAGGAGGCATTGCCCTCAGAGTGACCTATGTATCTGCAGTGCTTATGTAAGATAGGAACTAACACTTAATATTTGGCAGCACCATCTTCTAGACAGCATAAATGCTTACCAATCTCCTTTGAGCTTTCCTTCCTAAAACCCGAGAATACGAATTTTTTTTTTTATAAACACAAATGGAATGTTTTCAAATATATGGGTAGAAAATGCCTAATAGTTAAACACTCCTTGTTTGAAACAGAAGAAAACACAACACCAAGGTAAAACAAAACATATCCTGAAATGCATGCATCTGCAGGGTGTTGAAAACCAAGTGTTACAGTGAAAGGTACAATTCAGAACACTAGAATGGAGTACAAAAAACGCAATATAACAGAATAACAAAATAACAGAAAAGTTCTCTTTCAGCTATGCTGCTGCACACTTCCATTGTGGAACATTAACTGCCTGTACAGGACAAATTACCAATAATCTGAGATAGAAACACAACTTTAGTGATTTTTCACTAGATCCAAGATGCCGCTGAGTACATTCAAGTTCAAAAAATTCAAGTTATCACTTAAACAACTCAAGAAAGTGATTTTCTCAAAAAAATCAACAATTAAACACCAGTCTAATAAAAGTACAAATGCACTCACCAACTCTGGCGGCTGCATGTCATCGCAGGCATCCACATGACACTGCATCATCTTTCAGGCAGGATGAAAATAGTAAATTAATCCAAATTAAGTCCATTGCATGGAGGCTTATATGTAACTTGGCAAGCAAATGCATATATACTAATATAATGAAATGTTTTTCTGAACTACGAAGATTCAAAAGTACATGATATAGAACAGTTACAAGACTCACTCCCTTTTACTTTCATTGCAAGGAAACTGTAACTGGTCACACTCATTTATTCTCTGTTTCTGTAAATAGATTTTGCTTTTATGTAAAACAGTTAAAGGAAGAGTAAAACTTGAACAGATTTTTTTTTGTTTAAGTGCTAAAACTGTACTATATACTAAAAGATGTTACTCTCAAACACCGAAATCTTCTATTTATCCCATGCATAAGAAGAGCTGTCATTGATATACCTACATAAACAGCAGATCAAGCAGGAAAGACATGGCTTCTCATATTTTATTTCATTTCCATATACCTCATATAGCTGTTAATTAAGCTAATAATCTACTGCTGCTTAATCATATTAGCAATCTAATTACATTTTTAAAAAGTGACATATACCATATTTATGTCAGAAACGTATAACAAATGTTGAAAAATAAAACCAAGCAAACAATTATAAAAAGATAATTTGTAGAATCTACTTTAAATGGATAGCAGATTCAAATATAAATACACTTGTGCAATCTAAAAATGGTTCCTAAACTATTAGGTGCAAGATATATCATAAGATACAGAACAATTTTCTTCTCTACAGACTCATTTGTGCTAGCTACCAATTTTACCAACAAAATTAAATGAAAACCAAATGAAACAGATGGCTAAGACAAAAAGCATAGTATTAACAGGAATTTATTGACTTTTACACCTAAATGAAAGAATACGGAAACGATCTTAGTTGATGCCATCAATTCCTTAATGGACCTTTCCCTTATTTTTAAAGAACTGTCTCAGAAGATTGAAGTGTTATTAATTTCTTGTAGTATTTATATGGATAAACTAGGTTGATTTTTTTTTTTTTTTACTACATATTCCTTAATATCAAATCCCTTAAAAAAAATTTGAAAGTACTACATGTTTAAATGCATGTACCTTTATTGAAATGCTTATGTAGACCAACATATATATTAAAAATAAAAAACCAAGTAGGAATCAACTCCAAATTAAAAATAATTTAGAAATTAGAAAACAATTTTGGAAGAAAAAACAACCCACATTAAAACAAAACTAGAAAACAGCCTACACCGAAAAGCACAATGGGGTTTATGCTTTATACGCACTTGCACAGAAATGAACTGGGCCAGGGATAAGGTGTGCATCTGTTTATGTGAAGGAACCATAGGAATGTTAAAAACAAACAGAATTGGAAAAAAAAAAAAAAAAAAGAACAAAAAAATTACACCACCACATCAAGAGAAATACTGAAAATGTGTTCAGGTTTTCTCAGCTATCAAAATGGCTTTTATGGTCCATTTGATTTGGAGTAGTTGCATACTAAAATATGTAGTTCTGTAATAGAGAAACAATACAAGTCTCAACAAATTAAATCTTATAACAATAATATACAGTTAAAACAGGAAACCAAGTTAGCAGGCAAATAACTTGCTAGTTGGGTGACACTCCACACGCAAGGGGAATAAATACTTTTTGAAATTCAAATGATTTTTTTTTCCTCACATCTTGTAATTCACAAGGCTGTCAGTATTATAGCAGAAAAATAAAGTTTCAACATCCAGTCTCAATTTACCATCTTACAAGTCCTGAACTGCTGAATTCTTCCATCTTTTACAGAAAAGAGAACGAGCAGAAAAATGAGGATTTCTGTATATTCAACATATCCAAGATCATCACCATAGACATCACCTTTTAATGATCTCCTCAGCCCCTGGCCTGTTGTCTGTCCATGGAACCCACCTGTCTCATAAGGGACAACAAATCCTATTGCAGGAGCTAGTGGGGTTTATCGAAAGAGCTTTAAACTAGCTACAACGGGGGAAGGGGACAAAACAGGGCTCACAAGAAATGAGCCTAGGGGAACAATGCTTGAGCTGGGGGTGAGGCAGATGACTCCAGAGAAGGGCAACGAAACTGGTGAGGGATCTGGAGCACAAGTCTTATGAGGAGTGGCTGAGGGAGCTGGGATTGTTCAGTCTGGAGGAGGCTCAGAGATCTCATTGTACTCTACAACTTCCTGAAGGGAGGTTGTGGTGAGGAGGGGTTTGGCCTCTTCTCCCAGGCAACAAACAGGACCCAAGGAAATGGCCACAAGGTGCACCAGAGGAGGTTTAGGTTAGACATAAGGAAAAACTTCTTCTCTCAGAGAGTGGTCAGGCACTGGAATGGCCTGCCCAGGGAGGTGGCGGAGTCACCATCCCTGGCAGTGTTCAAGAGGCGTCTGGATGAGGAGCTACGAGATATGGTTTAGTAGCTTGTAGTAGCAATGGTAATGGGAAGGCGGTTGGATCTTGCAGGTCATTTCCAACCTTGTGATTCTATGACTCAGCTGAAGCGCATCTACACCAACGCACGCAGCATGGGCAGCAAGGAGGAGTGAGAAACGATTGTGCGGCAGGCTAACCATGACCTAGTTGCTATTACCGAAACATGGTGGGACCACTCTCATGACTGGAATGCTGTGATGGATGGCTACAAGCTCCTCAGAAGGGATAGATGAGGAAGGAAGGGTGGTGGTGTGGCCCTTTATATTAAAGACTGTTTTGATGTTGAAGAGCCTCAGGTTGGGAATGATAAAGTTGAGCGTCTATGGGTAAGGATCAGGGAAAGGCCTGTAGGGGCGACATCTTGGTGGGGGTAAGCTATAGACCGCCTAATCAGGATGAAGAGTTGGACGAGGCATTCTATGAGCAGCTTGCGGAAGTCGCGTGATCTCTAGCACTCATTCTCCCAGGAGACTTCAACTTCCCTGATATATGTTGGAAATATAATACAGTGCAGAGGAAGCAGTCCAAGAGATTTCTAGAGTGCATGGAAGACAGCTTCCTTACGCAGCTGGTATGAGAGCCTACCAGGGGTGGTGCCCTGCTAGACCTGCTCTTCACTAACAGTGAAGGACTGGTGGGAGATGTTAATGTCGGGGACTGTCATGGGCAGAGCGACCATGAAATTGTAGAATTCTCTATTCTTGGAGATGTCAGAAGGGTGACTAGCAAAACTGCTATCATGAACTTCAAGAGGGCAGACTTTGATCTGTTCAGGACGCTTGTAGCAGGGGTCCCTCGGGAGTCGCTCCTTAAGGGTAAAGGGGTCCAGGAAGCCTGGACGTTCCTCAAGATGGAAATCTTAAAGGCACAAGAACAGGCTGTCCCTGAATGCCATAAGGTGAGCCGTAGGGGAAGAAGACAGGTGTGGATGAACCGGGAACTATTGTTGAGACTCTGGAAGAAAAAGAGAGTCTATATCCTCTGGAAGAAGGGACAGGCTACTTGGGGAGATTACAAGGAAGTTGCTAAGGTATGCAGGGAGGAAGTTAGGAAGGCAAAACCCCAACTTGAACTCAGACTGGCCACTGCAGTTAAAGAGAATAAGAAATCCTTTTACAAATATCAACGGTATCAACGCTAAGAGAAGAACCAAGGAGAATTTCCATCCTTTACTTGATGCCGTGAGGAATGTGACCACTGAGAATAAGGAGAAGGCTGAGGTCCTCAACACCTTCTTTACATCTGCCTTTAATAGGCAGATCAGTTATCCTCAGGGTACTTTACGCCCTGATCTGGAAGTCTGGGATGCTACTCAGAATACACCCCCGGTGATTCAGGTGGAGACAGAGAGCTCCTCCTCCATCTGGACTGTCACAAGTCCATGGGACCAGATGGGCTCCATCCTAAGGTGCTGAGGGAGCTGGCAGGGGTGATTACCAAGCTGCTCTCGGCCATCTACCAGCACTCCTGGTTATCTGGGGAGGTCCCAGAGGATTGGAGGCTTGCTGATGCGACTCCCATCTACAAGAAGGGCCATAAGGAGGATCCAGGGGGATCAGTCTGACCTCAGTACCAGGGAAAGTTATGGAGTAAATCATCCATCATTTATACTAAAATATTTTAAAATATTTTGCTAGGGAATGGTTTCTATATGAAATGCATAATATTTGAAAAAGTAAAATTACTTTTTAGAACATGGAAAATGAGCAGAAATGACTTTTACTAAACTTGCAAGAACTCGTCAAGAAAGCCAAGATCAACCTGATACATGTCAGATTAAACAATCCAATTTTCTATTCTAAGTGGAATGGAATAGAACTAAAACACTACTATCCAAGAATTAAGCTGAAGACAGCACTCAACCAGATACCCAACGAAGGGCAAGCTGTTGTTTATATGCCCTGACATTAGCTTTACCAGTTCCAAATAAGAAAACACAAATATTTAACTAAGAAAACATAAGAATACAAATAAGGGCTCTTAGAGGTTGCCATGGTTTTGGTTTTTTTTTTTGATTTTCAGTATTCCACATCAAGACATCATGTACTGGAATTAAAGTGTTAATGCTCTAATTCTACATACCTATCCCTATACATTACGGAAGTCATGGGATCTGACCCTTCCGGGGGGGGCGGTCTCTTACTGCCTGGCAGTGGGTGCTGGAGGGTGCTTTCCTAGCCGTTCCAAGCTTTTTCAGGTTTGACTCGGTCTCGGGAACTCTCTCTCATATCTTATTTGATTTATTAGACTCAATTTCAATTAGATTGTATTATATTGTATTATTTTGCATTCCGATATCATAGTTAGTAAAATAAGTTTACCTCCATAGATTGTTGCCGCTGTTTTTTTCCTTTTCCCCCTTCCTTCCCATTTTGTGGGGCCAGGCGGGGGGTGGGGAGGGCAGGGGCCTACTGCCCCCCGTCACGGGCATAAACTGATCTGGTTAATTCCCTGACAGAGGTATAGCTCTTGATTCATCTAGTTTCATAAAATCCAGTTTAGAAATGGAATGTATTTTTTTTATTTTTGGCAATTTTAAGTGTAAGTCATTCAGACTACATATTTTGAAAAATGTCTTCAATTTTTGGCTAGCTTTGAAGGTCAGGCAATTGGACTAGATCTTTGTAGGTCCCTTCCAACTATTTTATCTATTCTATTCTAATCTACTTTAAGTACTGAGAAATATTTTTGCTAGGCTTCTGTGGTGCCCCAGTTTTGACATAAGAATATGTAATTTCAGTTTGTATTGCTGGAACTATCTGCCTCTTCTTACGAGAATGCCTCTACTGGAAGGAAGACAACAATATATAAGGCTCATTTAGGTAGTCTATTTCAAGCTCCGCTCAGCTCCTTTTTCTACCATTCATTTAAATGATCTTAAGTATGGTGCCAAACAGAGCCAGAAAAGAAAAAAAGATAATTACAACAGATATTTATTTCCTAGATGCCTATGCTTTTGATTTCCAGGAAAGAAAAAATCCAATAAAACAGGAAATTACTCCTGGGAAGTTACCTTTAAGCCTTCTAAAATTTTCCTTAGCATAAAATCAATGAATCATGGAATTACTCAGGTTGGAAAAGACCTTACAGATCATCAAGTCCAACCACAACCTAACCATACTACCCTAACTCTAACAACCCTCTGCTAAATTACGTCCCTGAGCACCACATCCAAATGGTTTTTAAACACATCCAGGGATGGTGACTCAACCACCTCCCTGGGGAGCCTATTCCAGCGCTTAACAACCCTTTCTGTAAAGAAGTTCTTCCTGATATCCAACCCAAACACCCTGGCGCAACTTCAGGCTGTTTCCCCTCGTCCTGCCACCAGGGAAAAGAGACCAACCCCACTCCCACTGCAATCACCTTTCAGGTATTGGAAGAGAGCAATAAGGTCTCCCCTCAGCCTCCTCTTCCCCAGACTAAACAGCCCCAATTCCTTCAGTCGCTCCTTGTAGGGCATATTCTCCAAGCCCTTCACAAGCCTTGTTGCCCTTCTCTGAACCTGCTCCAGCACCTCCATGTTCTTTCTGTACTGAGGTGCCCAAAACTGAACACAGTACTCAAGGTGAGGCCTCACCAGTGCCATGTACAGGGGCAGGACTACTTCCCTAGTCCTGCTCACCACACCATTCCTGATACAAGCCAAGATGCTATTGGCCTTCTTGGCCACCTGTGCACACTGCTGACTCATATTCAGCCAACTGTCCATCAGTACACTGAGGTCCCTTTCCATCAGGCAGCTTTCCAGCCATTCCTCCTCAAGCCTGTAGGGTTGTCTGAGGCTGTTGTGACCAAAATGCAGGACCCAACACTTGGCCCTATTGAAACTCATACGGTTTACCTTGGCCCATCGATCCAGTCCATCCAGGTCCCTCTGTAGTGCCTTTCTCCCCTCCGGCAGATCAACACTCCCTCTCATCTTGGTGTCATCTGCAAACTTACTGAGGGTGCACTCAATCCCCTTCTCGAGATCATTAATAAAGATGTTAAATAGAAGCGGCTCCAGTACCGAGTCCTAAGGGACACCACTCGTGACTAGCCGCCAACTGGATTCAACTCCATTGACCACAACTCTTTGGGCCCAGCTATGCATCCAGTGTTTCACCCAGCAGAGCATATGCCCATCCAAACCATGGGCAGACAGATTCTCCACAAGAATGTTGTGGGGGACAGTGTCAAAGGCCTTACTGATGTCCAGGTAGACCACATCGACAGCCTTAACTTCATCCACTAAGCGGATCACCTCATCATAGAATGAAATCAGGTTTGTCAAACAGGAGCTACCATTCATAAACCCATGCTGACTGGGCCTGATCCCCTGGTTGACCTTTAATTGGTCCGTGATGGCTCCCGAGATTATCCATTCCATAACCTTCGCTGGCACCGAGTTGAAACTGATAGGTCTGTAGCTACCAGGGATCATCTTTCCGGCCCTTTTTGAAGATGGGCGTCACATTTGCCAGTCTCCAGTCTGCCAGGACATTCCTGGTTAGCCAGGACTGCTGAAGAATGATGGAGAGTGGCTTGGTAACCACATCCACCAACTCCCTCAGCACTCTAGGGTGCAATCCATCCAGCCCCATGGACTTGTGAGCATCCAGCTTTCAGAGCAGGTCCAAAACCATCTCATCATGGATTATGCAGGCCCTATTCTGTTCCCCATCCCTATCTACCAGCACAAGGGCTGTGTGCCCAGGGAGTAACAAGTCTTACTATTAAAGACTGAGGCAAAGAACGCATTAAGTACCTCAGCCTTATCCTGATCCTTGGTCACCAGGTTGCCCTCAGCATCCAACAAGGGATGGAGATTCTCCCTAGCCCTCCTCTTGCTGCTGATGTATTTATAGAAATATTTATTTTTGTCCTTCACCTTAGTGGCCAAATTCAGTTCTAGCTGGGCTTTGGCTTTTCTAATTTTCTCCCTACACAGCTTCACTACATACTTGTAATCGTCATAAGTTGCTTGCCCACTCTTCCAAAGACCATAAACTTTCCTTTTGCTCTTGAGTTCCAGCCAAAGGTCTCTGTTCAGCCAGTCCAGCCTCCTTGCCCGTTGGCTCATCTTCCATGACTTGGGGATGGTCAGCTCCCGCACCTTTAAAATAACTTCCTTGAAGTATTTCCAGCCTTCCTGGGGTTCCATGCCTTCCAAAACTACCGCCCAAGGGAGGTAGCATGAGCTACCACTTCCCTCATTAGCATTAACATGGTTGAACACACCTAATTTAATTTAAAATTCAACTTCGCAGTAGCCATGACTCCAAAGCATTTGGAATTATAGTAGACTTTCTTTTTCTGAAAGCAAAATCAGCATGTAGACAAAAATTGATTTGAACAAATAATTATCTGCCAGACCAACTAGAGCTTTTTATAAATATTATTCATGCTTTCCAACAGAAGCGTTGAAATTCCTTTAACAAAAATCTGATTCATACAAGCATTCTTAATAGAACACTGTTCTAACATACTCTCCTGTTCTGACAAGCCCACAATTCCTATTTCTGTCACCTGTCTTAGTTTCAGCTGGGACAGAATTGTTTTCTTCAGAGTGTCTCATATGATGATGCTATGCTTTGGTTCTAGAAGAAAAACAATGTTGATAACACACTCGTTTATAGTTGCTGCTAAGCTGTGTTGTACAGAATCAAGGCCACTCACTCACAACGATGGGCCCAAAAAAGCTAGGAGGGAACAGAATTAGGACAGCTGACTTAAATTAGCCAAATGAATATTCCATACCATATGACATCATGTGGAAGGAGATCTGAAGAAGGTGGGAGTTCATCACTTTCTTCTGCTGCTTAGGGGAGGTAGCTGGTCATTAATCAGTGGGTGCGTGCATGCATATATATAACAAGTGATGCACAAGCAATTGCTCGCCACCGGCTGACCCATAATATATATTAGTCGTAACTATTATCCTTTTCCTTCTCTCTGTCTTAGTTAGTAGTTTCATCTCAACCCACAAATCTCTCTCCCATCTAACTGGGAAGGATGGGGGGGAGGGGTGTGAATGAACAACTTTGTGGTGCTTAGCCACCTGCTAGGTTAAACCACAACACATTCTCAATAAAAAATAAAATTCAACAAGGCAACATAATAAAACCTGTGTGGACCATGGTCTATGACTTTCTATACCACTGTTAACGGCAGGTAGAAAAACCAAGACAAAACAAAGTTAAAAAAAATAAAAATCAAAGAATGAAAAACAAAAAACAAATATATGATAAACAAACAACAGAAAAGCACACAGCAGATCACAACACAGATATCCTTTAGACCCCAAACATTCTCCTTCCAGAGGGATTATACGTATAGAAAAAAACATTTTGTTACTATCAAAGTTTATCATAAGCATGCATGTCAAGACACTCATATGTGTATGTATTCAAGAACAGTTTCTTCAGATATTCTAAGCGTTAACTAATTACACTAAACAGAACAATATGAATTTTAAACTCCTACCATTCCATCATAACGGTCTCCAGGTCTGCCCCTTCGGTCATAAGACATAAGATCTCTAAAATGATAAAAGCAGCAGCACAGAACTCGTGTTATAAATTAGGTTATATATTCCCATTCAAACATTCATTTTCACGACTAGCACACAACTCAGTTTCTGATTGCTTTAGCCAAGTTCCAAATGACATAAACTAAAGTTACAGAAATATTGACTATAGTCCTGATAGACTGCTATATTACAGCAATAATTTAATTCAAATTTCTCTAGTGCGATACACACTCAATCCTGCACAATCACTATCGGCGTGGAATTGTGAAACAAGTCCTGCAAACATTAATGTAATTCAGAAAACTGTACTCAACTTGAGTTTTATAGAATGCATTTATACAACAACTCACCCGCCACGAGGAGGTGGAGGAGGAGGAAGAGGAAGATTACGAGCTCTGCTGCCACCTCTGCCACCACGGCCTGGTGGAGGTGGTGGAGGTCCTCTGCGAGGGCTCATATCATCGTAATCTCTTCTTGATGGAGGAATAGGTCGCCCACCTCGATTGGGAGGCATTCGATCAAAGCCTCCTCTTCCACGCATTGGAAAGCCTACAGGACGTCCCCTTCTATCATCAAACATCATCGTGAAGCCACCATAGTCATATGTTTCATCATAGAAATTGGGATCATAAGGCTGGGCTCGTCCTTTAATTGGAGACTAAGACAAATACACACCAGTTACCACTGACTGTTACGTTTCCACATTCGGAATAAATTATTGATTTCATAATGCTGAAAAGAAAGTCAGGGACAGTAATATGCTTTCTGACATGGAGAACTATGAGAGAGAAACTGTTAATGACAGGTGGCCCTCCCTACTGCATCAATTTTAAATTTCTTCTTTTAATGATCATAGCTAACAGTCCATCAGTATCAAAAATTGCTTCCCTCTTCCACAATAATAGAATCAATGAATCATGGAATCACTCAGGTTGGAAAAGACCTTACAGATCATCAAGTCCAACCACAACCTAACCATACTACCCTAACTCTAACAACCCTCTGCTAAATTACGTCCCTGAGCACCACATCCAAATGGTTTTTAAACACATCCAGGGATGGTGACTCAACCACCTCCCTGGGGAGCCTATTCCAGCGCTTAACAACCCTTTCTGTAAAGAAGTTCTTCCTGATATCCAACCCAAACACCCTGGCGCAACTTCAGGCTGTTTCCCCTCGTCCTGCCACCAGGGAAAAGAGACCAACCCCACTCCCACTGCAATCACCTTTCAGGTATTGGAAGAGAGCAATAAGGTCTCCCCTCAGCCTCCTCTTCCCCAGACTAAACAGCCCCAATTCCTTCAGTCGCTCCTTGTAGGGCATATTCTCCAAGCCCTTCACAAGCCTTGTTGCCCTTCTCTGAACCTGCTCCAGCACCTCCATGTTCTTTCTGTACTGAGGTGCCCAAAACTGAACACAGTACTCAAGGTGAGGCCTCACCAGTGCCATGTACAGGGGCAGGACTACTTCCCTAGTCCTGCTCACCACACCATTCCTGATACAAGCCAAGATGCTATTGGCCTTCTTGGCCACCTGTGCACACTGCTGACTCATATTCAGCCAACTGTCCATCAGTACAAGATAGATAGACCTCCCAATAGATCTCAAATGTAAGAAACAGGAATAAATTTTAGACTATGCTAACAGTCCAACGCTTTATTTGTTATTGGAGAAAAGGTACTTACTTAAAAATAGAAAAGATACAGTTTTTCACCCTGACTTTAACAAACACTAATGTAAGAATAAAATAAGGTGTTACCTCAGAGATAAGATCCAAAATAATCTTGATACATTCCACAACTCTATCAGGTTTTCCACCAATAAGCACCACTCTATCAGTGGAATGAGGACAACACTCTTGGAAGAGCTTAATGGTGGTCTGAGTATTCTGTTAAAGAAAAAACAAAATCTTCAAACAGGATTATAGAAGTTCTTTAAACAATTTTGTGAACATTAAAAAAAAAAAGATTGGAAGTTTAAAAGCTTTTAGTTATGACTCATACAAACCGTCACTTAATTGAATATTAGCAAAAGAATCACATACCTATTGTAAGCTTACAGGTTTAGAACCTTCACATATAATAAAAACACACTTTGGACACAGAACAGTGACGTTGTCAGAATTATCATAGAATGGCTTAGGTTGGAGGGGACCTTACATCTAGTTATCTTACTGCCCTCAATCCACAAACAGACTGCAGGTTACACCTGAACTGACCTAGAATTGCCTTTAACATAATGCCAGGAAAGGACAGAAAATAACTCTAATTTCATAGAACAAAACCTCATTCCTTCACAAAAGGAAACAATGGTCTTCAAGGAAGCAGAAGTTAAGAACAAAACAAACAAGCAAAAAAAACCAAAAAAAAAAAACCAACCAGGAAATCCACCACAAAATAAATATAAAAAAAATCCAAACATCTATTAAATTATCATCATTAGAGTTAGTGGAAATCCATCCATGCTAAACTATTTTGCACATCCAATATCACCAATAGATCTATAGTCTATTCCACAGTTCATTCCAGAAGAAGTGATGAATGCCATTTTAACTTAAAAAAAAAGTATTCTTTGTTTATAAAAGTTACTCTACTGCAAATATGCTTAGAAGTTTGGTAGGAAATCCGAGGCTCTATCATAAACAGCTATTTTATTTCTGATGGTTTGCAAAAAAAGTTGCAATAAGTTACTCAGCTCAAACATAAAACACTGAAATCATGTATGAAATATGTTCTGAAGGAATTATTGTACAAAAGATACTTGTACACTTCGCTTATGAACCCAAAACACTCATTTGTTTACAGAATCAAAACAATCCAAAAAGAACAGGTAACAGTACCTCTCTGAGTTCTTTGATTTTAGCACCCTTGACACCAATGATTCCTCCTGCCAGACTTTGGTGAATTAGAAGCCTTAGTTCACAGTCAAAGTCACTACCTTTGTAGTGTTGATACTGTAAGAAAAATGCATGTATGGAAAGAACAAAATATTAAACACAGGGGGAAAATAAGATTATAATAACACAATTAAAAAAAATAGTATTTAAGTTCTTTGTTTTTTTTTTTTTACTGCAAATATCATAGCATGGACTTGTTGTTCAATTGTATTTGCAATTATAAAAATCACGTTGATTTAGGCACTTTACCTCAACAGGAGGTGATGTCAAGTTAGTTTTCCATATTATATATATTTATTTATTTTTACATTTGTATAAAACTTTCATAAGATATCAAATAGTACAACAAACTTGCTTACAAAGTCAAGACAATGGAAATTACAGTACAACTACTTGAAACTGGAAGCTGAACAAGTCAGGAGACAAGTGTTTTGAAGGAGAAGATGCTGTTCTAAATATTAATTTTGTAAGAAACTGTCTTTATCCTCTGTCAACCCCCCCCAAAACGACAACGCAGTTTGAGTTCTATAGGCCTTTAAAAAAAAAAAAAAAAAAAACTTAATATAATGCAACTATCACACAATCATCTAGAATAATTTCACTTTAAAATCTAATCTTATACCTCTGAAGAAACAAACCCAAGAGACATACCTCTTCTAACGTAGGGATAATCTTCTTCAGTATTTCTCCAATTGTCTCTGTATCTGCACTTATACTCAAGATGCTGTCAGAAGTCAATGTTAGAAAACACGGAGGTATAAAAAAAAAGTAGTAGCAATGAATGTCATATTCATAATTATATATGAAATTCTAACAAGACTTAACTATATAGAAGAACATACAATTAATATTCCCCATCTAGAGTAAACCTGCTCACTGAATTTACAACACATGCATCTTGATTTATGCTCAATTATATATTCATGATAAATATAAGAATAGGTAGGTCTTGCTGAGAGTATGCAAGAAAGAGCAAGCGAGAACTTTCAGGAGGGCTCGGATTAAATGGGCAAGAAATGCACACAGAACTGAAGCAGAAGTGAATACCCATGTTCCTCATCATCACTAATTTAGGATATCCTTTATATTACATTGTTAAAAGTGGCACACAATTCTTGTAGAAAAAAATGTAGATGCAAGTGGTCAATGCTACATCTAGAGTGAGATTGTGAGACCAGTGAGAAATTAGATTATTAATGGGCTCTGCAATAACAGAAATGCAAATAAAAGACAAAACAAAGAAATTTAAAAAAAAGAAAAAACACCTTCAAAATAAAAATGGAACACAAACAAGAAGCGAAGGAAAGTGAACCAGTTATTTAATCAGAAATAATTAAAAACAGACACTATTGAGAGGAGCAAGGTGGGCCACAAAGAACAAGAGACTCCGGAAGCAATTTGATTTATAATACAGTGAATATGCAGCACTTGAAGCTATAATTCTCTCATCAAAATAAAAGCAGTAGATTGTTTAATTAGATTGTTTAAGTCATGTAAAAATTCAGTGACAGAAAGACTTAATGGGTTAGATAATACAGAAAACCTGAAGAAAAATACAAACAAAACAATACACAGTCTATACATGGATACTATTTAATTATATAAATGGCAGGTAATAAAATACATTTATCTGTTTCTAATCAGGCAGCAAGGCATAAACTGTTGGGACATACCGCTCAGGGCCACTGCTGTCTGGGACTGAAACGCTTGCATTGTACTGCATTGGTCATGGATGTTCATGGATGTCAGCATTGGGCATGGGTATTCAATCAGAAGTTGTCAAGTACAGTACCCATTTGGCAATGGGCACATTTTTGGGCATAGCCAACCAGGGTTTTCACATGGGCGTTCAGGGGCGGATGGGCCAATGTCACGGTGGGCAACGCAAGAGCAAGACGATCCAGTACATGGGCAACAGAGATATACAGCCAAAACAAAATACAAAGAAAACAACACAAGGAGAGGGAAAAGGGGGAAAAGCAATAAATTTTAATTTAATACAAACTATACTTATTATTCTCCATTAATTAAACAAGCTTAAGTTATTCTGAAGATTACCATAACAAATCGCTACAATGACCAGCTTAACAGCATGGATCTCAATGAGTTATTTTTATCTGTCTAAACTACTTTTTACTTTTAACACATGAGGTTTCAGTAGCAGGCTGGCTCATGAGGGTAGACACAAAACTTGTTGAGCTCAATATTACTAAAACATTGGGCAAATTGGGAAAGCAAGCATTCTAGACCAATTTAAGTTATATTGACTGATATGATGTATTTATTTACTTAAAAGCAATTAAACAAAAACATTAGCTGACAAAGTCAGTGAGTGTATGAATGATCCCTGACCATTAAAACTTAATTTTCAATACTAGTCACTATAGGTCATGAACTTAGTTGGAACTGATTCTGCAATGATATATTACCAAATATTGTGTTGAATGCAGTCTTGCTTGAAAAAAATGCTGGAATTGTAGCTGATGCTAAGTACAGAAGTATAAACAAATTAAATTCAAGAAAAACTGCCAAATGTTATTAACATATTAATACTAAGCATATCTTTAATCATGAGTCATTCCACTACAAAAATTGAATAGATGAGCCATGACCACTTAAAAATACTTCAGTGTAAAGTGTTTCTTTATTGTTCTATACCCACACTTAAATCATGCAACCTTAACATTCATGCTTTTGTGCATCATGTCCAAACTATTTAATAGCAACAGATGGACCATTATTTTTCCCCTCCCCTAAAAGAAATTAAAGCATTGTCTATCACTGAGTTAAGCCAGCCACCTATAATGGCTTTCAATAGTATTACTCACACATATGTAAAATGGTACGGTTAAGGGTTTTAATCTTTGCCAATATTTGTAATTAAAGATATTAATTCAATTGAAGTGCATAATGTAGAGAAAACCAGACTGAAAGCAAAGTAGTTTAATATAAACCTACCGTCCTACATGACTCAAGTTGGAATTTAATTACAATACAAACTGAAAAGCTTGTTATCTCCTCTAACAATCATAAACAGCTTATAATTAGCCTACTGATGACTAGAGCTGAATTTATAAATTTATAGAAATGTACACAATCAAGTTTTCTATGTAGTGCTCTCAAAGAACCGGTGCTAAATCAATTCAAAACTCATACTCACATCTGTACGAAGTGCCTTAATATTTTTGCCACCTTTTCCAATCACTGCTCCAGCATTCTGTAAAGTAGTTTTCAGAAGAAATGTTATGCTAGCACCGCATAGTTTTCAGTTCAAAAACATATTCTAAGAACAAACTATTTCTGCATTACCTTGTGGGATAGGATTTATTTTACTTCTGAAAGGTTCAAATTAAATTGAAACATACTAATGTGGCTCAGGGTTGGTTTTTTTTTTTATTTTTATTTTTTAATATTTTTCTTTGGAAGCATGTTTGCAAATTTCACATTTGCACTCTGAATGTTTGATTATTTCAAACATTACCTCTGGCTTATACCTCTGTAACTCAACATACCACTCAGACAGACACAGTCTAAAGAAGGTAAAGCCAATACAAACAATTGTTCATCTCCAATTGCTGAAGTCAACAGGAATAAACCGGCAGATATTCAAGGATACTTGAAAAACTACAATTGTGACTGAGCTGCTTCAAGAACTACACACAAAATTATTGCTTTTATTACACAGTTCATACACAATGCTAACAGCACACAAACATTTTACAGCACTCCATGCAACTTGACTAATCAGCATAAATGCTACGCACAGTTAAGATAACATTTCCCCACCCCAACACAAAAGACTGAGTTACTTCAGACCATGGAAGCACCTGTAATGACTGAAAACACTAGAAGAGATTAATAAATAGCAACTTTACTGTTATAATTTATACTATCCAATGAAGCAATTGCAATCCCTAAAGCATCAATCTTGTTTTTTCTTCCTGTTGATACATACATATTTAGTAAATCTAAGAAAACTACTAAAATTCGGACAAAAGTCCTCACCTTGCCTCTCATATCTGATTTACAATCATTAGCTGATCCTTCTCTAAACTGCTTGCTTTCTGAAGACTAACTAAACAGCCACTCCCTTCAAAAACAAGGGCCTTCCCTTAAACACTGAGGATAATTCAATTGCAATTATCCTTCTACTATCATTACAGAATCACAGTATCGTAGGGCTTGGAAGGAACCTCTGGAGTACTTTGCAGAAGACAGCATCCAGGTGGGTTTTGAACATCTCCAAAGGAGACTCCACCACTCTGGGCAGCTTGTTCCAGTGCTCTGTCACACACTCAAATAAGTTTTTCCTCATGTTCAGGTTGAACTTCTTGTGTTCCAGTTTGCGACTGTTGCCCCCTGTCCCGTCACTAGGCACCACTAAAAAGAGCCTAACCCCACCCTCCCTTCAGCTATTTATAAGCACTGATAAGATTCCCTCTCGGCCTTCTTTCCTCTTGGATAAATAGTTCGATAGATTAGGAATTGGCTGGTTGGTCGCAGCCAAAGGGTTGTGATCAGTGGTTCTGTGTCAGGGTGGAGGCTGGTCACAAGCGGTGTCCCTCATGGGTCGGTCTTGGGACTGGTGCTCTTCAACATCTTCATCAATGACATAGATGATGGCATTGAGTGCACCCTCAGCAAGATTGCTTGGTGTCATCTGCAGAGCGGTGCAGTCGATACATTGGAAGGAAGGGAAGCCATCCAGAGGGACCTGGACAGGCTGGAGAAGTGGGCCCATGAAAACCTAATGAGGTTCAACAAGGCCAAGTGCACTTGGGTTGGGGCAATCCCAGGTATTTATACAAGCTGGGGGAAGATCTCCTTAAGAGCAGCCCTGCAGAGAAGGACTTGGGGGTCCTGGTGGGCAAGAAGCTGGACATGAACCAGCAGCGTGCGCTTGCAGCCCAGAAAGCCAACTGTGTTCTGGGCTGCATTAAAAAAGGGGTGGCCAGCAGGGAGAGGGAGGTGACTGTCCCCCTCTACTAGGCTCTTGTGAGGCCCATCTGGAGTACTGCATCCAGGCCTGGGGCCCCCAGTACAGGAAGGACGTGGAGCTCTTAGAGCAGGTCCAGAGGAGGGCCACTAAGATGATCAGAGGGCTGGAGCACCTCTCCCATGAGCAAAGGTTGAGGGAACTGGGCTTGTTTAGCTTGGAGAAGAGAAGGCTCTGGGGAGACCTCATTTTGGCCTTCCAGTACTTGAAGGGAGCGTATAAGCAGGTGGGGGAACGGCTGTTTACAAGGGTGGATAGTGATAGGGCAAGGGGGAATGGTTTTAAACTGAGACAGGGGAGGTTTAGGTTAGATATTAGGAGGACGTTTTTCCACTCAGAGGGTGGTGATGCACTGGAACAGGTTGCCCAAGGAGGTTGTGGATGCCCCATCCCTGGAGGCATTCAAGACCAGGCTGGATGTGGCTCTGGGCAGCCTGGTCTAGTGGTTGGCAACCCTGCACGTAGCCGGGGGGTTGAAACTCGATGATCATTGCGGTCCTTTTCAACCCAGGCCATTCTATGTTGGTTTTTAAACATACACAGCCATTATGTTGGTTCCTTTCCTCATGAGTGATGATCCAGGCTTCTAATCATCTTTGCCACCCTCTGCTGGACTCTCTTCAGTAATTCCCTGTCTTTCTTGAACTAAGGAGCCCAGAACTAGACACAGTATTCCAGATGTGGTCTCATCAGGTCAAAATTGAAGTGGGAGGTAACCTCCCTCAATTTGCTGGCCCCACTTTTTTAAATGCACTCCAGGATATCATTGGCCTTCTTGGCCACAAGGGCACACTGCTGGCTCATGGCCAATCTTTTGTGCACCAGGATCCCTAGATCCTTCTCCACAGAGCTCCTTTCCAGTAGGTCAGCCCCTACCTGAGACACATCCAACCTGAGGCCCTCAGTCCAGAACAGCTAGTAATAATTATTCCTGCCTCCTGTTGCCACGCCATCATGGTAGCAGCTTTTCCTCACTGAGCCAAGCACACCAACAGGCACCCACTCATTAATCAGCAACAACCAGAACAGCCAAATAAGCCAGAAATAACTCCTTTTTACTCAGTGCAGTCCAGGCAAGCCAGAAGGTTGGACATTCATGCCCTAACCAGTACTGATGCATGCAGTTTTTCTTCCCCATGCGTAGAACTCTACACTTGCACTTGTTGAACCTCATTAAATTCCCCTTCTGTCCAATTCTCCAGCCTGTCCAGGTCTTGCTGAATGGCAGCACAGCCTCCTAGTGTGCACACTTACAAATATTCCTAAGAAGTTATTTTATATTAAATAAAGCACATATTCTTTCTAAACATACACCACAAAATACACTTTGTCACCACTGTCTTAAGCAATGCTATAGGAAAGATCATAGTGATACTGAAAAGATAAAAAAACAACATACTTTGCTTTGAAGCAGGATGCGTAACTCAACCATCTCATCTGTATTCCGAGATCTTTTGAAGGCCTGTTCTTCTTCCATATCTTCTGCAGGACGTTTGCCTGTAGACAGGTCCATGGGAAGAAAACACAAACATACACTTAACTTTCTAAGTCACAATTAAAGGGAATGTGCATCAAGCTTATACACTGTATTCATAATGAAGCATTCCTTCCTATTAGCCCAACACTAACTTTGGGTATCTATAGAGATAGAAACTATTTTTATTATTTTTTTTTTTAATTTCATCAACCTACTGAAGACCCATTCAAATCTATGAACTACAGCTGAAATGAGAACCTTGCAGACTTCAAGATAAATTCAGACCACTTCATTTAAAGAAGTACTGCATCACATACCTAGCATTTATTTTAAAATTCACAATTGTGAAAAACTCAAAGCAAAACAGCTCAAAAGCAGTTCACCCAACACTGTAATATTGGTAGAATAGAAAAGGAGTTTTTAAAACAGTTTTGAAAAACTGGTATGAATCAACCCATTGCTAATGCCCTAACTTCTTCACTTAAGATATTTACATTATATATATACACATGCACATTCCTGCAATGTTAGCAACCGCAATAAATACGGTAATAGAATATTTGCCTATCAAATATTTTTAAACCCTTAGTTATAGAGGTTTAATTAAATTTGTCACGTCGAAAACATCCCCAAAGGAAAAGTACATTTTCATGATACAAAAACCATGCATAGCTATATTGGATACTTAAAAATATAAGATTAAATGCAAAAGCACTGCTAATAGAAACATATTTAATACAGTTAAAGCGTTAAAAACCAACAAGAATCACTGAAATTTAAAAAGGTTCTCTCAAAATAAATAAATAAATAATAGCCCTTTAAAAATTTACCATTTGCCTCTGTGTTGGTAAAGGTCTCCTCCTGTTGTTCAGTCTCCATTATCTTTTATTCTTAGGTGGGCAGATAAAACCTGTTGTAGAATAATTAAAAAAATAAAACCACACGTTTGGGAAAAAATAAACCGTACATTGTACTAAAGGGGGAAAAGCAAATAAACAAAAAGAGATGCTTACTTTCCGAACTTACCGATTTTATATATGCTTGTAGAGCAAAACTCAAGTGTTCTGGACAGGATCAATACCCAACAGCCTACTGCTTCAAAAGCCTATAAAAACAGCATATGTCAGTCATGGCACTGTTCGCTTACAGCTCTGTTTCTTACTACAACAAAATACAGGGGTTTGACCTGAGTTTTCGCTGCAAAGCTTTTCTTTATAAGTGAAGAAAACATAACAAGGTAAAATACATCACTAAGAGGAGAAATAGTCACATCTGTAAACCGTTACAATCTGGACATGCTCAGTTTTCAAACGTTTGCTAGCTTTAAGCAATAATGTTTACTGATAACAACTTGCAAACATTTGAAGTGAACAAGTATCCAGTTCCTACTTTTAATAGGTTATATATCATGCCTTGGAATTCCTAATAGACACTAAATATCAATTTACTCCTATTGTTTAGTTCTAAACAATTTAGACTGGAGAGTACAGAATTAATTTTACAAGCTCTCCATCAACTTACCAGCAGGCATTCTATCATGTCTTCTACCTAAGTGTAACAGATGAACAAGAGAAGTTATGCAATCCACACTAAAAAAACACTCTAGTAAAAAATACCACAACGTAGTTACACGTAATCCTCTGCAAACATGCACCAAGAATCTAAAAGCAGCTAAACCTTTTTTATTTTGTGAAACAGTTATCTCGTTTGTAATCTATTTCTGATGAAGTGGCTACTAAAGAAGAAAGATGTCACCAGCGTCCTCAGACATGACAAAAGAAAAAGCCGGAGGACGCCCGTGTGTCTCTACTCCCACTCCCTTCGGGACAAACTGCCTCCCCCGGACATCCCCTCCCCTTCTGCAGTCCAACCGCAAACCGCGCCATTGGCCATTTCACTGTCTACTCGGGGCAACGTTCGCCTTTACCTTTCGCACCACGTTGCCACAGAACACTCAGAAGCCCATCTTGCTCCTAGGTAGGGGGAGAGGCGGCATTACATAAACCCCCGCAGCCTTGAACCAGTGGCGGGGACCAGCAAAAATGGCGACTACTGTAATGGCGCCTATTCGCTACTAGGCGGAGCCAGGACCGATAAACCATCACCACGCGGTCACAAGATTTCAACCGCTCTGCCCAGAGATACAAAGGAGTCACCCAGCGACCCAAGGCCTACAGAACTCAACGGTCCCATCACAAGAGGCTCCACCACCGCCGCGATCGCTCCCGAAGGAAGCCAATCCCGCCACAGAGTGTTCCTTAACCGGCCTCACACAGCCATTTCCCTACAAGCCACAAACGAGAGCGCACTCCCTCTTCTTCCCATCTGCTCACCATGATACCCAACAACTAGTTCCAGGCGCAGAGCTACACAGAGTATGCGCAAAAAGGCGACGGCCGTTCCCCTGGCCTTAGTGCACACCTACTAGTGTTACTGGTCTCCATTACAGTATTGCTCTGGGTACCTACACCATGGCCACTGAGGCACATCAGTTGCCTGTAGAAATCACAGATCACCCTTCTCACCCTTTCCTCGGGATAACTGGAGCCCTTTGGGGCCACAAGTTACACCAAGCCACTCCACACTTACTAAAGACACGTTACTCTCAGCTTCTTCCTTCATGCAGACCTACCCAAATCCACGTCCAAGCCAGCAAAGAATAGCACTATCTTGCCGCTATCCACAGAAATCCTAGGACTCAGCAGCGGCTCAGACCTCCCATATTGTTGTCACACAGCAGAGCTAAGAGGTGAGCGATCACAACCCCACTACATACAGCCATACCTAGATCAAAAGCTCCTACCCTCCAAATACGCGCAAACACCCCTCCACCCCACCTACGCGCAGCCTCACCTACCTGCACCCATCGCGTACGTGAAAAGAAAACACTACCAAGCGCCTAAACGAGGCTCTTGCCCTCATCGGTGGGGGCCCTCTGCGGTCCCATTGGGTAAGACAACTGCCCATCAGGCCGGAGGCTGGCCTCCACTTCGCCCCGCCCTCCGTGTGGAACTCAACGTCCCAGGCCTGAGTATCATGAGGAAATTAGCATGCTTTTTTTTGTTTTACTTGACTGACAGGAGCCGTGATAACAGCGATAGCAATTTCAGCCGTAGGGGAAAAAAATGGTGTCTGCGAAAATTCTGCCTTGTGCTCGTCCCCTAGTGCCAAGGGGCGGGGCTAACTTTCTTGCGATAGTTTAAAGGCGCATGGAGCTGCACAGCTCCTATCGGCTGCTAGGATGCGTGGGCTTCTGGAGGAGTGGGATTGGGTGTCTCAAAAACGACTGAGATCTGTTTGATGATTACAGGATTTAGTTTTGTTTTTTTTTTTTTTTTTTGCAATCTAATGGTCTTGTGTTAATTGTATAGGTGTCATGGTTTTGTGATTTTTGGTTTTCGGTATTCCACATCATAACATCATGTGGGGCACTGGGAGTTTAACTGTTAATGCTCAAGCTCTGGGTACCTGCTTGGAAGAGAAGAACTACATTCCCCAGGGGACTTTGCGGTCACAGAGAGTCTCGAGATATAACTCCTGGCAAGGTCACCTGATGCGCGCTTCTTTTGCCTGCTCTTCGTCCGCTCTTCTCCCTTTTTCTCCCTGCTGCTCAACTGGACTGCACATCTCACCTCAGCCCTCCGCGTTGTGGTGAGGCCTACCCACCTTTCGGACATTCTCTCTCTCATTATATTTGATTTATTAGCTTCGATTTTAATTATATTGTATTATAGTGTGTTATCTTGCATTCCGATACTATATTTAGTAAATTAGTTTGTTTCTCCTCAGATCGTTGCCGCTATTTTTAATTATTTTGGGGTCCCCTGTTCCCTTTTTTTCTGGAGGCGCGGATCTGCGGATCCCTCCGCCCCGCTAGTCACGGAACTGGGCCGAACCAGCCCGTAAACCGTTGACAATAGGATATTGATGTAAGGCATCTATAACTATTTAGTTAAAACAACTCTTCAATTATGTGTGTTAACTTGTAGATTGTATATTACAAAATATTCAAATCAAGGTTCCTGCTAAAGGGCTGTTGAAAACTATCATGCCTTTTCTCTCTCAGGGATGATAGTAGAGAAGTAAGAGAATTAGATGTATTAGCAGGTAAGGACTTGAAAGCTTGTTTCTCACGGAACTAACATTAAAATATTTTCTTAGAACACTTGTTTTCAAATACTCATCATTTTCATTCTACAAAACCTTTAATGTTCTTGAATGGTGATCTAGGGTAGGAGACTTGATTAATAAACGACTAATAAAGAACAAATCAACTTGTTTTTATGCTTTTTCAAGGATGATTACTTGACTTTTAAAAGGTCAGTACAAGACACTACCAGTCTTGCCTTGGAGCCAGGATCCGCCCTTCCCAAACTTCATTTTAGGATAGGTAGTGGAGATGCAAGCATGTCACTGGGAGATAGCTGCCTATCTGAGAACTTTACAGACCTTCCAAAGGTAAGCAGGTTCTTTCTCTTATTTCTATGCCTACTGCTCTTGCGTCTAAGTAGATCCTCACTTGCTGTAGCCTATGACCTTGCTGCTCTGCTATTTTGTTACGCTTTAGATAGTGTTACAGTATGTTTAGAATTAAGAGCTATGTACTTAAAAAAAAAAATCAAACTAACAGAAATACCCAAAGCTCTCAAAATACTACTAACAGAATGATTGTAGCAGGTAGTGGTTCTAATTTTTGGTGTATTTAATTATGGTTAATTGTTTTGAACCCACAGCCAACTTAACTTGTAATGTTTACTAGTCTAATCTTCTCTTAATGTATTCAAATACTTGTTGTGTTACAATTAAGTTGTAGGTTTGAAATTATGTTGGCCTTAATTGTGGGCTTTTTAGAATGTATTTAAGAAAACAAGCTGAATAACATTTAATATATTTTGCAGGAACTCTGAAGTAATTCTCAAATGGAAATATGCACTTGATTTGTGTATAGAGTATCAAATTGCTTATTCTTTTAGTTCTTTGGTGAAGATGTAAAACTAGTAACTAAAAGTATTTCAATTGGACTGTTAACATCTTACATACTAGCCTTCTCATCTAAATAGCAGTTGTTAGACCACAGGAAACTTTCGTAGAAGGCTGTCATCACGTTTTTTCTCCCCATCAACACTTGAGACATTGTTTGAGACTCCAAGTACCCTAAAGAAAGCAAGAAAACTTGTTAAGCAAGATAAAAAAAAAAAGGGAGGTAGACAAAGGGCTTTGTAAAGCATGACCCTTTCTATGCTTCATTTTAAATAGGTAATAAATAGATGACTTCCTGTTTCTTCTTTTTTCTCTTTAAGAAAGCATGAACAAGCAACAACCCTGTAAGTAATAGTATAATCAACAAATATACCGAGTGGTGTGGTTAGGCTGGTATCTATAGATCACATAGCTAGAAAAAACTATCACATTAGAAAGGAATAATCAGAAATAAATTAAAACACCCACTCATACCCCAGGCATGCAAAAACACCCCAAAAAGAGCAATCTCCAGGAAGAAATCCTTCCTTAGTGGCAGTCAGCCCTTAAATGGGTCTAGGAGAGGTAGAGCCAGGCTCTACCCCTTGCAATCACACAGGTGAATTACCTTCACCTGTGCTCTGTGGCTGACTCCATGCTTGCCTCAGGTGATTAATCAGTGGTTCAGGCCATCAGTCAACAGTTCCCCTTCACAGTGTGAACAAGTCATTGAGTTAACTAGAGAGTGAGTTTTCCCTAATACAGAAATCCAACACATCACAAAACTTACACAATTTCCTGTCACAATGTACGTTGACACAATTTAAGATTAGTGACGATTGGTGTATGGTGAGAGTTCATGCTCTTTCATGGGCCAGTGCTCGATGGTGTTACTGGAGGCACATAGTCCTGAGGTGCAGGTCCATCTATGTATCATCAGTCCCATGTAGACCATCACCAGGTGTTGCACATGATCTCACAGAAACACTGGAATGCTTTGAGGATATTTTGTTCCTTCTGGTGATCCTAGAGGCTCAAAGACTCACGGGGAATAATACAGATGTTTCAGGGGTACCAGGAGGGGTAGGTCTGCTCTCCAGGGCAAGATACAGGCTGTATTTCCATCCTGGGTCAACACTTTGGCTTGTACTGGGGCATGCCCCAACCACCTGTACCATACCTTTTGGCCAGATATCTGAGGCTGCATAACTATATCAGGCACCAAAGGGGGTGTCCTGATCTGCCATAGGGGCATGATGGGGGTCCCTTTAGCAATGAAGATCGGAGTGTTGACCACAATATCAGTAGGCCATGTACCTATTACCGGAGGGACTACCGAGCCTCCCACCTCCAATAATCTCCCCCAAGGTGCAAGTAGGCCACACCACTTGGGTCCTACCTGCACCTTCCAAGGCCATTTTGTTCTATGGGTGCCTGGATCTAAATTCTCAGGGGCAGGGAGCAGAAGATTATTTTCATTACCAATCTGGGGTCTTACCTGGTGATCAGTGCCCATAATTTGGATCCTAAGCGGGGAGGCCCATGTTGTCTGTAACATTCTCAGGGCACTGGGTCTGCCGTCTCGGGGTCTTTCATTCAGGTCCCGCAAGGTTTCATAGAGTCTTTTCGTCCCCCCCTGCAGGTACTGGGAGTCTGTCTTCAGGGCAGCCTTAAGAATACCTTTATAATGTTCAATGAGGCCTGCCCCCATTGGATTATATGGCAGGTGGAATCGCCATTCGATGTTATTTTCTGCTGCCCAGCGCTGTATCGTTGCACCAGTAAAATGGGTCCCTTGGTTGCTCTTGATGACTTGAGGTGTCCTGTAGGCAGACATCAGTTTAGTGAGTGCCTTGAAGGTATATGCCTGGTCTGCTTTCAGTACTGGATAGGCCTGCAGTAGCCCACTTACAGTATTGATGCAGGTCAGGGCATACCTCGCCCCCTCAGACCGAGGAAGGGGCCTGATGTAATCAACCTGCCATCGCTGGAGAGGATTGTGTCCTCTAGTAAGATGGGCTGTTGTTTCAGGCAACGATCTCGGTCTCATCTTGGAGCAAGCGTCGCAGTCTCAGCATGCCTGGACAATGTCAGGTAGTTGTATGGGCAGTCCCCATGCTTTAGCAGCTGCCCACATTGTCTTTTGTCCTACATGCAGTAGCTTCTGATGTAACCAAGGGGTGATGATCTCAGATGGTGAATTCTCAATCCATCTAACTCGGGCCAGCGTGTCAGCTTCATCATTTCCTGGTGACTGTAGGGGCTGATGATCAGAGACATGGTAGACAGATATAGTCCTGTGTTTAACTGCATTCCATATGTCTAACAACATGTCCTTGCCCCAGATTAGCCAGGCATGGATAGTTCATTCCTGGGTGGCCCACTGTGCAATCCACAGAGTGGGCCCCCAGTACACAGCCCAACTATCTGTACAGATGTTCAGGATACCATCACCGGGTTCCTTGGTTATAACCATCCACACGGCTCGCAGTTCTGCCCATTGGCTGCTCTGACCATCCCCCTCGTCAAACCAGATTGTCTCAGTCAAAGGATGGTATGCTATTGCTCTCCACTTGCTCAGGTTGCCCTTGCTGGACTCATCTGCGTACCAGGCATCTTCAGGGATAGGATATTTCCCCTCCTGAACGGGACTCTTCTCTGGTGGAGCGACCAGTGTTTCTTTTGGTGCATCACTGTGATACGTCACTGGGCCTAGGATCTTCTGAAGTTCTTCTTTCAAGGGGGACAAAGACAGACTGCTCCTTTGGCTGAGGTAGGCGACCCATCGTGCCACCGTTTTCGCTTGGGCCACCCCTGTCTTAGGAAGGTGGGTCACATCTTTCACCCACCCCTGAATTGGCAGAGTGATCTTAACTGTAACTTCAGCCATTTGAGTTATCAGCTCTACTGCCTGTACTGCAGAGTAGGCAGCCAATAACTGTTTTTCAATCATACTGTATCTTCCTTCTGCTCCATGCCAGACCTGAGACCAAAAACCAATGGGGGTCTGAACAGAACTCAGGCGTTGCCACAGGCCCCAGCCAAAGCCATCCTGAATGACATAAACATCCAACTCAGCTGGGTGGGTAGGATCAAATATACCCAATGCCTGAGCTTGTTTAACTGCCAGTTTTGCCTATTGAAAAGCCTCGTCTTCCGTTCTCCCCCAGTCCCATAGTTGCCCCTTTTTTGTGAGTCTGTACAGTGGCCTCAGCAGCTGCACTAAATGAGGTACAAAGGAACGCCAGTATCCCAGTATACCTAAGAACTCCTGCAGCTGCTTTGGTGTTGTAGGGACTGGGAATCATTGTACCTTACCTATGACAGCACTGGGTAGTACTCTGGTCTTTCCTGACCTAACTGCTCCCAGGAATTCTACGGATAGGACCGGACCTTGCACCTTCTGAGGATTTATAGCCCATCCTCTTTCTTACAGATAGGTAGTTAATGAATCTGCTGCCTGTCCTACCCCCTCCAATGAGTCAGATGTCAACAGGAGATCATCAATATAATCACACAAGTTAACATTATCAGGTTTTCTCCAATTAGCCAGGTCACGCACCACTAGATTACAGCAATCTGTTGGTGAATGCACGTACCCCTGTGGTAGGATCTGAAAGGTCCACTGCCTGCCTCCCTATGTAAACGTGAACTTGTCTTGCAATTCTACAGCAACCGGAATACTGAAGAAAGCATTTGCTAAATCTAGGACACAATGGTAGGTTTTTATCTCCCTACACAGTGTCCATTAGGGAGGCAATACTGGGTATGGCTGCATGAATAGGCACGTGACGTTATTTAATTCTCTGTCCACTGTCATTCTTCGTTTTCCAGCCAACTTTCACACTGGCCATATGGGGAAATTATATGGGCTATATGCAGGTCTTATAACGCCAACTTTTTCTAATTCCTGCACCGTTCTTGATATTTCATCTTCCGTCCACCCGGAAGTCTATACTGTCTCATCTTAGTAATCCTGAGCTGTTTTAGCAGGCAAATAGGCTCATGCTTCACATGGCCTCTCAATATCACTACTCTGTCTCCATCAAATTTGGTCAGATCTCCGTAGATAATTTATGTTTTTGCTCCAGTGTCTGCTAATGCCGTAACTCCCTGAATATTTTTTCAGGACCAATAAATCATTAATTCTACATAGGGACTCCAGTCCCACCTGGAGGCCCTAGGGGGAACTAACATCCCTCAACACGCCATGAATTATGCTATGGCCAATTCTTTTGCTTCCGGTGGCTCAGGCATCGTGGCCCGAGACACCTGAAGCGGCTTTTTTTTTTTCCTATTAGGAACAATGAAATCTTCTAGGTTCCATGTCGTTGCTGGTATTCTCTCTATAACCCTTACCCTTGGTTTCTTAGGGTAGTTCTGAAATTTTTGGTTGTCCTTTAGTTGTCTCCAAAGCTGGAGAAGGACATGGTTGGGCTGGCCGTCAATCTTAGCAAATTGGACCCCAGCCCGAATTAAATCATTAAACATTTGTTTTCGGGAAACCCTTATGGGTCCTGATTGAGGAGCTCAAGTAGCTAGCGTCTTGGTTTTAGTCACCAGCAGGACCTCAGCTTCTTTTAATGTCCGAACATTGTACCTATTCCGCAGGCATTCTGTTTCTCTTATGTCAGCCACTAACTGGGCAGCCTGCTGGACAACTGCTTCTGAGGCCACCAGGGGATTTAACATAGAGACCAAAGTACCATACAAATGAGAGTGAGAGGGAGCTTGCTGTAGAATTGTCTCTCATCCACACTGAGAATTTGACCATATCAGGGCCTTCAAACGTGTCTTCATCATTTGCTTCCCTTACGCCTAGTTCATGGATATAATTCTGAAGGTCCTCCATGGAGGACCACAGCCCTGTATGTAGAGGTATATCGGATTTATTCAGCCATACCATACAGCAGGTTGCCATTAACCATTCTATTATAGAACGGTTTTCATTAAGATATTGATTACCCGCATGTAACCTCTGCCTGAGAGCAGGATGGACAGTCACAGTGGCCAACTTGGCTATTTCCAGGCCATTCACCACAACACTTTCTGCCTCAGAATCCCACAGTCTTAATAACCAAGTTGGCATACTTTCTCTAGGCTTCTGCTGAAATCACTGTACTAAATCCATCAATTCCATTGCTGTGTACAGCTGGGCTGTTACATGCAAATGAGTCTGGGCAGGGGGCCACTGATCAGGCAGCACCCCTGCCAGTCTGCCCTGTACTGTTTTCGTTTTCTGAGTTATAACAGGACAAACCTGTAGTGGATCTGTCAAAATCAGAGATTCGAGATCTAATTTAGAGTTTTTATTTTCCTAATCAACCAAGTCTGTTGATTCAGGAGTCTGGTCATTATCTATTGCAATGTTACGAACTTGACCTATTGGAAGATGCAGAATTGGTTTCTTCCCTGTTAATATGCCAAGTTCTTGCTCTAACTTTTCAATACAGTCTTTCAAAAGTTGGTTTTCATTTTCTAAAGTATTATTCCTCATCTCAGCATGATTTAAAGCTTTTAATAGTGGTCATGCCACTGCGGAGGCAGCTAATTATCTTTCTTTTGTGATTAGTATATCTTTACTAAGTCCCTAGAAGTTATCTGTCATGCGATATGGGGAAATACTTCCCATAACATGTAGGGGACCCCATTTTTCAGTGATAACTGCTAATTCATAATAGGGAGATTCCACAAATCCTGGTATCTGCCCCAGAATCATTTTATCTAGTGGGGTAACATCCTCCCCCCGACCCATTTATAGAAATTCTAAAGAAAGGACGTGATGTAAATTTTAGTATATTTGACCTGCCTGGCTTGCCAAGTGTATAATCAATGATATACAGATGTTATAATTAAGAAACATACAAGAGAGTTTGGCTAAGCAGGTTATTACACCAAAAAAGAATAGAGGGCTTACCCTTGTCCTGGGCTTGCTGGACAACTCCAAAAGGAAGGATCTCCAGAAAGAGATCGTTCCCCACTGGTAGTCAGCTCTTAAATGGGGTCTAGGAGAGGTGGAGCCAGGCTCCACCCCTTCCAGCAGCACAGGTGAATTGCCTTCACCTGTGCTCCCATGGCTGACTCATTGCTCACCTCAGGTGATCAATCAGAGGTTCAGGTCATGATTCAGCAGTCCCCATACACCATGTTAGGCTGTTAGCCAGCTAAGGAAAGTAATGCCCCTAGTGATGCTCTAGCAGGCTTGCCCACTATTCGTGATTCTATCTAACATGCAACTTCACAGACAGAGTCTTGTGACCATTGATTACCTATTAGCCCAAAGGCATGGCTGCGAGCAGTCCAAAAGCATGCGTTGTACGCATTTCACCAATCATTCAAAATCATATCAGAGTACACAAAAGTGGAAGACCTTTTCTAACCAGTTACAGGCAAACACAGAATGGGACCGTCAGAGATTTTTTTCCTGGTTGCAGAAACTTGGGCCACAGGCCAAACAAATGTTTGTTCTTTCTGAAGGATTTAACAGTATTTCTTATCATTCTGCTATGTTTGCCTTAGAATCATACAATTGCTCAGGTTGGAAAAGACCTTAATGATCATCAAGTCCAACGGCAACCTAACCATCCTTCCCTACTACCTTGTCTCTTTTCATATGTTTATTTTCATACGTTTAGAGTGTTGTCAATCAAGGCCTTAAGTTATGATGATTATATTGTTAACATGATTAGTGTTATTATTTTATAGTATAATAGCAGTCAGTGAATAAACAAAGAAGGGGGAAATGAGGGAATACAAGAAAGACTACTCCGAGAAGCAGTTGTGAAGCAAGATAAACAGCATGAGAAAGCAAGACCAAGAAAGAAGGACATCTCCAGAATAAAAGAAAAGTCAAGTAAGCTGCTTGATGGCCGCGTGTTAATTAGTGTGATAGGAATAAGAGAACATGACTAGGAATGACTCATGGTTTAGATTGCATAAGCACCTCTATGCATGGTTATGTAGTGTTTAATAATACTTCCTTTATGTGCGAAGTGTGGACTAGAAAAAGCAAGCTGCCATAGGGCAGATGGGAAAGCAGCTTGTGAATGTATTCAAGTCACGTGAGAACCTGTAATAAACCATTTGGATCCTTCCTATGAGTTTGTGACTGGTTACCACAGTACACCTTAGAATCACCAAGGTAGAAAAGTTCTTTGAGATCATCCAATCCAACTGTCCACCTACCACCAATACTTCCTTTTAAACCATGTCCCTCAGTACATCTTAATGTTTCTTCACCAACTCCAGCGATGGTGATTCCACCACCTCCCGTTACCCAAAATGGTAACACTTGACCTGTAAATCTAACCCAAAAGGGTAACTCATAACCGTAAATTAAATTATTAACTATAGACAAAGTCAGCAGCAGGTAATAGCAAAACTGTAAACCAAACTTAAATAAAAACCCAAGAAAGGTTAAGAACAACATCTGGTCAACAAAGACAGAATTCCCTACCTCTTTCTGAAAAACAGAGCTCTAAGAAGAGCTCCTTCCCTCTTGGCAGCCAGCCCTAAAATGAGGTTAGGGAGGGGTGGAACCAGTGAATTGCTTCCACCTGTGTTCCACAGCAGACCAAGGTTTAATAAAGGTTTAATAAACATTGAAGCCTGTGAAATGAAGACAGACTGCTGTCATATTTCTTTCACATTTGTGTAAGCTGACTGCAGTTCTAAACAGATGTACTTACAGTCTCTCACAAATGACACCTGGGATACAGATAAAGGTATAGGAAAAGAAGCAAAAAAGCAATGTAAAGCAAAATTTAAAAAAAAAAAAAAAACAAAGACAAGGAAAAAGAATTTAAAAAAAAAAACACAGAAAACAAGAACAAAAAAAAGCAAATAGGAAAGAAAACCATAGCAATATGTAACAGCAGAAAGACCAGCACAATGGGAAGAACTTCCAAAGGAAGGGAAAGGGTTAGGGCTGTGATTCAACAGTTCTCATACAGCATAGCAAAGTTAAAAATAGCAAAGCATAGATGGGAAGGAAAAAAAAAAAAAAGGAAATGTGCAGGATTCTAGGAAATAGCACAGAATATGGGAGGAAGCAAGGCAGAAGGCAAGGTTATGCCTGTGTGTCTGTCTGAAGGAAACAGCTGCAGATGTTCAGAGCAGTGCTCAGTGCACTCATCACACAGACAGCTGCATAGAACAGGGCTCCAGGAGCACTGACAGCTGCTGAGACACTGCTGGGAAGAAAGGGGGAACTGCCATTCATCCCTATGGAGAAAGTGCCAATGGAGAACCAGGAATGCCCAGTGAAAGGTGAGAAGGGCCCTATAAGTGAAAGTAAAAAGGCAGGAAGGCTTCACAGTGATTGAGAATAAGGGGGGTGAAGGGGAATAGTTAGAGATAGTTTATAGTAGCAAGAATATAGAGCTTGTTAGAAAATAAGGGATGGAAGACACTGTGACTGGGATAGTGAGGGGGATGAAGGCCATAAAGATAAGGGTTTGAGAACAGCCCGAGGACATTTGGCAGGGAGGTGATTAGATGTCCACAGGGCAAGAAGAAACCAGCTTGGGGGGTGTCATGGTTTTATGGGTTTTTTTGATTTTCAGTATTCCACATCAAAATATCATGTACTGGAATTAAAGTGTTAATGCTCTAATTCTACGTACCTATCCCTATACATTTCGGAAGTCATGGGATCTGACCCTTCCGGGTGGGGCGGTCTCTTACTGCCTGGCAGTGGGTGCTGGAGGGTGCTTTCCTAGCCGTTCCAAGCTTTTTTCAGGTTTGACTCGGTCTCGGGAACTCTCTCTCTCATATCTTATTTGATTTATTAGTCTCAATTTCAATTAGATTGTATTATATTGTGTTATCTTGCATTCCGATATCATAGTTAGTATAATAAGCTTACCTCCGTAGATTGTTGCCGCTGTTTTTTTCCCCCCTTTCCTTCCTTCCCATTTTGTGGGGCCAGGCAGGGGGTGGGGAGGGCAGGGGCCTACTGCCCCCTGTCACGGGCATAAATTGATCTAGTTAACTCCGTGACAGGGGGATGCCCCCCCGGAAGGTCAGAAGTTTACAGTGAAAAAGGTCAGAAGCCTTCACGAGGAAGACAACAAATCTTCATCCCACAACCCACTATGCACGCGCAAGATGGGAGGGTCTGCATGCTAATGAACTCTCAGGGGTGTAATGAATATGTATCTGAATTCTGGGAAAACTATTGATTAAGTATTACTTCAGCCTATATCTGTAGCACGATTTTTCCAGACGGTGTGCAAGTTAGGTGGATCTATCCCCCTTGCACCCGGTGTCTGCGCAGCACTGAATAAACCGTACCTGCTTTGTAATCTTACTTGGGTTACAGAGTTTGATTCCGCACATCAATTTGGCACCCCAGATGGGACACCCTCTGCTCGGCTGCAGGACCGGTTGAGAAGAGGGACGCCTTAGGCGCGCCCTGAGATTTCTCGGAAGGACTCCCCTTCCTCATCCAATCACTGCGGGAGCAGACAAGGACCATCCATCGGTGGACCAGGTATGTGTATGGAATGAGGGGACCCATAAGCCGTATGGAAACGTCCTACGCTGGGTATAGCCTTTGTGCTGCTCCTGGGTTGGTTAGTGAGCTCACAGGTTTGGTAGGTTGCCGGCTGGGGTAGGCAGGCTCTGGCAAGCAGCTCCTTGGGGAGCACCCACAAACAGACCTTGTAAGTCGTATGCGGGGTAAGGGGACAGGATATAGTGGGTGTCCCGTCAAATGGTTATCTGGGTTCTCCTGGTTGTGATAACAGGAGTTATAGGTTGTATAATTGCTATTACCATCTGTTGTAAATGTTCGGTATCGTGTATCTGAATTAATACCATCAGAATATTTGGGATATCCTCTGAGGAAATTAGAACTCCAAACTAAGAAATTTCAAACTTATATTTTGACTAAGCTGGTATTTTGTGAGTGTGGTGAGAGTGAGACATAGCTAAGCTACGGAGTGAGAGCAGAGTCCCGATCCCGTTTCATTCTCCCGCGAGCGAAACGGCCGGAGATGGACGAAGCGAAAGTTGTTTTGTTCTCTGTGTTATTTGTTCACAGAATCACAGAATCACAGAATCACTAAGGTTGGAAAAGACCTATAAGATCGTCCAGTCCAACCATCCACCTATCACCCATGGTTCTCACTAAACTATATCCCTCAACACAACATCCAATCGTTCCTTGAACAGCTCCAGGGTCGGTGACTCCACCACCTCCCTGGGCAGCCCATTCCAGTGCCTGACCACCCTTTCAGAGAAGTAGTATTTCCTAATATCCAGTCTGAATCTTCCCTGGCGCAGCTTGAAACCATTCCCCCTAGTCCTATCACCAGTTACTCGAGAGAAGAGGCCGACCCCCAGCTCGCTACAACCTCCCTTCAGGTAGTTATAGAGAGCAATAAGGTCTCCCCTGAGCCTCCTCTTCTCCAGACTGAACAATCCCAGCTCCCTCAGCCACTCCTCATAAGACCTGTGCTCCAGACCCCTCACCAGCTTTGTTGCCCTTCTTTGAACACGCTCCAGGGCCTCAATGTCTTTCTTGCAGTGAGGGGCCCAAAACTGGACACAGTACTCAAGGTGCGGCCTCACCAGAGCTGAGTACAGGGGGACAATCGCTTCCCTACTCCTGCTGGTCACACTACTTCTGATACAAGCCAGGATGCCATTGGCCTTCTTGGCCACCCGGGCACACTGCTGGCTCATGTTCAGCCGAGCGTCAACCAACACCCCCAGGTCCATTTCCTCTACACAGTCTTCCAGCCACTCCGCCCCAAGCCTGTAGCGTTGCTTGGGGTTGCTGTGGCCAAAGTGTAGGACCCGGCATTTGGTCTTATTAAACCTCATCCCATTGGCTTCAGCCCAGCTATCCAGCCTGTCCAGATCCCTCTGTAGGGCCTCGCTACCCCCAGGCAGATCGACACTTCCAGCCAACTTGGTGTCATCTGCAAACTTACTGAGGGTGCACTCAATGCCCTCATCCAGGTCATCAATAGATATTGAAGAGGACAGGCCCCAGCACCGACCCCTGGGGAACCCCACTCGTGACCGGTCGCCAGCTGGATTTGGCTCCATTGACCACCACTCTCTGGGCCTGGCCCTCCAGCCAGTTCCTTACCCAGCCAAGAGTGTACCTGTCCAAGCCACGGACTGCCAGCTTCTGCAGGAAGCGTTTTTGTTCGTACATACATATTTTCTCCATTTAAATGAAATTTATAGATTGGGATGATGATGGAAATACATATGTTATAGATTGTAGTAAAGGAATACAGAGGGAAGGTTGGGCCCTGGAGGGAGGCAGAGAGAGGAAGGATCCTGAGGATAAATTGTACTGATTATTGTCACTGTCTTTGTGAGTGTTAAATGTTTATGTCGTGAAAGTGTTACCTATGAGGCTGTTATGGAACAAGGGGTGTCTAAAGTGATACCAAGAAGACCCCCTGGATTGTATTTTGGCTCACTGGAGAAACATTGCTGGTGAGCCAGGGGGAATATTGAATAAGAAACCAGGAACGTAAATGGAATAATGGGACCAGTTTTATAATTGAGTACCCTAATCATGAGACCAAGTGCTGGGTGTTTGTGGAAGTTGAAGAACTGTACGGTTTGATTTGTGGATTTTGAAAGGAATGGGACAAATTGTTTTGATGGTATAAGAAAGTGTAATTGTTAATGGTATACAGAAGTAGAATTGAGGGTATGTGGAAGTGTAACTCAGGGTACGAATAGTGGAATAATGTACAAAGGAAAAAGGGTTAAAGAGAAAGTGTGTTTATCTGTGCTGGCATGAGAGCAACCCCCCCCACACCATTCCCCCGTGAGCAGAACTTGGTGTGAGAGAGTGAGCCGCGGATGGAGACTGCTGCTGTAAACAACATTACTTGCAAAGGGGGAGGTGGAGAGGATAGGGCACTGGAGTAAGAATAGCCTCTGCAGAGATCTAGGAAACCCGAAATCCCAGTGTAGTACTGGAAGCCTCTGGAGAGGAGGAGGTAAAAATGAAATATGATGTTAGTAGTTTATGTAATGATGAGAGTTAGGAAAGTGAAAAGTTTGGAAAGGACACAGGCTGAGGAAGGCAAAGATGAGCAGGGTGTGACAGGGATGTCAGAACTGAAGAGAGGGGAGCAGGATAAAGAGATTTATCTCTTGGTGGATACGGGTGCCTCTTACCACCCATAGGTGATTTTGTAACAGTAGTAGGAGCTAATGCCCAATAAGAAAAGGCTTACTTTTTGGGATCAATTACATATAGGCTGAGGAAACAAGTAGGAATACATAAATTCTTGTACACGCCAGGTTACTCTGGCAAGAAATTAAATAAAACTGGAGCTAAGGATCAAAAAATATTAACTGATTGAGAATTGTAAGTCTGCCTTTAACACAAACTGGGAAAAACAAGGTTGTAGCCCCAGAAATTACAGAAATCTTGAATAAGATACACTTAGGAGTTTGGGTGTCAGGGATACCTGGCAGAGCCAAAAATGCAGCCCTAAAGAGAAGTTAAGTTAAAAGCAAGAGTTAGCCAAATCAGAGTAAAGCAGTGCCCTTTGAGGATATGCGACTGTAGACAGATAAAAGAAATAATAGATAATTTTTGGACTTTGGATTACTAATTTGTGGCATAGAGAGAGGGGAGATGTGGGTGGTACTTGGTGTGGGTGGTACTCGGGCTACGGTGGGTGGTAGCTACGGGGGTGGTTCTGGGTGGTGCTTAATGGGTCACGGGTCGGTCGCGTGTCACGGTATATAAGCAAGTGTTGCGCAGCAATAAATCAGCACTTGAGTTACATACTGGGTCACGCATCTCTCATATCCCTGTGCCGGGTAGGGGTGCAGACGGGAGGGGCGCTGGTGCGGTGTTGCTAACTGGGCATGGGTTGTGAGGAGGTTAGCAACAATTGGTGACCCCGACGTGATAAGGTGTGTGTACACGTGTAGGGGAGAGCAGCTCACATAATGGCTTCTGTGCAACAAGTGGTGAGTATGCTGAAGATGTTGGAAAAGGAGGTAGGGGTTTCGTTATTGTCGAAAGCCCTCACGGCGTTGATTAATTGGATGCAGTGCCGTGGTTGCGGGAGTACTGCCATGGAGTGCTTATCCCGTAGGAATTTAGATAAGGCGGCAGAAGAGTTGTGGGAGGAAGTGAAAGCAGGACCAAAGAGCGCAGCGGATAATGCTGCTACTCTAGGGAGCTTGGAGTGGACTCTGAAGGCGGCAGGAACGGAAGCACAGTGTTGGCGGGTGGCTCGGGAATTGGTGTTAGGTCAGCTTGGGGAGGAAGGTGAGGAGTCAGGGAAGGAGCCTGCGAAAAGGGGTGAGGAGGATGCAGCGGAAGTTGAACAGGGGAGTAGGGCGGAATCAGAGGCTGGGCAACAGGAGGAGTTGGAGGCGGATACACCTGGAAGGAGCGGAGGGGCCAGAGGAGTCGTGCCGGGAGCAGAGAATGATGTGCCTTGGGCGGCGCCTACGTGGCCTCCCGCGGCATCTAATTGGAGGGTTACTGGGGCTACACCAGTGTTCTCGTATGTACCCGGGATGGTGCCTATGCCCACCGCTGTTTCCGTAACGGCACCTATGGCCCCTCCACTGTATGCGGGGGGAGGAAGGGGTGCCGTGGGGGTGGAAGCAGCCGGCTTGCAGTTGGAGCGGAAAAAGGAGGAGCAAGAGCAACCGAGGCCGGTGATTGGAGGAGAAGGGGCCGGGCAGGCAGAACAGAAGCTTACCGTAGAGGAGGCTGCGGCTGCGCAGATAGCGGCCCAACGGCTCCTGCGTAAGATGCAGGAGATTGTTAAAGAGATGAGCGCAGCTACTCAAAAAGCTGAGTGGGCAGCAAAGAAGGTGGCGTGGGGCACCAGGGGCGCTGCCTTAAATGACACACTGCAAGAAACTGGGAGAGAGTGGCTTATCAGACGCTGCAAATGGCGCCCACTGTGTGGGGCAAATCAAGCCGAGGCTGAGCGAGCCCGGTCCGGCAGCGCCGCCCGACTGAACTGCGGAGAGATTGTTTGGCGCGCGCCCGCACCGTTCTGCAGAACAGAAGGTAGACAAATGCGACAAGAAAGAATTTCTTCCGACTATTCCCCATCGCCCTCCCTCCCACCCATCCCCGCCATTACCCCTCGGTGCAGAAAGCAGCCCTGGTCCGGATTCGATCAGCAGCTCCGACCCCACCCCTGACCGCGGAGAAGAGAAATCGCAACCCCCCCGTCGCTGCTGCCCCCAGCTCCGCCCCCGGCACTCATTCCGCTCCTGCCTTTGGCCCGGCCCATGATGATCGTCGCGCTTTCACCCTCCGCTCCACCCCCAACGTTCGCGGCACCGCCCCCGCCCTCCGCCTCGCTCACGTCGTTCGCCATGACGCTCCCTTCCTGTGCCCCGCCTACGTCATCTGCTGCTGCATCTCTGCAGCCTGTGTGTAACTTGGTTAAAGACGATAACGGACCTGCAAATACTTCGAAGGCCACACGAACTTTCCTCCAAGAATGGGAGGTTAGACATTACAGGCATTCCTCATTCTCCCACTGAATAAGCTATCATTGAGTGTACTCTTCTAACATGAAATTTATTCCTAATAAACAAAAAGCAGAATATGGGAAGACACACCACAAGAAAGATTATGGACTGGCCTTACGTAGGTTCCAGCATGATGCCTTCGACCTTATCTCAAGGCAGAAAATAGCATCTAGCCTTTATAATGACTGGGATTGTGTGCTTATTTATTGGTATTGCTTTGTAACTTGTTGTATTGCATATAGTAGCAGTAGTAGTGGTATGATATAGGGGGTGATTTTCCTGCGTTATCAATATAGTCTCAAGAATTAGAGTTATTAGGAGTTATCTAGGTTGTTGTGTGCTTCTTTTATTTTAGTAGTAGATTGAATGTGAATTAAACAGGATTTAATGTTATCAATGCTGGAATCTATGGGAATAGCTTTTTTAATGTATTAGTAATGCTCGGTTATGATGCTATCAGCCTATCAATTAGCCTTTTCTTGATTTGCAAAAACAAAACCTGGATAGAATGATTAACTCTCTTTCATCCCACTAATCAGGATTTTTAAAATATGACCACGCAGCACTTAAGGCAAAGGCGCACGCTAAGAGAGCTAACCTTGATAGTTTATTCTGTTTTGCAAGCAGATGTTCCACTTGGGCTCTGTATCACGCACTGGCCATGCGGATGCAGCATACAAATGGAAAATACCTTTTGGACCCTGAGAAGAATAAAAACAAGAGAGAATCTGTGATGGGTGAGAGAGGAAAAGTGCACCTTGAAGCAGGGGACGCCCTGCTGGCACTGCCTATCGCATTCACCACCACCATGTTCTTTCTCTCTCTTTCTGCAGGTGGTTGTTTCTCGAGGTTCAGTAAGTAATAATGCCCCTAGTGATACCCTAGCATATTTGCCCACTAACATTGATTCTATCTGACATGCAAAAAGCTGTACAACCATTAATTTTCTATTAGCCCAAAAGCATGATCATGAGCACTCTAAAAGCGTCTGTTGTACAAATTTTAGTGATCATTCAAAATCAATATATAAGAATATACGAAAGTTGAAGACCTCTTTCTAACCAGTTACAGATTAACACAGAACGGGACCTTCAGGGATTTATTTCCAGGTTGCGGAAACTTGAGTTGCAGACCAAACGCGTATTTGTTCTTTTTAGTAGGATAACAGTATTTCTTATCATTATGCTATGTTTGTCTTTCTCACATTTAGAGTATTGTCAATCGAGGCCTTGATTGAGTTATAATGATTATTTTATTAATATAATTAGTGTTATTATTTTATAGTATGGTAGTAGTTTGTGAATAAACAAAAAAGGGGGAATTTTGGGAATACAAGAAAACTGTTCAGAGCAGCAGCTGTGGAGCAAGATAAACAGCATGAGAACCAAGGACACCTCTAAAAGAAGAAAGAATGTCTCAAGGCCGGTCCCGGATAATGCTTCCTTGATAATAGCACGAGCAATGGCACTTGCAGAGGTGTCGCTCCCGATGTTAAGGAAGGTACGAACCGGGAATCTAGCCTTCTTGCCGGACTGATAATCCAAGAATAGGGGAGACCTTGCCCCTGGGCAATTCTCCAGTGGCAGATGTTGGGAACGGTTCTGCACAATGACACCCGTAGACAAGGACTAATAGTTTTTAACGGATCCAGCATATCTGCACCTCAATGCACTATTCTTGTCACAATGGCTAAGGGAAATAATAGTAGAAAATGGGGGACACGGTAGCATGGCATAGAGAGGGGGGAGATGTGGCATAGAGAGTAGGAGATGTGCTGGGTAGGGGTACAGACGGGAGGGGCGCTGGTGCGGTGTTGCTAACCAGGCATGGGTTGCAAGGAGGTTAGCAACATAATTAGGTGGGATGATTGGTGGCCCTGCATGTGGCAGGGGGGTTGGAGATTCATGATCCTTGAGGTCCCTTCCAACCCTGGCAATTCTGTGATTCTGTGATTCTGTGATAATTGAATATGAATCCAAATACGGTACATTAGAAAGCAAGTGCTATAGTTTGGAACAAGATATGGGGGCAAGTAATAGAATAGTTGAATGCATACACTCAGTGGTGAAAAATCCATGTGCTTTATTAACCAAGTTAAGGAATGCGTAAGTGGAGTTTACCTTCTGGATTTGAAGGATAGGATGGCTTTTCTGCCTGGTTTGGCCAAAGGAAGCCTAAGGTTATTTGCCTTTGAATAGGAAAACCCCAAGATGGGGTGAAAAGACTCAGTTAATCTAAACAGTGTTACCCAGGGTTGTGAGAACAGCTCAATGATTTTTTTGAGAGCTGGTCAACTTGTGAACTGGAGACTTGAGTTCCTCCATCCCAGGGTGGAACCTTACTGCAGTACGTGGATGTCACAAAACAAAAGAGGACTGTGTGCAATGGACTGTGAGTTTGCTGAATTTCTTGGTTTAAATGATTATCAAGTTTCTCAACAGAAAGCACAAATAACTCAGCAGCAAGTTACGTATTTGGGATATGAGATTACAGCTGGACTTGGAACCTTAAGGACTGTCAGGAAAGAAGCCATCTGCCAAACCCCTGAGCCACAAATTGCCAAGGAACTCCGTACGTTCCCAGGAATGATAGGATGATGCCAACTGTGGATACACAGCTACTGACTGTTGGTAAAGCCAAAATATTATATGAAATGGGAAGGCAAGGTGGGCATTTCCTCAGCTGAAACAAGAACTCATAAAGGCCCTCTGCTTTGGGGCTACCAGACATGACTAAACCCTTCTGGGTGTTCTCACATAAAAAGAAGGAATGGCCCTGGGAGTCCTTGCCCAGAACCTTGGACTCTATCAAAGGGCAGGGGCATGCTTCTCTAAACAACTTGATGAAGGAGTAAGGAATGGCCGGGGTGCTTGAGGGTGGTGGCTGCACTAGTACTCAATATTCAAGAAGCCAGTCAAGTTGTGCTAGGCCAAAGAATAACAGTTTTAATATGTCATACAGTGTCTACTGTATTGGAGAAAAGGGGGGCATTGGCTCTCACCCCAAAGGTTCCTGAAATCCCAGGCCATCCTGGTAGAGCAGGATGATGTAGAAATAATTGTAATATTGTCAACCCAGTATCTTTCCTTAGCGGAACTCCTGGAGAACCAGTATTTCATGACTGCTTTGAAACAACTGAAGCTGCATATTCTAGCTGGTCGGACCTGAAGGACAAACCCTTAGAAGATGCAGAAGACACCTGGTTTACTGATGGTAGCAGTTTTGTGAGACAAGGAAACTGTAAGGCAGGATATGCAGTAGCTGCAACTGATAAGGTAATTGAAGCACAACCATTACCTGAGGGGATTTTCCCTCAAAAGGCTGAAATAACTGCCTGGAAAAGAGCCTTAATTCTACGGACAGATGCTAATTATGTATTTGGGATGCTACACACTCATAGTACCATCTGAAAAGAGCAAGGATTGCATACACAAGGAAAACAGCATGATGTAAATCTACCAAGGAGTGTGGCTTTTATACATTGTAAAGGACATCAGAAAGGTAACACTGTACAGGAAACTGGAAATAAGATGATGGGTCAGGTGGCAGAACAGGCAGTTGAAGAAGGCTTTAATTCCAGACGGTAAACTTAAAATCTCTAAACCTGAGTCAGAACCTGCAAAATATTCTAGAGAGGATAGCAATCTAATTAATGATTTAAAAGGGAGGGCAACAATGGCAAATTGATTTCTCGGAACTCCCAAGAAAAGGGGGGTGTCGCTGTATGTTGGTACTAACTGATACCTTTTTACAGTGGCCAGAGGCATTCTCTTGTAGAACTAATAAGGCACGTGGGGTAACTAAAGTATTGTTATAGGAGGTTATTCCAAGATGCTGAGGAACTACTTGGTCTGTCAAGGAAAGTGCACCATCGAAAGTTAAACTCAAAAGGAAAAGATGAGTTGGTTACTAATTTGCTTTATTTCAGAGTACACAGGATGGTGTCTGTGGCAAGTTGATGTGTGCTGTTGCATTTTGTATTTTGGTTGCAATAGTACTATGTTTTGTGTTTTATTTATTTGTTATGGTTAAGTGTGTGATTGTCACTCTTCTCCCTTCTATTTGGATCAACCTTACATTTCTATACTTAACAATGGCTGCTATTAAGGAAAGTAATAACACTCTCATTAGTGGGCAATATATGAGTAATATAATGAGCAGGTATCGTTTGGGTAAAGGTTTCTGGTGGCTGGGCAGAGATAGGAGAGCTCAAACTCCCACCAGGCATAGTGAGAACTATTTGGAGCCAGTATCAAAATCCAAGGAGGGTTAAAAGGGTAAATAACCCATTGGTAAGGTATAATACAGGATACCATAGCTTCGTGAGAGCCCTTATCCTGGTCTTAGGAGTAGCTCAGCTGGAAAAAGCTATAGTGAATATATCTGCAACTCTACAAATAGTAGAAAATGCTACAACAAACGCATTACAAGCAATCCAAGAGGAGGAATCCTCTTTGTCCAAACTAGTACTCCAAAACAGGATGGCATTAGATCTATTAACAGCTAAAGAAGGAGGGGTATGCAAAATAATAAATCAGAGTTGCTGTACTTACATAAATAAGGATCTGAGAACAGACTCAAGGAGAATCTGTGAGCAAACAAAAGTCCTGCATAGGACAAGTATTGATAACACGACTGGGAAACAGATCTATGGGGTTCAGTTACTAGCTGATTACCGAATCTAGGAGGGTTAAGGCAGATTTTCTTGGCATGCAGCATACTGGTACTATTGGTGGGCCTTACCTGTGCGTAATGAGGTGTTCTATGTGCCTATGCTGGAATACTAGAAGGGAGTACAAGGTATGGAAGAGACATGAGTTAAGGCAAAAGGTGGAAAGTGGGGCTTATTTCACACACTAAGGAGGAATAATCTAGCAGGTGGAAATCCTGCTAGATTAAAGAAAAGGGGGGAATTGAAAGGTGAGAAGGGCCCCATAAGTGAAAGTAAAAAGGCAAGAAAGCTTCACAGTGACTGAGAATAAGGGGGGTGAAGGGGGATAGTTAGAGATAGTTTATAGAAGCAAGAATGTAGAGCTTGTTAGAAAATAAGGGATGGCAGACACTGTGACTGGGATAGTGAGGGGGATGAAGGTCATAAAGATAAGGGTTTGAGAACAGCCCGAGGACATTTGGCAGGGAGGTGATTAGATGTCCGCAGGGCAAGAAGAAACCAGCTTGGGGGGATGCCCCCCAAGAGTTTGATTCTTCACATCACCAGCACAGATCCCTCTGGAGCAGCAAAACCAGCAGAGCTCCCTGAGAGAGAAATGCTTCCTTGGAAGCGTGGGACAGCGCAGCTACTGCCTGTGCTGCACTGCTGCACCCAAACATGGGCCCTGCTCTCCCTTCTCAAGCCGTGGGCTGGGAGCTGCATCCTTCCCAGGCAGCACAGCAACCGCTCAGCATATTTCAGACTGCTCCCCCAAACCATCGTCACAGTGCCTTACCTTCTGGCAGGGTCAGGGAAGGAGCACCCAGTGCCCTGTGCCTGCAGGCCCAGCACTGCACACAGCACTGTCATTGTGGCGCCTGGTGCTGCCACATAGCATCCTGGCAGTGGTAGTTCCTGTAGGGCTTGCAGCTCCCAGCAAGCCCAAGCGAGGGCAGAGGGCAGCAGTGCTGTCAGCCAGGAGCTCTCCAAGAAACCCCAATGTTTGGAGTGCTGCATACCAGGAACCTTTTTCTCAGGTATTTCTGTAAAGAACATCCCTGAGGTGTTCAGAAAGCATAAATGCATATTGCTGTCCTCAGTGGGGTGTGCAAAGGAGGCTGGGATTGTCAGTGTTGGGTTTGACCTGTTCCAGCAATGCACTTCCTTACAACTTCAGTACTGTCACACTTACTTCTTGCAAATACCAATCACCCACTGCTTTGCACACCCCTGTGCTTACACAAATGTGTGCAGCCCCGTCCTCTGGGTGGGTTGTTGCTTGGCTGCCCCTCGGGGTGGGTTGTTTCATTTCCGATGTCCTACAGCTCATCACAGCACGCTCTTGCCGCGTCTCCTTGCCTTCCTGCCAGCTCCTGCTGCCTTCATGCACTGCCTGTAAGAGTGTTGTGCCTTTTTTCACGGGTGAGCTGCCTGAAGTAGCATGACTTGATGCATGTGAAAGTACATCAGTTTGTGCAGTTAAATTCTTGACGTTTGTAAGAGAGAAGCTACGCATCTTTCATCAGTAGGATGGCAGCTTCACAAGGGAGGCTTTAAACTGAGAATCACAGAATCATAGAAACACCAAGGTTGGAAAAGACGTACAAGATCATCCAGTCCAACCATCCACCTATCACCAATAGTTCTCACTAAACCATATCCCTCAACACAATATCCAAACGTTCCTTGAACACCTCCAGGGTCGGTGACTCCACCACCTCCCTGGGCAGCCCATTCCACTGCCTGACCACTCTTTCAGAAAAGTAGTATTTCCTAATGTGCAGCCTAAATCTCCCCTGGTGCAGCTTGAAACCATTCCCTCTAGTCCTATCACCAGTTACACGAGAGAAGAGGCTGACCCCCAGCTCACTAAAACCTCCCTTCAGATAGTTAAAGCGCCCTGTCCCTGTCTCAAATACTGGCTTAGTTTCTTGGGATCCCACAGGTTTGCAAGAGTGAAATCCCATGACTTTGCGGGTCCCCATGCTTCTAAGATTTTTCCTAAGCCTCTCCATATTCCCTGCCAGTCAGCATTCTCTGGTTTTGGAGGAGACTTCTTCCACATAACACGAATGGATAGGAATATATTCAGGGAGACTGATAACACGCACAGGAGTATGCCCACAAAAAGGTGCATTAATTCGGCAGTCGAAAAATGTTTGACAAACAGAAGAAAGCTTGGAAACTGGTCTGAACATCATGGTGTTTGTAAAATTAGCTATTCCATTTGAGATGTAGTTGTTTGTAAAATTAGCTATTCTATCTGGGATGTTAGTGTCAAAATTCAAATTGTACCACATTGCATATAAATACCATGCAGGTGTCTCCATCAGTGCCCTTATTTGGTTATATATGAACACAATTTCACAACAAGAAATCATGACATTGATAATTGGCCAATAAGTCACGAGGAACAGAATGGATTTTAATGCCTTAGACAGCACCCCCACGATAAAGAGTGGGTTCATCGCTAGTAGTTGCTAAAAATGGGTTAATGAATGGAAGCTGAAGGTGGAAAGTAAGGGAAAGGTTGGATGGATTTGGGGGTTGAAAATGCCTGATTTGAGACTGGAGATGAAAAGCAAGAGCAAAGAGTGCCCAGATTACAGGGTTGGAAATGCCAGATTTGGATTTGGAGGGGTAAAGGAAGTGTTGCTGTGAAAGGGTGGATGGATTTGGAGCCTGGAAATGCAAATTTTGGGGTTTGGAGATGAAATCTGGGAGTGGGGAGATAGTGGGGTAGGAGGATCCCTTGGTAATACAGTTGGAGAGGAATGAATTTGGATTTCAGTGCCAAAGCAGTAATTCTGGCCCAACAGGACACACCACAGCATAGAACGAACCATCCCTGGTGGGAACAAGGCTATAAAGCGCCATCTTCACAGCTGATCAGAGGAGAGTCTAGGATGGTTTGTACAGTTACTCTGAGAAGTGCTGTTACCCCACTGACATCACAGCAATGAAGGGGCGGAGCAAGGAGGGGGCCCTCCCTCTGCCCCGCTTTACCTCGTTGTCTTCCTTCCCGCCTTAAACAGGGCATCCAACTGAGGGATTTGGGGCCTACCCTGCCCAGCTGCACCCTGTAAACCCTCATAGGTGGGCAATGGACCCCATTCTACTCCATAGAACCCATTCCCTCCTGTAAGAGGGGGACCCATGTGGCAAGGACCCATCTCGCCCCACATCCCGCTAAAAGGGGGCAATGTTCCACCATACCCAAGATCCAACCTGCACCACAGACCCCATCAACCCCTCCCAAATTGACAGGGCATCCGAGGATCCAGCACTGCCCATGCTGGAGCCATGGAACTGAGCATCCTCCAAAGGTTCTGGGTTCTGTAGTAGCCAAGGGAGTGGCTCCAGCCAATGGGAAGCGGGTTCTGTACCCCCAGGGCCACTCCCACTGGTCCCCATGGAGGGGGTGGGGCCTGGGGGCACACTGATCTTTGGGGCAGAAATCATATTTTCCTCTGCTGATCCCTCCATCCACCTATATTTCCATCCATCCTTTCATCCAACCATCCTTCCATCCATCCAATGATCCTTCAGTCCATTCTTCCATCTCTCCAACAGTTCTTTCCTCTGTTGATCCCTCTGTCCATCTATTCCTCTCTGTATCCCTCCATCTGTCTGAATCCAAGCAGCCTCCTCCCGTTACCCACCAGAACCTCCTCTGGAGCTGTGGGGGATTTCTCCATAGCAGTGCCTTCAGGCATTTCCTTGCAACCCTGCAACTGCTGGCAGTGTCCTCGCTTAATCATAGCACTGATTTTCTGGTCCCCCCCCAACCCCCCCCATCACCCCATCCCTTTGCTCAGCAGCCCTCCCCATATATCCCCATTAATGGAATGAGGTTCAACAAGGCCGAATGCCAGGTCCTGCACTTTGGCCACAACAACCCCAGGCAACGCTACAGGCTTGGGGCGGAGTGGCTGGAAGACTGTGTAGAGAAAATGGACCTGGGGGTATTGATTGATGCTCGGCTGAACATGAGCCAGCAGTGTGCCCAGGTGGCCAAGAAGGCCAATGGCATCCTGGCTTGCATCAGAAACAGTGTGGCCAGCAGGAAGAGGGAAGCGATTGTCCCCCTGTACTCAGCTCTGGTGAGGCCGCACCTCAAGTACTGTGTTCAGTTGC
>JARXNR010000218.1:0-56736 GCA_036346035.1 Crossoptilon crossoptilon
AGATGTGGGGACATTATGGGGTCAAGGGGACATCATGGGAACATCATGTAGATGTGGGGACATCATGGGGACATTGTGGGGTCAAGGGGACATCATGGGGACATTGTGGGGCCAAGAGGACATCATGGGGGCATCATGGAGATGTGGGGACATTATGGGGTCAAGGGGACATCATGGGAACATCATGTAGATGTGGGGTCATCATGGGGACATTGTGGGGCCAAGGGGACATCATGGGGACATTGTGGGGCCAAGGGGACATCATGGGGACGTCATGGGGACATTGTGGGGCCAAGGGGACATCATGGGGACATCACGGAGATGCGGGGACATTATGGGATCAAGGGGACATCATGGGGGCATCACGGAGATGTGGGGACACCACGGGGACATCATGGGGACACCTGGGGACCCATCTCCACCCCACAGCGTAAGTCCCGTCGCTTCTACCCCACGCGTTTGGCCATCGCTTTGGCCTCGGGGACATCGGGGACACCTCCAGAGCCCGACACCCGCGGCTTCATCGTGGTGGAGACCAACTACCGCATCTACGCCTACACCGGTGGGTGGCACCGGCGTGGGGCCCTGTGTCCCCATGTCCCCATTCCCCAATGTCTCATGTCCCCATCGTGTCCCCATGTCCCCATTCCCCATGTCCCCATAGTGTCACCATTCCCCAGTGTCTCATGTCCCCATGGTGTCCCCATTGCCCAATGTCCCCATGTCCCCATCGTGTCCCCATGTCCCCATTCCCCAATGTCTCATGTCCCCATCGTGTCCCCATGTCCCCATTCCCCAGTGTCTCATGTCCCCATCGTGTCCCCATGTCCCCATTCCCCAATGTCTCATGTCCCCATGTCACCATTCCCCAATGTCTCGTGTCCCCATCGTGTCCCCATTGCCCAGTGTCCCCATGTCCCCATTCCCCATGTCCCCATAGTGTCACCATTCCCCAATGTCTCATGTCCCCATGCTGTCCCCATTCCCCAGTGTCTCATGTCCCCATCGTGTCCCCATGTCCCCATTCCCCATGTCCCCATAGCCCCATGTCCCCATGTCCCCATTCCCCAATGTGTCATGTCCCCATCGTGTCCCCATGTCCCCATTCCCCAATGTCTCATGTCCCCATCGTGTCCCCATGTCCCCATTCCCCATGTCCCCATAGTGTCACCATTCCCCAATGTCTCATGTCCCCATCGTGTCCCCATTCCCCAGTGTCTCATGTCCCCATCGTGTCCCCATTGCTCAATGTCCCCATGTCCCCATCGTGTCCCCATGTCCCCATTCCCCAGTGTCTCATGTCCCCATCGTGTCCCCATGTCCCCATTGCCCAATGTCTCATGTCCCCATGGTGCTTCCGTGTCCCCATTCCCCATGTCTCATGTCCCCATCCATGTCCCCATGTCCCCATGACCCCAATGTCCCCCAGTGTCCCCATGTCCCCAACTCCCCCCATCGAGGTCCCCATCCCCACGATGTCCCCAAGGTCCCCATGGTGTCTCCCCATTTCCTCATGCCCCCCATACCCCCCGATCCCCACCATGTCCCCACGATGTCCCCCTGTCCCCATTCCCCAATGTCCCATGCTCCCAGATCGCTCTCATGTACCCTCCCCCATCCCTCTCAATTCCCCATCGGATGCTGCCCTATCCCGTTTTCCCCCCTGGTCCCCAGGTGACACCCAGCGTGCAGGCAGCCATCGCCAATGGGATCACGGCCGACCAGGTGGGGACACTGGGGGGACATGGGGACAATGGGGGGTCCGGCGCAGTCAGAGGGGTGGCAGTGGGGCTGGGGGTGCCTTATGGGGTAAGCTATAGGGGTGTTGAGGTGCCCTATAGGGTGTTGGGGTGCCCTATGGGGTGTCCCCCTATGCCCTAGATGGGTAAGCCATACCCCCCATTGGGGTCCCTATGGGGTGTTCATGTCCCCATAACCCCCCCCCATTTCCCCCTTCCCCATGCCCTATGGTGTGTGTGCCCCATACCCCCCATATGGGGTAAGCCATGGGGTGTTGGGGTGCCCTAACCCCATGTGGTGGGGTCCCCCTATGTCCCCCTATCCCCAGATGTCCTGGGGTACCCCCCATCCCCATATCCCAACGATGTGAGTGGGGTGCCCCCATGGGGCCCGCCAACAAGTGGGGGTCCCCGTGGGGTCCCCATGTCCCCATTCCCCCCATAGGGTTGTTGGGGTGCCCTATGGGTAAGCCTATCCTGCATGTCCCCATTTGGAGGTGCCCTATGGGGTGTTGGGGTGCCCTATGGGGTAAGCCAGGGGGGTGCCCTATTGGGGCCCCCTATGGGGTCCCCACGGTGTCCCTATGGGATGTTGAGGTGACCATACCCCATGGGGTGCCCTATGGGGTGTTGGGGTGCCCTATGGGGTAAGCCATGGGGTGTGGGGTGATCCCTATGGATGGGGGGGCCTTTGGGTACATCCCCTGCGGGTATTGGGGTCCCTCTTGGGGTCCCCATTGGGGTCTCCCATTAACACCCCCCTCTCCTCCCCCCTCCCCCCCCGATGTCCCCTATCCTGCAATGGGGTGCCCCCATGTCCAAGCCATGGGGTGCGAGTGCCCTATGGGGTTGGGGTGCCCAATGGGTCCCCATGGGGATGGGGTCCCCCCCAAACCCCCTTCCCCACACTGTCCCTGTGCCCCATACCCCCATCCCCCATGGGGTGTGCCCCCCAGGGATGTCCCCCTCATGGGTCCCCATATGCCTCTGGGACTGTGGGAGAGGGACCGATGCGCTTCCCTGGGGTTGGGTTGGGGGGCCCCCATGCGGGGTCCCCATTGATGTTAACCCCCTGCTATGGGAGATGCCCTATGGGGTTGGTGGCCTCCATGGAGGTGTCCCCAAGGGTTGGTGGCATCATTGGGGACATCTCCAAGGGTTGTGGGGTGCCCTTGGGGGACAGCCATAAGTTTTTGGGGTGCATCTATGGGGACGTTGGGGTCCCCATGGGGGTTGGTGGCATCCTTGGGACATCGGGGGGTTGGGGTGCATGGGGTCAGCCTTGGGGACATCTGCCCTGGGGGGTTGGGGCATCACTGGGGACATCTCCAGGGGTGGTTGGGGGCATCATGGGGCTGGGTGCCCTATTCCATGGGGTTGGTGATCCTGGGGACGTCTCCAAGGTTTGGGGTGGCATCCTTGGGTGTTTCCATGGTTTGTTGGCATCCTGGGGCCATCTCTAAGGGTTGGGGCATCATTTGGGGTGCCCTATGGGGTGGTGGGGTCCTTGGGGTGACATCTCTATGGGGTTGGGGTCCCATCCTTGGGGTACATCTCCAAGGGTTGGTGGCATCACTGGGGACATGGGTGCCAAGGGTTGGTGGCATCATGGGGGCCGTTTCCATGGGTGTTGGGGCATCTACTGGGGACGTCTCCATGGGTTGGTGCCCATCACTGGGGATGTCTCCATGGGTTGGTGGCATGTTGGGGGCCGAATCTGGGGTAAGCCATGGGGTGTCGTGGTGGCATCATTGGGGTGTTGGGTCCCCATGGGTTGGTGCCATCCTTGAGGACATCTCCATGGGGTTGGTGCCATCCTTGGGGGGACAGGTTCCTTGGGGTTGGTGCCATCATTGGGGGACGTCTCCAAGGGTTGGGGGCATCATTGGGGACGTCCCCATGGGTTTGGTGGCATTGGGGGAGGACATGGGGGTCCAATGGGTTGGGGGGTGCCATCCTTGGGGACATCTCCAAGGGTTGGTGGCATCACTGGGGACATCTCCAAGGGTTGGTGGCATCATTGGGGACGTTTCCATGGGTTGGTGGCATCACTGGGGATGTCTCCAAGGGTTGGTGGCATCCTTAGGGACATCTCTAAGGGTTGGTGGCATCAGTGGGGACGTCTCCAAGGGTTGGTGGCATCATTGGGGACGTTTCCATGGGTTGGTGGCATCACTGGGGATGTCTCCAAGGTTTGGTGGCATCCTTGGGGATGTCTCCAAGGGTTGGTGGCATCACTGGGGATGTCTCCATGGGTTGGTGGCATCAGTGGGGACATCTCCAAGGGTTGGTGGCATCATTGGGGACGTCCCCATGGGTTGGTGCCATCCTTGAGGACATCTCCATGGGTTGGTGCCATCCTTGGGGACATTTCCAAGGGTTGATGCCATCATTGGGGACGTCTCTAAGGGTTGATGGCATCATTGGGGACGTCCCCATGGGTTGGTGGCATCCTTGAGGACATCTCCATGGGTTGGTGCCATCCTTGGGGACATCTCCAAGGGTTGGTGGCATCACTGGGGACATCTCCAAGGGTTGGTGGCATCATTGGGGACGTTTCCATGGGTTGGTGGCATCACTGGGGACGTCTCCAAGGTTTGGTGGCATCCTTGGGGACGTTTCCATGGGTTGGTGGCATCCTTAGGGACATCTCTAAGGGTTGGTGGCATCATTGGGGACGTCCCCATGGGTTGGTGGCATCCTTGAGGACATCTCCATGGGTTGGTGCCATCCTTGGGGACATCTCCAAGGGTTGGTGGCATCACTGGGGACATCTCCAAGGGTTGGTGGCATCATTGGGGACGTTTCCATGGGTTGGTGGCATCACTGGGGACGTCTCCAAGGTTTGGTGGCATCCTTGGGGACGTCTCCAAGGGTTGGTGGCATCACTGGGGATGTCTCCATGGGTTGGTGGCATCAGTGGGGACATCTCCAAGGGTTGGTGGCATCATTGGGGACAATCTCCATGGTTGGATGCAAAATTGGGTCCATCCATGGGTTGGTGGCATCACTGGGGAAATATCCAAGGTTAGCTGGCATCAAATGGGAACTAACCATGGGTTGGTGGCATCACTGGGGACGTCTCCAAGGTTTGATGGCATCCTTGGGGACGTCTCCAAGGGTTGGTGGCATCACTGGGGACGTCTCCAAGGGTTGGTGGCATCATTGGGGACGTCTCCAAGGGTTGGTGGCATCACTGGGGACGTCTCCATGGGTTGGTGGCATCATTGGGGACGTCTCCATGGGTTGATGCCATCATTGGGTCCATCTCCAAGGGTTGGTGGCATCATTGGGACCATCTCCAAGGGTTGTTGCCATCTTTGGGTCCATCTCCATCGGTTGTTGCCATCTTTGGGTCCATCTCCATCGGTTGGTGGCATCTTTGGGTCCATCTCCATCAGTTGATGCCATCATTGGTGCCATCTCCAAGGGTTGGTGGCATCTTTGGGTCCATCTCCAAGGGTTGGTGCCATCATTGGGTCCATCTCCATCGGTTGGTGCCATCTTTGGGTCCATCTCCAAGGGTTGGTGGCATCTTTGGGTCCATCTCCATGGGTTGGTGGCATCTTTGGGTCCATCTCCATCGGTTGGTGGCATCTTTGGGTCCATCTCCAAGGGTTGGTGGCATCTTTGGGTCCATCTCCATCGGTTGGTGGCATCTTTGGGGCCATCTCCAAGGGCTGGTGGCATCTTAGGGGCCATCTCCAAGGGTTGGTGCCATCATTGGGTCCATCTCCATCGGTTGGTGCCATCTTTGGGTCCATCTCCAAGGGTTGGTGGCATCTTTGGGTCCATCTCCATCGGTTGGTGGCATCTTTGGGTCCATCTCCATCGGTTGGTGCCATCATTGGGTCCATCTCCATCGGTTGGTGGCATCTTTGGGTCCATCTCCATTGGTTGGTGGCATCTTTGGGGCCATCTCCAAGGGTTGGTGGCATCTTTGGGGCCATCTCCAAGGGTTGATGCCATCATTGGGGCCATCTCCATAAGTTGATGCCATCATTGGGTCCATCTCCATCGGTTGGTGGCATCTTTGGGTCCATCTCCATCGGTTGGTGGCATCTTTGGGTCCATCTCCATCAGTTGATGCCATCTTTGGGTCCATCTCCATCGGTTGGTGCCATCTTTGGGTCCATCTCCATGGGTTGATGCCATCATTGGGTCCATCTCCAAGGGTTGGTGGCATCTTTGGGTCCATCTCCAAGGGTTGGTGGCATCATTGGGTCCATCTCCATCAGTTGATGCCATCTTTGGGTCCATCTCCAAGGGTTGGTGGCATCTTTGGGTCCATCTCCATCGGTTGGTGGCATCTTTGGGTCCATCTCCATCGGTTGATGCCATCATTGGTGCCATCTCCATCGGTTGGTGGCATCTTTGGGTCCATCTCCATCGGTTGGTGGCATCTTTGGGTCCATCTCCATTGGTTGATGCCATCTTTGGGTCCATCTCCAAGGGTTGGTGGCATCTTTGGGTCCATCTCCATTGGTTGGTGGCATCATTGGGTCCATCTCCATCAGTTGATGCCATCATTGGGTCCATCTCCAAGGGTTGGTGGCATCTTTGTGCCCATCTCCACGCGTCGACGCCACCACTGTTGCCACCACCAAGCCTTGATGCCACCCCCTCTCTAAAAAAATCCTCATCGTCCCCCCATCTTTTTCTCTCCCCCCTCCCACCCCCCCATATTTTTAGGAGTGCTCTACAACCAATTCCTATCCCAGGTGGACTTTGAGGTTCTTCGTGACCACGCCAGGTCTTTGGGGGTGTTGATGTTCGAGAACCCCACGCGACGTCTCATGGTGGTGACCCCAGGAGGTCACCCCGACGTCAAACGCTTTTGGAAGAGGCAGAAGCACAGCACTCCCCCTTTTTTTTTTTTTTTTAATCTAATTCCGAAACTGTGGGTTTGTTTGCCGCAACCGTAACATACTTGTCCCCAATTTGTCCCCTTGACCTACAGTGTTCACCTTCCACATCACCCCCATATAACTATATAATTCCCCTCTCCCCCCCCCCCCAAAAAAAATAATTTTTCCCCCAAATAACACGTTTCCCTCCCCTCCCCCCCAAATAATTTCTGAACTTGACCAAAATAACCCAATTTCCCCCCCCCCCAAAAGATACTCAATTTTGTCCCCAAAATCCCAATGTCCCCCCAATAACTTTGTACCCCCCCATCCAATTTCGTCCCCAAATAACCCAATTTTTCCCCCCCACATCAAATCATTTTCCCCAAAATAACCCATTTTTCCACGTACCCCATCTTCTTTCCCCCAAAATTTTTCCCCCAATGACAACAACCAATGTCCCCACTATTGTCCCCAATACCCAGTTCCACCCAAAAACCGTCCCCCACGTTTGTCCCCCCCCCATCCCAAATGTAACCCACTTTCCACCCAATCCATTTTCGCCCCAAAATAACCCAATTTGTCCCCAAAATCCCATGTTGTCCCCCCCCAGAACCCAATTGGTCCCCAAATAACCCATTTCCCCCAACCCAATGTCCCCCAATTTGTCAACAAAACAACCCAATTTTCCCCCAAAATAACTCATTGTTCCCCCAACCTAGTTTTTCAACAAATCCCCATCCCCCAAATAAAACTCCCATTTCCACCCAAAATAACCCAATTTTCCCCCAAAATAACCCATTTTCCACCCAAAATAACCCAATTTTCCCCCAAAATTACTCATTTTCCACCCAAAATAACCCAATTTTCCCCCAAAATAACTCATTTTCCACCCAAAATAACCCAAATTTTCAACAAAATAACCCAATTTTCCCCCAAAATAACCCATTTTCCACCCAAAATAACCCGAATGTGTCTAACAAAAAACCCATCCCCCAAAAATAAACCACGTTCCTCCCCCCCAAAATAAGTACCTTACATCAACCCCCAAGCCCCCCATATCCCCCCACTGACCCTATTATCTCCCCCCATAACCCCCCCAAAACCCCATTTCACCCCCCACACCCCCCCTATGTCCCCCATATCCCCCCAATGTCCCCCCCACATCCCAATATCACCCCCCCCATATCCCAGTGTCCCTCCCTTTGCCCCCAAGCCCCCCATATCCCCCCACTGACCCTATTATCTCCCCCCATACCCCCCCCAAACCCCATTTCGCCCCCCACACCCCCCCCATCTCCCCATATCGCCCCATTCTTCCCCCCACCCTCCCCCCACAACCCCCTTAAACCCCCCCCCCCAAAATACCTACCGGAGCCATTCCTCCTCCTCCACCCCAACACTTATAGGGGAGGGGTCTATAGGATCCATAGGATATGTTCCTTCCCCTATAGGGTTTGTGGGGGCTGCTGTATACCGACGGCTCAGATTTTTTAAAGGGGGGGGTGGGGGGGGAAGGGATATTAAGAGCCGCCGGCCGTAGGTTTGCCCCCTCCTCACTCTGGGGCCCGACCCCAGGGGGGAGAAACGCATGGGGTCAGCGATTCCTCAAGAGGGGGCCGGGCCCTATAATATTCCCTATAGGATTTATAACCCCACAACCCCTATAGGACCTCACCCATACCCCTATATACCCCCCCAAGTGCCCCCAAATAACCATATTTACCCCTACGCCCCAATAACCCCAATATACTCCCCCCCCCAATAGCCATATTTACCCCCCTACCCCATATATATCCCTGTACCCCATATATGCCCCTCCAGACCCCCCCAAAATGCCCCCAAATAGCCATATTTACCCCAATACCCCATATATACCCCCATATACCCCCCCCAGATGCCCCCAAATAACCATTTTTACCCCTATACCCCATATGTACTCCTCCAGACCCCCCCAAAATGCCCCCAAATAACCATATTTACCCCTATACCCCATATATGCCCCCATATACCCCCCCCAGATGCCCCCAAACAACCATTTTTACCCCTATATTCCATATGTACCCCTCCAGACCCCCCCAAATAACCCCCCCCGACACAGCAATAAACCCACAATTCCCCCCCCCACAAAACCCCTATAAACCCCCCCTCTATGCACTCCGATCCCCTACAGATCCCATAAATCCCTCCAGACACCCCCGTATATCCCTCAATTTCCCCCCATATATACCCCCTATACCCCTTAGGCCCCCTATATATACTCTCCACCCCCTATAAATCCCCTATACTCCCTCAGATCCCCCTAAAGACCCCCCACAGACCTCTCCAGACCCCCAAGCCCCCCCTCCAACCCCTATAGATCCCCCATAAACCCATCCAGACCCCCAATCCACCCCTCCCAACCCCTATAGATCCCCTATACTCCCTCCGATCCCCTATAGACCCCCATAAACCCTTCCAGACCCCAATCCCCCCCTCCCAACCCCTATAGATCCCCTATACTCCCTCAGTTCCCCTATAGACCCCCCCATAAACCCCTCCAGACCCCAATCCCCCCCTCCCAACCCCTATAGATCCCCTATACTCCCTCAGTTCCCCTATAGACCCCCATAAACCCTTCCAGACCCCAATCCCCCCCTCCCAACCCCTATAGATCCCCTATACTCCCTCAGTTCCCCTACAGACCCCCCACAGACCCCTCCAGACCCCCAATCCCCCCTCCAACCCCTATAAATCCCCTATACTCCCTCCGATCCCATATAGATCCCCCATAAACCCATCCAGACCCCCAATCCACCCCTCCCAACCCCTATAGATCCCCTATACTCCCTCAGATCCCCTATAGACCCCCCACAGACCCCTCCAGACCCCCAAGCCCCCCCTCCAACCCCTATAGATCCCCTATACTCCCTCAGTTCCCCTATAGACCCCCCCATAAACCCCTCCAGACCCCAATCCCCCCCTCCCAACCCCTATAGATCCCCTATACTCCCTCAGTTCCCCTATAGACCCCCCCATAAACCCCTCCAGACCCCAATCCCCCCCTCCCAACCCCTATAGATCCCCTATACTCCCTCAGTTCCCCTATAGACCCCCATAAACCCTTCCAGACCCCAATCCCCCCCTCCCAACCCCTATAGATCCCCTATACTCCCTCCGATCCCCTACAGACCCCCCCCCAGCCAGACCCCCCCCCAATCCCCCCTCCCCAACTCCCTCATAAATCCCCTATAATCCCCTATAAACCTCCTCCGATCCCATATAGATCCCCCATAGACCCCTCTGGATGCACCGATATACCCACAATCCCCCCCTCCCCCCCTTCCAAACCCTATATATTCCCCAATCCCTTACAGATCCCATAAATATTCCCTATCTTCAGTTCCCCACGGGACCCCCCCGAAACCCCCCCACCCCATCCCCCCCCCCCAACCCCTATAGATCCCCTATACTCCCTCTCCCCCCCCAACAGAGCCCTCCCGACCCCAATTCCCCTATATATACCCCTATACCCCCGATCCCCTATAGATCCCCCACATCCCCTATAGATCCCCTACAGATCCCCTACAGATCCCATAGATTCCACCCAGATCCCTCCAGAAACCCCTATAGATACTCCCCAATCCCCCCCGCCCCTTCAGACACGGGTCCCCCCCGAAACCCCCACACACCCCCCTCCATCTCCCCCCCCAACATATAACCCCAATTTTCCCCTATATATACCCCTATACCCCCATATAACCCCCCCATCCCCTATAGATCCCCCCCCCGATCCCCTACCCATAGATCCACCCCCCCCCCCTACAGACCCCCTATAGGGCCCCCATATACGACCATAAATCCCTCATACCCCGATCTGACCCCATAAAACCCCCCCCGTCCCCCATAGATCCCCCCCTATAGCCCCTATAGGGCCGCCCTTCACCTCCCACCCCGCTCCCATCATGGCGCCCACCGCGAGGGGGGCGTGGCCACGCCCTCCGCCTCTCATTGGCTGCGGAGGGGAAGGGGCGGGGCTGAGGGTGTGGGTGGGGCTTGTGATTGGGCGGGGAGTGGTGAAGGGGCGGGGCTGAGGGTCTAGGCGGGGCTTGTGATTGGACGGGGCTTAGGGAAGAGGCGGGGCTGAGGGGTGTAGGCGGGGCTTGGTGAAGGGGCGGGGCTGAGGGCGTGGGTGGGACTCGTGATTGGACAGGGCTTAGGGAAGGGGCGGGGCTGAGGGTGTAGGTGGGGCATGTGATTGGATGGAGCTGGGGAAGGGGTGGGGCTGAGGGTGTAGGAGGGGCTTGTGATTGGATGGGGTTCGGGCAAGGGGCGGGACTGAGGGCGTGAATGGAGCTTGTGATTGGATGAGGCTTGGGGAAGGGGCGGGGCTTGGAAATGGAGCGGAAATGGGGGAAGGGTGGCTAATAATGGCTAATAACGGCTAATAAATACTAATAATAGGGAAGTGACTGGTAATGATGGGAGATAATGTCTAATAATGGGGGAACTGCTGATGATAATGGGGAAATAGGTGCTAATAATAGGTAACTATTTGCTAATAATGGGGAAATAGGTGCTAATAATGGGTAATTCTTTGCTAATAATGGGGAAATAAGTGCTAATAATGGGAAATAAAGAGTAATAATGGGGACATGAGTGCTAATGATGGCTAATAATGGCTAATAATTGGGAAATAATGGGTAATAATGGGGACATGAGTGCTAATGATGGCGAAATAATCGCTAATAATGGGAAATAAAGGATAATAATGGGGACACGAGTGCTAATGATGGCTAATAATGGCTAATAATGGGAAATTATTACCAATAGTGACCAATAATTGGGATATAGGAAATGAAGTTGAAAAATGATGGCTAATAACGAGGAATATACGGGTAATAATTGGGAAATAATCGCTAATAATGGGAAACAAAGAATAATAATGGGAAATAAGTGCTAATAATAAGGAAATAATTGATAATAATGGGGAAATAGCGGGCAAATAATTGCTAATGATGAGGAAGAACCGCTATTAATAGCAGAATAGTTCCTAATAATGACAAATAGGAGCTAATAGTCGTGAAACAACAGATGATAATGAGGAAATAATTGCTAATAATGAAAATGTAAGAGCAAATAACGGGAAATAAGAAGTAAGAACTGGGGAATGATAATTAATAATGCTAATAATGACAAAATAACTCCTAATAATGGAACCCTGAGGGTTGTATTGGGGAAATAATAATTAATAATAGGGATATAACTGCTAATAATGCAGGAATAACTGTAAGTAATGGGGAATATCAGCTAATAATAGGGAAATAGTTGCTAATAATGGGGAAATAACTGCTAATAATGGGGAATAATTGCAAATATTGGGGAAATAATTGCTAATAATGTGAAAATAACTGGAAATAGTGGGGAATAACTACTAATAATGGGGAAATAACTGCTAATAATGGGGAAATAGCTGCTAATAACGGGGAATATCACCTAATAATGGGGAAATAACTGCTAATAATGGGGAAATAACTGCTAATAATGTGGGAATAGTTGCAGATAATGGGGAAATAACTGCTAATAATGGGGAAATAACTGCTACTAATGTGGAAATAACTGCTAATAATGGGGAATAACTGCAAATAATGTGGGAATAATTGCTAATAATGTAAAAATAAAGGAAATAATGGGGAATAGCTGCTAATAATGTGAAAATAACTGGAAATAATTGGGAATAGCTGCTAATAATGGGGAAATAACCACAAATAATGAGGAAATAACTGCTAATAATGGGGAATAACTGTTGATAATGTGGGAGTAGCTGCAAATAATATGAAAATAATTGCTAATAATGTGAAAATAGCTGCTAATAATGGGGAATATCAGCTAATAATGGGGAAATAAGTGGAAATAATGGGGAATAACTGCTAATAATGTAGAAATAACCACAAATAATGAGGAAATAACTGCAAATAATGGGGAATGTCAGCTAATAATGGGGAAATAACTGCAAATAATTTGGGAATATCAGCTAATAATGTGGGAATAACTGGAAATAATGGGGAATAACTGCTAATAATGGGGAAATAACCACTACTAATGGGGAAATAACTGCTAATAATGGGGAATAACTGCTAATAATGGGGAAATAACCACTAATAATGAGGAAATAACTGCAAATAATGGGGAATGTCAGCTAATAATGGGGAAATAACTGTAAATAATTTGGGAATTGCTGCTAATAATGTGGGAATAACTGGAAATAATGGGGAATAACTGCTAATAATGGGGAAATAACCACTACTAATGGGGAAATAACTGCTAATAATGGGGAATAACTGCTAATAATGGGGAAATAACTGCTACCAATGGGGAAATAACTGCTAATAATGAGGAAATAACTGCAAATAATGGGGAATAACTGCAAATAATGGGGAAATAACTGTAAATAATTTGGGAATTGCTGCTAATAATGTGGGAATAACTGGAAATAATGGGGAATAACTGCTAATAATGTGGAAATAACCACTACTAATGGGGAAATAACTGCTAATAATGGGGAAATAACCACTACTAATGGGGAAATAACTGCTAATAATGTGGAAATAACTGCTACCAATGGGGAAATAACTGAAAATAATGGGGAAATAACAGCTAATAATGGGGAATCACTGCTAATAATGGGGAATAACTGCTAATAATGTGGAAATAACTGCTAATAATGCAAAAATAACTGCTAATAACGGGGGGGAAACATCAAATATTGCAAAAATTAAGACCAAATCCTCTGTACCCGGGGGATGGGGGGGGGGAAGATGACACCAAACACCGGAATTCCCCCCACCCCACAGCTGTTCCCACCCCACAGCTGTTCCCCCCCCCCCTTCCCCTCCCCCGACAGCTGTGGGGGAACAAAGGGGCGACCCCCCCTCTCCCCCCCATGTATTTATAGGGCCGAGACGTGCGCTCATCCTACAGCCATTTGGGGGGAGGGCACAATGGGGACCCTCTGAGGGGGACCCCCAGTACTTGGGACCCCCCTTGGGGGGGGTTGGGGGGGGAAGGAGGGGCACATAAGGGGCAGTTTTGGGGTTTTCTCCCCCAAAAAAGTGGTTTCAAAGGGCCCCAAAAAGGGCATTTTGGGGATTTCCCCAAAAAAATCATTTCAAGGGACCCCAAAAAGGGCAGTTTTGGGGTTTTCTCCCCCAAAAAAGTGGTTTCAAGGAACTCCAAAAAGGGCATTTTTGGGATTTCCCCAAAAAATTCATTTCAAGGGACCCCAAAAAGGGCAGTTTTGGGGTCTTCTCCCCCAAAAAAGTGGTTTCAAGGGGCCCCAAAAAGGGCAATTTTGGGGTTTCCCCAAAAAAGTGGTTTCAAGGGACCCCAAAAAGGGCAGTTTTGGGGTTTTCTCCCCCCAAAAAAGTGGTTTCAAGGAACCCCAAAAAGGGCATTTTGGGGGTTTCCCCAAAAAAGTGGTTTCAAGGGACCCCAAAAAGGGCAGTTTTGGGGTTTTCTCCCCCCAAAAAGTGGTTTCAAGGCACCCCAAAAAGGGCATTTTTGGGATTTCCCCAAAAAATTCATTTCAAGGGACCCCAAAAAGGGCAGTTTTGGGGTTTTCTCCCCCCAAAAAGTGGTTTCAAGGCACCCCAAAAAGGGCATTTTTGGGATTTCCCCAAAAAAGTGGTTTCAAGGGACCCCAAAAAGGGCATTTTTGGGATTTCCCCAAAAAATTCATTTCAAGGCACCCGAAAAAGGGCAATTTGGGGGGATTCCATTGAAAATTAGTTTCAAGGGATCCCAAAAAGGGCAATTTTGGGGGATTCATCCCAAAAAAGTGGTTTCAAGGCACCCCAAAAAGGGCATTTTGGGGGGGTTCCCCCAAAAAGTGGTTTCAAGGGGCCCCAAAAAGGGCAATTTTGGGGGGATTCCCTAAAAAGTTAGTTTCAAGGGACCTCAAAAAAGGCAATTTTGGGGGATTCATTCAAAAAAAGTGGTTTCAAGGGACCCCAAAGAGGGCAATTTTGGCGTTTCCCCCAAAAAATTAGTTTCAAGGGACCCCTAAAAAGGCATTTTGGGGAGGATTTCCCCAAAAAATTGGTTTCAAGGGATCCAAAAAGGACAATTTTGGGGGATTCATCCCCAAAAAGTGGTTTCAAGGCACCCCAAATAGGGCAATTTTGGGGTTTCCCCCAAAAAGTCGTTTCAAGGGTCCCCAAAAAGGGCAATTTTGGGGTTTCCCCCAAAAAGTGGTTTCAAGGCACCCCAAAAAGGACATTTTTGGGGTTTCCCCCAAAAAGTGGTTTCAAGGGACCCCTAAAAAGGCATTTGGGGGAGGATTTCCCCAAAAAATTGGTTTCAAGGGACCCAAAAAGGGCATTTTGGGGGTTTCCCCAAAAAAGTGGTTTCAAGGGACCCCAAAAAGGGCAATTTTGGGGGGGATTCCCTAAAAAAATGGTTTCGAGGGATCCCATAGGAGGCAATTTTTAGGATTCTACCCCCAAAATGTGCTTTTGAGAGCCATCAAAAGGGCAATTCTGGGGGATTCCACCCAAAAATGTGCTTTTAAAGAACCCCAAAAAGGGCATTTTGGGGGATTCATCCCAAAAAAGTGGTGTCAAGGGACTCCAAAAAGAACATTTTTAGGGTTTCCCCCCCAAAAAAGTGGTTTCAAGGGACACCAAAAAGTGTAATTTTGGGGGATTCATCCCAAAAAAAGTGGTTTCAAGGGACCCCAAAAAGGCCAATTTTGGGGATTCATCCCAAAAAAAGTGGTTTCAAGGGACCCCAAAAAGGCCAATTTTGGGGGATTCCCATAAAAATGGTTTCAAGTGTCCCTAAAAAACACAGTTTTGGGGATTCCCCCCCAAAATTGATTTCAAGGTCCCCTAAAAAGCGCAATTTTTAGTATTCCCCCCAAAAAATTGTTTTGAGGGGCCCCCAAAATTGACATTTTTGGGGTTTCCCCCTAAAAAATTCTTTTCAAGTCTCCCCCCAATGAGCATTTTTGGGGAATTCCCCCAAAATTTCGGTGTTCCCTACAAAAGGGGGGGGGGATTCCAAAAAAAGGCCATTTTTGAGGATTCGTTGTTTTGGGGTTTCCCATTTTTGGGGCGTTTTCCACTCTTTTTAGAATTTCCCCATTCTTTTTGGGATTTCCCCATTCTTTTGGGGTTTTCCCCCATTCTTTTGGGGTTTCACCCCCCCCCCCCCCCAACCTCCCCCCTCCCGTTCGGGGCTCCCGACCCCCCCTTCGGCCCCCCCACCCCATTGAAGGGGGAGGGGGGAGAGGGAAGGGATGGGGGGGGTGAGGGGGGGGAACCCGGAGGAGTGGAGAGGGAGAGGAGCGAGGTGGGAACTGGGGGAAACTGGGAGCTTACTGGGAGGCACTGGGGGGCACTGGGGAGGGAACTGGGAGGGACTGGGGAGGGTACTGAGGGGCAACTGGTGGGATACTGGGAGGGAACTGGGAGGGAACTGGGAGATAATGGGGAGCAATGGGGGTACTGGGAGGAACTGGGAGGGACTGGGAGGCGCTGGGGGGCACTGGGGGGGAACTGGGAGGGACTGGGGAGGGTACTGAGGGGCAACTGGTGGGATACTGGGAGGGAAGTGGGAGATAATGGGGGCAGTGGGGGGAACTGGGAGGGACTGGGGGGAAACTGGGAGATAATGGGAGGGAACTGGGGGATAATGGGGAGCAATGGGGGGAACTGGGAGGAACTGGGGGGAAACTGGGAGATAATGAGAGGGAACTGGGGGATAATGGGGAGCAATGGGGGAACTGGGAGGGACTGGGGGGAACTGGTGGGCTACTGGGAGGGAACTGGGGGATAATGGGGAGCAATGGGGGAACTGGGAGGGACTGGGGGGAAACTGGGAGATAATGGGAGGGAGCTGGGGGATAATGGAAGCAATGGGGGAACTGGGAGGGACTGGGGGGAACTGGTGGGCTACTGGGAGGGAACTGGGGGATAATGGGAAGCAATGGGGGGAACTGGGAGGGACTGGGGGGACTGGTGGGCTACTGGGAGGGAACTGGGGGATAATGGGGAGCAATGGGGGGAACTGGGAGGGACTGGGGGGAACTGGTGGGCTACTGGGAGGGAAGTGGGAGATAATGGGGGGGCAGTGGGGGGAACTGGGAGGGACTGGGGGGAAACTGGGAGGGACTGGGGAGGGAACTGGGGGTCATAATGAGGGCAATGGGGGGTATGGGGGCTAATGGGGGGCAACTGGGGGGTGCTGGGGACTGGGGGAACTGGGGGATAACTGGGGGGAACTGGGGGCTACTGGGAGGGAACTGGGGGATAATGGGAGGGACTGGGGGTGTTAACTGGGGGAACTGATGGGGGGCTACTGGGGAGGGAACTGGGATGGGGGATTGGGGGTTAACTGGGAGGGACTGGGGGCAAACTGGGAGGGACTGGGAGGGACTGGGGGCAACTGGGGGGGACTGGGGGGAACTGGGAGATAATGGGGGGGCAGTGGGGGGTACTGGGAGGAACTGGGTGGGACTGGGGGGGCTACTGGTAGGGAAGTGGGAGATAATGGGAAGCAATGGGGGGAACTGGGAGGGACTGGGGGGAACTGGTGGGCTACTGGGAGGGAACTGGGGGATAATGGGGAGCAATGGGGGGAACTGGGAGGGACTGGGTGGAGCTGATGGGCTACTGGGAGGGAAGTGGGGGATAATGGGAAGCAATGGGGGGAACTGGGAGGGACTGGGGGGAACTGGGAGATACTGGGAGGGAACTGGGAGATAATGGGGGGCAATGGGGGGAACTGGGAGGGACTGGGGGGAACTGGTGGGCTACTGGGAGGGAACTGGGGGATAATGGGAAGCAATGGGGGGAACTGGGAGGGACTGGGGGGGACTGGTGGGCTACTGGGAGGGAAGTGGGAGATAATGGGGGTCACTGGGGGGAACTGGGACTGGGGGACTGGGGGGGACAACTGGGAGGGAACTGGGGGGGGACTGGGGGGGTACTGGAACTGGGGGAACTGGGAGGGCATAACTGGGGGTACTGGGGGATACTGGGGGAACCTGGGGGAACTGGGAGGAACTGGGGGGCAACTGGGAGGGACTGGGGGGACTGGGGGGAACTGGGTGGGAAATGGGAGATAACTGGGGGATATGGGGGGGGGAGCAATGGGGGAACTGGGAGGGACTGGGGGGCAACTGGGAGATAATGGGAGGGAGCTGGGGGTAATGGAAGCAATGGGGGAACTGGGAGGGACTGGGGGGAACTGGTGGGCTACTGGGAGGGACTGGGGGATAATGGGGGGGCAGTGGGGGGTACTGGGAGGGACTGGGGGGAACTGGTGGGCTACTGGGAGGGAAGTGGGGGATAATGGGAAGCAATGGGGGGAACTGGGAGGGACTGGGGGGAACTGGGAGATAATGGGAGGGAACTGGGGGATAATGGAAGCAATGGGGGAACTGGGGGGGAACTGGGAAGCAATGGGAGGTACTGGGAGAGACTGGGGGGAACTGGGGGGCACTGGGGATTCACCCAGTGACCCCCCCCCTTATTACTCTCTGCAGATCCGGGGGGGGCGATGGGGGGGGTCCCGCTGCCCCTCCCCCTCCTGGTGTTGCTGCCTGCGGTGGGGGCGGGGCTGGACCTGGACCTGGGTGAGAGCTTTGGGGGGGGGGGGGGGGTGATATGGGGGGGGGGCGGTCAATGGATCCTATAGGGGACGTAAAAGGTGGGAAAGGGGGGGTGTATAGGGGATCTATAGGGCCCATAGGGTTGATAAGGGACCATAAGGGAGCTATGGGGGCCATAAAAGGCTCTGGGGGTCCATATGGGACCGGTGAGATCCATAGGGGGCTATGGGGATGCTATGGGGTCTATAGGGTTGATAAGGGACCATAATGACCTATGGGGGCCATAAAGGGCTCTGGGGGTCCATATGGGACCGGTAAGATCCATAGGGGGCTATGGGGATGCTATGGGGTCCATAGGGTTATTAAGGGACCATAAGGGACCTATGGGGGCCATAAAGGGCTCTGGGGGTCCATATGGGACCGGTAAGATCCATAGGGGGCTATGGGGATGCTATGGGGTCCATAGGGTTGATAAGGGACCATAAGGGTCCTATGGGGGCTATAGGGTCCATAGAGGCTACAGAGGACCTATAGGGGCCATAGAGGGCTCTGGGGGTCCATATGGGACCAGTAAGATCCATAGGGGGCTATGGGGATGCTATGGGGTCTATAGGGTTGATAAGGGACCATAATGACCTATGGGGGCCATAGAGGGCTCTGGGGGTCCGTATGGGACCAGTAAGATCCATAGGGGGCTATGGGGATGCTATGGGGTCCATAGGGTTGATAAGGGACCATAAGGGACCTATGGGGTCTATGGGACCATAAGGTGCTCTGGGGGTCCATATGGGACCAATAGGATCCATAGGGGTCCATGGAGATGCTATGGGGTCCATAGGGTTGATAAGGGACCATAATGACCTATGGGGGCCATATAGGGCTCTGGGGCTCCCTATGGGACTAGGGGTAAGACCATAGGGGGCTATGGGGGCATAGGGCTCTGGGGGTCCGTATGGGACCAGTAAGATCCATAGGGGGCTATGGGGATGCTATGGGGTTTATAGGGTTGATAAGGGACCATAAGGGACCTATGGGGGCCGTAAGGTGCTCTGGGGGTCCATATGGGACCAATAGGATCCATAGGGGGCTATGGAGATGCTATGGGGTCTATAGGGTTGATAAAGGACCATAATGACCTATGGGGGCCATAAAGGGCTCTGGGGGTCCGTATGGGACTGGTAAGATCCATAGGGGGCTATGGGGATGCTATGGGGTCCATAGGGTTGATAAGGGACCATAAGGGTCCTATGGGGGCTATAGGGTCCATAGAAGCTACAGAGGACCTATAGGGGTATATAAGGGACCATAGAGGGCTATGGGGGTAGGTCCATATGGGACCATAAGGGATCCATAGGGGGCTATGGGGAGGGACCTATGGGGTCCATAGGGTGATAGGTCCCCGTAATGTCCCCATAAGGTCCCATAGGGGGTCCTATAGGGGGCCATAAAGGGCTCTGGGGGTCCATATGGGACCAATAGGATCCATAGGGGTCCATGGAGATGCTATGGGGTCCATAGGGTTGATAAGGGACCATAAGGGTCCTATGGGGGCTATAGGGTCCATAGGAGACTACAAAGGACCTATAGGGGCCATAGAGGGCTCTGGGGGGTCACCTGGGACCTATAGGATCCCCAGGACCATGTCCCCAATGATGTCCCTATGGGGTCCCCATAAGGGCCCTGGGTCCCATAGGGATGACAAGGGACCATCCACTATGGGGTCTGATAGGGTCCATAGGTTGACTAAGGGACATGTCCCCAGAGACTACAGAGGACCTACAGGGGCCATAGAGGGCTCTGGGGGTCCATATGGGGGATATAGGGGATCCATAGGGGGCTATGGGGATGCTAAGGGACCTATGGGGTTGATAAGGTTGATAAGGGGCCATAAGTGACCTATGGGGTCCATAGGGTCCATAGGAGACTACAAAGGACCTATAGGGGCCATAGAGGGCTCTGGGGGTCCATATGGGGGATATAGGGGATCCACAGGGTCCCCTATGGGATCCCCATGGAGATGTCCCCCATGGGGTCCATAAGGTTGATCCCCATAAGGGTCCCTATGGGGCCATAGGGTCCCCATAGGAGACTACAAAGGACCTATAGGGGCCATAGGGTGTTCATGGGGGGTCCCATATGGGGTCCAATATGATGATCCCCACTGATGTCCCCACCAATGATGTCCCCATGATGTCCCCTGATGGGTCCCCTGATGGGTTGATAAGGGACCATAATGTCCCCTGATGGGTCCCCCAGGGTCCCCTGATGTCCCTATGATGTCCCTCATGTCCCCACTGAGTCCCCCCACGATGTCCCCAGGACCCCCATGATGGTCCATAGGATGATGTCCCCACTGAGGTCATGTCCCCTATGGGATGTCCCCTGATGTCCCCAAATGTCCCTTGATGTCCCCATGGATGTCCCCACTGATGTCCCCATGATGTCCCCCCTGATGTCCCCACGATGTCCCCTCCATGAGTCCCCACTGATGTCCCCACTGATGTCCCCATGTCCCCACTGATGTCCCCATGTTGTCCCCACTGATGTCCCCACGATGTCCCCACCCCCATGATGTCCCCACCAATGATGTCCCCATTGATGTCCCCACTGATGCCATCCCCTGATGTCCCCCTGATGTCTCCTCATGTCCCCACTGATGTCCCCACAATGTCCCCATCCCCATGACGATGTCCCCACCGATGATGTCCCCACGATGTCCCCATTGATGTCCCCACAATGTCCCCTGATGTCCCCCTGATGTCCCCATGATGTCCTCTTGACGTCCCCACCCCCCATGATGATGTCCCCATGATGTCCCCATGCTGTCCCCATGCTGTCCCCATGCTCTCCCCTGATGTCCCCATGATGTCCCCATTGATGTCCCCACTGATGTCCCCCTGATGTCTCCTCATGTCCCCACTGATGTCCCCATGATGTCCCCACTGATGTCCCCACGATGTCCCCATCCCCATGATGATGTCCCCACCGATGATGTCCCCATGATGTCCCCCTGATGTCCCCACAATGTCCCCCTGATGTCCCCACGATGTCCCCACATCCCCAATGTCCCCATGATGTCCCCATGATGTCCCCACCAATGATGTCCCCACGATGTCCCCATTGATGTCCCTTCAATGTCCCTGTCCCCACGATGTCCCCACTGATGTCCCCCTGATGTCCCTTCACGTCCCCATAGTGTCCCCATCCCCATGACGATGTCCCCACCAATGATGTCCCCATGATGTCCCCATTGATGTCCCCATGATGTCCCTATTAATGTCCTCCTGATGTCCCTTGATGTCCCCATAGTGTCCCCATCCCCATGATGATGTCCCCACCGATGATGTCCCCACGATGTCCCCATTGATGTCCCCACAATGTCCCCCTGATGTCCCCATGATGTCCTCTTGACATCCCCACCCCCCATGATGATGTCCCCCCCAGGATTTGCATCCCCCAAATGTCCCCATGTCCCCCAAAATGTCCCCATGCTGTCCCCATGCTGTCCCCATGATGTCCCCCCTGATGTCCCCCCCGATGTCCCCATGTCCCCACTGATGTCCCCACCGATGTCCCCACTGATGTCCCCACCGATGTCCCCATGCCTCCCAATGATCCCCATGTCCCCATGTCCCCAAGTCCTCCATGATGTCCCCATGTCCCCCATGATGTCAATTCTCATCCCCAATGTCCCCACGTCCCCTTTCTGTCCCCATAGATGTTCACATCCCCCAAATGTCCCCATGTCCCCAATGGATGTCCCCCGATGTCCCCCATTTCACATTCTCCCCCACCCCCTCATGTCCCCAGTCCCCAAGATGTCCCCCCTAAATTTCACATCCCCCAAATGTCCCCACGTCCCCAAGATGTCCCCCAAATTTGCACATCCCCCAAATGTCCCCATGTCCCCAAAATGTCCCCCAAGTCCCCCCAGGATGTCCCCCAAATGTCCCCCAGTCCCCAATCTGTCCCCCTAAATTTCACATCCCCCCAATGTCCCCACGTCCCCAAGTCTGTCCCCCTAAATTTCACATCCCCCGGTGTCCCCCATGTCCCCCCAATTTCATGTCCCCAAATGTCCCCTGTCCCCAAGGTCCCCAAGATGTACCCCCATAAATAGGTTTCCCCCAAATGTCCCCCGTCCCCAAGATGTCCCCATAAATTTCACATCCCCCAAATGTCCCCACGTCCCCCAAATGTCCCCTAAATGTCCCCCCAATGACTCCCCTTCTCCCCCAAATGTCCCCACGTCCCCAAGATTGTCCCCCCAAATTTCACATCCCCCACATGTCCCCACGTCCCCAAGATGTCCCCCTAGGTTTCACATCCCCCAAATGTCCCCATGTCCCCAAGATGTCCCCAAGATGTCCCCCCAGGACTCACTTCTCCCCCAAATGTCCCCACGTCCCCAAGGTGTCCCCATAAATTTCACATCCCCCAAATGTCCCCACGTCCCCAATCTGTCCCCCTAAATTTCACATCCCCCAAGTGTCCCCATGTCCCCAAGATGTCCCCAAGGTGTCCCCCCAGGACTCACTTCTCCCCCAAATGTCCCCACGTCCCCAAGATGTCCCCCTAAATTTCACATCCCCCAAATGTCCCCACGTCCCCAAGATGTCCCCCTAAATTTCACATCCCCCAAATGTCCCCATGTCCCCAAGATGTCCCCAAGATGTCCCCCCAGGGCTCACTTCTCCCCCAAATGTCCCCACGTCCCCAATCTGTCCCCCTAAATTTCACATCCCCCAAATGTCCCCACGTCCCCAGTCTGTCCCCCTAAATTTCACATCCCCCAAATGTCCCCATGTCCCCAAAATGTCCCCAAGATGTCCCCCTAGGTTTCACATCCCCCAAATGAATCCCCAGGTCCCCAAGATGTCCCCCTAAATTTCACATCCCCCAAATGTCCCCATGTCCCCCAAATGTCCCCAAGAAGTCCCCCCAGGACTCACTTCTCCCCCAAATGTCCCCACGTCCCCAAGATGTCCCCCTAAATTTCACATCCCCCAAATGTCCCCACGTCCCCAAGATGTCCCCCTAGGTTTCACATCCCCCAAATGTCCCCATGTCCCCAAAATGTCCCCAAGATGTCCCCCCAGGACTCACTTCTCCCCCAAATGTCCCCACGTCCCCAATCTGTCCCCCTAAATTTCACATCCCCCAAATGTCCCCACATCTCCAAGATGTCCCCCCAGGACTCACCTCTCCCCCAAATGTCCCCATGTCCCCAAGATGTCCCCAAGGTGTCCCCATGTCCCCCCAGGACTCACTTCTCCCCCAAATGTCCCCACGTCCCCAAGATATCCCCCTAGGTTTCACATCCCCCAAATGTCCCCACGTCCCCAAGGTGTCCCCCTAAATTTCACATCCCCCAAATGTCCCCATGTCCCCAAGATGTCCCCAAGATGTCCCCCAGGATTTGCTCAAACTTCACATCCCCCAAGTTACATGTCCCCACGTCCCCAAGGTGTCCCCCTTGGCTGACGTTTCACATCCCCCAAATGTCATTGGGGGTCTCCCCAAGATGTGGGAGATGTTGGGGAAAACACGGGGACATTGGGTCCCCCAAATGTCCCGTGGTCCCCAAGAACTTTCCCCAGGTGTCCCCCCCCATGTCCCCCAAGGTCTTGGGGCCCCCAAATGTTGGGGGGTCCCCCAAGATGTTGGGGACACTTTGGGGAAATTGGGTCCCCCAAGGTGATGTGAGGGACTTTCCCCACAATGGGGACACTTTGGGGGAAACTTCACATCTGTCCCCCCGTGGCATTGGGCCCCCAAAATGTGGGGTGGGGGATTAGGTGGTCCCAGATGTGGGACAGATGTTAAATTTTCACATTGGGGACGCTTGGTCCCCATGTGGGGCTGGAGGGTGATGGGACTTGGGGGACCCTTGATGTTCCCCCCAGGGAACTTGGGAAGAATGTGGAGGTGGCAGGGGACTTTGGGGTCACCACACTTGGTGGGACACTTGTGGGGACACCTTGGGCACGGGCATTTGGAGGGGTTGCACACGTTGGGATTTGCGCCCAATTCCCCCACCCCTCCCCCGATTACAGGGTGACGGGGTGACGGCGCTTGGGTCCAATTTGGGACCCTTGGGGACACTTTGGGCACGTGGGGAATGTGGGTGGCATTGGGACTGACAAGAGAGGTGGGACGTGGGGATGATGTGGGAGATGTTGGGGACACTTTGGGGACATTGGGTGGCCAAGGTGATGTGAAGGACTTTGGGGACACTTTGGGGACACTTTGGGGACACTTTGGGCACGTGGGGATGTGGAGGTGGCATTGGGGTCTTGGGGTCACCTTGGGGGATGTTGGGGTGGTGGGATGATGTGGGAGATGTTGGGGACACTTTGGGGACATTGGGTGGCCAAGGTGATGTGAGGGACTTTGGGGACACTTTGGGGACACTTTGGGGACACTTTGGGCACGTTGGGATTTGGAGGTGGCATTGGGGTCTTGGGGACACTTTGGGCACGTTGGGATTTGGAGGTGGCATTGGGGTCTTGGAGTCACCTTGGGGGATGCTGGGGTGATGTGGGAGATGTTGGGGACACTTTGGGGACATTGGGTGGCCAAGGTGATGTGAGGGACTTTGGGAACAATTTGGGGACACTTTGGGGACACTTTGGGCACGTGGGGGTTTGGAGGTGGCATTGGGGCCTTGGGGGTGTTGGGGTGGTGGGATGATGTGGGAGATGTTGGGGACACTTTGGGGACATCGGGGTGCTGGGATGACGTGGGGGAGCTTGAGGACCTTGGGGACACCTTGGGGACACCTTGGGGACACTTTGGGCACGTGGGGATGTGGAGGTGGCATTGGGACTTTGGGGTCACCTTGAGAGGTGTTGGGGTGGTGTGATGATGTGGGAGATGTTGGGGACACTTTGGGGACATTGGGTGGCCAAGGTGATACACTTTGGGGGACACATTTGGGTGGCCAAGGTGATGGGTGGGGTGAAAGGGACTTTGGGGACTTTTGGGGGTGGGACACTTGGATAGGGGGACACTGTTTGGGACACTTGGGGGAACGGGGGCTTGATATACGTGGGGACCTTGAGGGAGGGGGACACCTTGGGGACTTTTGGGGTCACTTGGGGACGGTGGGGATGTTGGGTGGTTGGTGGTGAGTGGTGTTTGGATGATGGTGGATGAGTGGGAGGGGGGGGGGCCATGGGGGGGCCCCTGGGACATTGGGTTGGGGGAAGGGGGGAGGGGGGCCTTGGGGGAAATTTGGGGGGTTGAAAAAATGGGGGACCCTGGGGGCCTGGGGACATTGGGGGGGTTGGGGAACCGGGGGGATTTGGGGCGGGGGGACAGGGGGTTGGGGGGCCATGGGGACCTTGGGGAAAAATTGGGGTTAAAAAGGGGGTTTGGGGGAAAAAGGGGGGTTTTTGGGGACTTTTGGGGACGGGGTTGGGAATGTTGGGGGGATCGGGGGGACTTGGGGCATTGGGGTGGTGGAGACGGGGGGGGGATTTTTGGGGCATTTTGGGGGACTTTGGGGGTTTGGGGGATCCGGGGGGGGCGGGGGAAAATTGGGGCCTTTTAGAATTGGGGGGGGGGAAAAAGGGGGGGTTTGGGGCCCGGGGGGAAGGGGGGGTAAACCCCGGGGGGGTTTGGGGCCTTTGGGGTGGGGGGGGAAGGGACGGGGGGTTTTGGCACTTTTTGTCACCCTGTGTCACCCCATGTCACCCTGTGCCATCTCCTGTCACCCAGTGTCACCCCGTGTCACCTTGTGTCACCCCATGTCACCCAATCTCACCCAATCTCACCTCATGTCACCCTGTGCCACCTCTTGTCACCCTGTGCCATCTCCTGTCACCCCATGTCACCCAGTGTCACCTTGTGTCACCCCACATCACCCAATGTCACTCCATGTCACCCCACGTCACCTTGTCTCACTTTTTGTCACCCTGTGTCACCCCATGTCACCCCATGTCACCCTGTATCATCTCCTGTCACCCCATGACACCCTGTGTCACCTCATGACACCCCATGTCACCCTGTGCCATCTCCTGTCACCCAGTGTCACCCCGCGTCACCCCATGTCACCTTGTGTCACCCCATGTCACCCCATGTCACCTCGTGTCACCCCAGGTCACTCCATGTCACCCCATCTCACCCTGATATCACTCCATCTCACCCCACGTCACCCCACATCACCCCACACCGCTCCCCACCCCTCCCGTTGTCACCTTGTGTCACCTCGGGGGTGTCCCCACGGTGACCCCATGGTGACACATCCCTGTCCCCAGCCGGGCTGCTGTCCTACACCGCTCCAAGGGGACACACGATGTCCCTTCACCCCACAACCATCGTCCTCAATGACTCCACCTATGACGGTGACAGCGCCGGCCCGTGAGTCCCCAAATGTCCCCAAGTTGTCCCCAAGTTGTCCCCAAACTGTCCCCATTCAGCTTTGACCATCCTCACGTACCCCCAAACCGTCCCTCAGTGTCCCCAGATTGTCCCCAAATTGTCCCCAGAGCATCATGTGGTGTCCCTAAATTGTTCCCAAGTGTCTCCAACCTCTTTGGTCATCCTGAGGTGTTCTCAAACCGTCCCCAAGTTGTCCCCAAACCAGCCCTAAATGTCCCCAAACTGTCCCCAAGTGTCCCCAACCAGCAATGGCCATCACCACGTGTCCCCAAACCACCCCCAAATTGTCCCCAAATTGTCCACAAACCATCCCTAAGTGTCCCCAAACTGTCCCCAAGTGTCCCCAGCCAGAAATGACCATCCCCAGGTGTCCCCAAACCACCCCAAATTGTCCCCAAATTGTCCACAAACCATCCCTAAGTGTCCCCAAACTGTCCCCAATGGGGTCAATGGTTGGGTAATGGGGTCAATGGTTGGGTAATGGGGTCAATGGTTGGGTAATGGGGTCAATGGTTGGGTAATGGGGTCATCGGTTGCATTATGGGATGGCTGGTTGTGTTATGGGCTGGCTGGCTGGGTAATGGGGTTAATGGTTGGGTAATGGGGTCAATGGTTGGGTTATGAGGTCAATGGTTGGGTAATGGGGTCAATGGTTGGGTAATGGGGTCAATGGTTGGGTAATGGGGTCAATAATCACATTATGGGATGGCTGGTTGTGTTATGGGATGGCAGGCTGGGTTATGGGGCTGTTAATCAGTTTATGGGGTCCATCATTTGGACCGGAACAGATGAGCCATGGGGGGGGGGATGAGACCCCCAGGACCACCCGGAACGGCCCCCTACCGCCCCCCAGGTTCACTGCAACAACATGCAAACGAGGGGGGTGAGCATTTTCACGGCGGTGGAGTGTGGCTTCAAGCACAGCCTGGACGCCCCCTGGGAGCCCCCCGAAGCCCCCCACCACCCCGAGGGGACAATTGGGGACCCCCGAGCCCGTTGGGTCACCGTGCCGTTAGGGGGACGCAGGGGACGCTTCGTTAGGTGTCGGTTCTTCTTCGCTGGGGAATGGATGCTTTTCAGCGAGGTCGCCTTCGTGTCCGGTGGGTGGTGTCGTTAATTAAGTGATGGGGTCGTTAATTGGGTGATGGATGGATTGGTCGGTTGGGTGGAGGGGTCATTAACTGGGTGGTGGGGTCATTAATTAAGTGATGCGGTCATTAGTATGGTGGTGGGGTCATTAATTAAGTGATGGGGTCATTATTTAGGTGGTGGGGTCATTAATTAAGTGATGGGGTCATTATTTAGGTGGTGGGGTCATTAATTGGGTGGGGTCATTTTAGGTTGGGGTAAGGTGGGGTCATTATTTAGGTGGTGGGGTCATTAATTAAGTGATGGGGTCATTATTTAGGTGGTGGGGTCATTAATTAAGTGATGGGGTCATTATTTAGGTGGTGGGGTCATTAATTAAGTGATGGGGTCATTAATTGGGTGATGGATGGATTGGTCGGTTGGGTGGAGGGGTCATTAACTGGGTGGTGGGGTCATTAATTAAGTGATGGGGTCATTAGTATGGTGGTGGGGTCATTAATTAAGTGATGCGGTCATTAGTATGGTGGTGGGGTCATTAATTAAGTGATGGGGTCATTATTTAGGTGGTGGGGTCATTATTTAGGTGGTGGGGTCATTAATTGGGTGATGGATTGATTGGTTGGGTGGAGGGGTCATTAATTGGGTGGTGGAGTCATTAATGAAGTGATGGGGTCATTATTTAGGTGGTGGGGTCATTATTTAGGTGGTGGGGTCATTAATTAAGTAATGCGGTCATTAGTCTGGTGGTGGGTTCATTAATTAAGTGATGGGGTCATTATTTAGGTTGTGGGGTCATTAATTAAGTGATGCGGTCATTAATTGGGTGATGGATGGATTGATCGGTTGGGTGGAGGGGTCATTAAGTGATGGGGTCATTAGTCGGGTGGTGGGGACGTTAATTAAGTGATGGGGTCATTATTTAGGTGGTGGGGTCATTAATTGGGTGATGGATTGATTGGTTGGGTGGAGGGGTCATTAATTGGGTGGTGGGGTCATTAATTAAGTGATGGGGTCATTATTTAGGTGGTGGGGTCATTAATTAAGTGATGGGGTCATTAATTAAGTGATGGGGTCATTAGTCTGGTGGTGGATCATTAATTAAGTGATGTGGTCATTATTTAGGTGGTGGGGTCATTAATTAAGTGATGGGGTCATTAATTAAGTGATGGGGTCATTATTTAGGTGTTGGGTTGAATGGTTGGGTGGAGGGGTCATTAATTAATCAGTGGGGTCACTAATTAAGTGATAGGGTCATTAATTGGGTGATGGGTTGATTGGCTGGGTGGAGGGATCATTAATTAAGCTGTGGGGTCACTAATTAAGTGATGAGGCCATTAGTTGGGTGATGAGTTGATTGGCTGGGTGGAGGGATCATTAATTAAGCTGTGGGGTCGTCAATTAAGCTGTGGGGTCATTAATTGGGTGATGGGTTGATTGGTTGGGTGGAGGGGTCATTAATTAAGCTGTGGGGTCACTAATTAAGTGATGGGGCCATTTGTTGGGTCGCCAGGTCATTAAATAGCAACAAAATCACTAATTGGCCGATGAGCTCGTTAATTAGGTGACAGCCCCGGCCAACCCACAGCCCATTGACCGCCGCACTAATTAGTTAACGAGCTGGGGATCCTGGCTCCTCCCCTTCCCTCGTTAGCCTTTTCGTTAAGGCTCTCCCCATGCAGATGTGGTGGAAGAATCAATGGCTGCCAGTGGGGGGGGCCCGGCAGCCCCCCCAGAGACCCCCCAGGAAGCGACCAATCACAGCACCTCGGGTGGGTGGGGCTTAAAGGAGGGGGGCGGGGCTTAAATGGGCGGGGCTTAAAGGGGGCGGTGTTAAAATGAATGGGCCTTAAGGGGGCGGGGCTTAAGGGAGGGGAGGAGCTTAAAGGGGCAGGGCTCTGATTGGTGGGGCTTTAAGGGGGCGGGGTTAAAATGAATGGGCCTTAAGGGGGCGGGGCTTAATGGGGGGTGGTGGAGCCATTGGTTGGGCGATGGGGTCTTTAATTGGGTAGTAGGGTTGTTAATTGGGTGATGGGGCCATTAATGGGGTGGTGGGGTCATTGATTGAGTAATACGGTCATCCATTGGGTAATGGGGTCATTAATTGAGCAGTGGGATGGTTGGTTGGGTGGTGGGGCCATTAATGGGGTGGTGGAGCCATTGGTTGGGCGATGGGGTCGTTAATTGGGTAATGGGGTCGTTAATGGGGTAGTGGGGTGATTAATTAGGTTATGGGGTGCTTAATTGGGTTCTGGGGTCATCCATTGCCGTGTCCCCACAACAGGCACAGCGCCGGCCATCAGAGGAGGAGCTGAGGGTGCAGCTGTCGGTGCCGGGTGACACCGTCGTCATCAACAACAAGGTGGACAGATGAATGGGTGGATGGACAAATGGATGGATGGACGGATGGATGGACGGACGGACAGGTGGACAGGTAGACAAACGGACAGACAGATGGACAGATGTATGGAAGAAGGGTTCCCACCTCACCCACCCCCCCCCCCACCCTTCCACCCCCCCCCCCACCCTGAAACCCACCTGGGTCTGGTGGGAGTGGGCGGAGCCTAACCATTAGCCCCGCCCCTTACCCAAGGCCCCGCCCCCCCAACGTCACCCTTCGCCAACCCAGCCTATCGCCTGCTGCTGGCCACCTACGCTCAGCCAATGGGAGGGCACGCCCGCCACCCGCCCGACGGAGCCAAGCCAATCAACACCGACGGTGAGGCCACGCCCACTTCTCACCCCTCCCAACCTCTGCCCATAAGCCACGCCCCTTTCTGACCCCCCTTCCCCCCCCCCCCCCCCCCCATTTCCATCCCATAGGTGTAATGGAACCCGAGGTGGGGGCGGGGGCCTATGCTGAAGCTGACGTCACCGGAGGCTCCGCCTACGCCCTCGCTGGCCCCGCCCACTGCCATGGCCACGCCCCCAGCCCCGCCCTCCCAGCATTCCCACGTGGCCGCCTCCGCTTCCGGGAGAAGTTGGGGGAGGGGCAGTTCGGAGAGGTGAGGCAAGCCCACCCCGAAGCCACGCCCACTGTGGAAAAGCCACGCCCACTCGGGAAAGGCCACGCCCCCCTAAGTTGAGACCACGCCCTGATATCGGAAAGTCACGCCCCCAAATCAGAAGCCACGCCCAACATTGAAGCCACGCCCCAATCGATGAGCACACCCTTTATATGGCCACACCCACATTGAGGCCACGCCCCCGAAGCAGTGGCCACGCCCCCTTCCATAAAACCACGCCCCTTCCAGAAAGACACGCCCACAAAAACCACATAACCACGCCCTCTTCCTCTTTGCCACACCCCCAAAGCAAAGCCACGCCCTCCTTCCGAGACCACGCCCCCTTTCATAAAGCCACGCCCACTGACCAAAACCACGCCCTCAATTCATTGAACGAAACCACGCCCCCTACCTCATAGCCACGCCCCCATCACAAAGCCACGCCTTTTTAACAAAAACCCCGCCCACAAGACCAAACCACGCCCCCTTCCTCAAAGCCACGCCCTCGTCGCAGTGGCCACGCCCCCTTTAACAAAAGCCCCGCCCACAATCTCAAACCACGCCCCCTTCCTCGTAGCCCCGCCCTCAAGTCCAAGCCACGCCCCCCTCCTTCTTAGCCACGCCCCCAAACAGAGCAGCACCCACTGACCCAGACCACGCCCCCTTTCATAAAGCCCCACCCACAGAACGAAACCACGCCCACCGCCTCAAACCACGCCCCTTTCTCGTAGCCACGCCCCTCTCAAAGCCTCACCCGCTTTCCCAGGCCACGCCCCCTTCCGCAAAGCCGCGCCCCCAAACGCAAGCCACGCCCACTGCCCCAAACCACGCCCTTTCTGTGAAGCCACGCCCACAAAACACAGCTGCGCCCATAGTCTCAGACCACGCCCCCTTCCGCAATGCCACGCCCCCTTCTTCAAAGCCACGCCCCCTCCCAAACGCAAGCCACGCCCACTGCCCCAAACCACGCCCTTTCTGTGAAGCCACGCCCACTAAACACAGCCACGCCCCCTTCCTGGTAGCCACGCCCCTCCCTAAGCCTCACCCGCTTTCCCAGACCACGCCCCCTTCCGCAAAGCCCCGCCCCCTACCCAGAGCCACGCCCCGCTTCTGCGAGTCCACGCCCCCCCAACACCGAGCCACGCCCCCAAAATAAACCACGCCCCCCAGTCCAGACCACGCCCCCCTCTTTCTCGAAGCCACGCCCCCTTTTGCCCGTGGCCCCGCCCCTCCCCGCAGGTTCTGCTGTGCGAAGTCGAGGACCCCCAGGAGCTGCCCCCCCCCTCCCGCCCCCCGGCGCTGCCTCACGGGCGCCCCCTGTTGGTGGCCGTCAAAGTGCTGCGACCCGACGCCAGCAAAATAAAAAAGCCCCCCCAGTCCAGACCACGCCCCTCTTTCCAAGCCCATGTGCATTATTGGGGGGGGGGGGGGTGTTGGGGGGGGGTACTGGGGGGGGGGGGTTGCAAAGGTGCAGCGGGGTTTGCAAAGTTGCAATGGGGTTTGCAAAGTTGCAATGTCTCCACGCGATGCAGTGGGGTTTGCAACGTTGCAGTGGGGTTTGCAGTGTTGCAATGGGTTCGCAGTGATGCAATGGGGTTCGCAGTGTTGCAATGGGGTTTGCAAAGTTGCAATTGGGTTTGCAAAGTTGCAATGGGGTTTGCAAAGTTGCAATGCCTCCACACGATGCAGTGGGGTTTGCAACGTTGCAGTGGGGTTTGCAGTGTTGCAGTGGGGTTTGCAGTGTTGCAATGGGGTTTGCAAAGTTGCAATGGGGTTTGCAGTGGGTGCAGTGTTTGCAGGTGATGCAGTGGGTGCAGTGGGTGCAGTGGGGGGTTTGCAACGTTGCAGTGGGGTTTGCAGTGTTGCAATGGGGTTTGCAAAGTTGCAATGGGGTTTGCAAAGTTGCAATGCCTCCACGCGATGCAGTGGGGTTTGCAACGTTGCAGTGGGGTTTGCAGTGTTGCAATGGGGTTTGCAGTGTTGCAATGGGGTTTGCAAAGTTGCAATGGGGTTTGCAAAGTTGCAATTGGGTTTGCAAAGTTGCAATGCCTCCACGCGATGCAGTGGGGTTTGCAACGTTGCAGTGGGGTTTGCAGTGATGCACTGGGGTTTGCAGTGTTGCAATGGGGTTTGCAAAGTTGCAATTGGGTTTGCAATGTTGCAATGCCTCCACGCGATGCAGTGGGGTTTGCAGGGTTGCAATGGGGTTTGCAGAGATGCAATGGGGCTTGCAATGCTGCTGTGGGGTTTGCAAAGTTGCAGACGGGTTTGCAAAGTTGCAATGCCTCCACGCGATGCAGTGGGGTTTGCAACGTTGCAGTGGGGTTTGCAGTGATGCAATGGGGTTTGCAATGCTGCTGTGGGGTTTGCAATGTTGCAATTGGGTTTGCAAAGTTGCAGTGCCTCCGTGCAATGCAGTGGGATTTGCAACGTTGCAGTGGGGTTTGCAGTGATGCAATGGGGTTTGCAATGCTGCTGTGGGGTTTGCAATGTTGCAATTGGGTTTGCAAAGTTGCAGTGCCTCCGTGCAATGCAGTGGGATTTGCAATGGTACACTGGGGTTTGCAGTGATGCAATTGGGTTTGCAATGCTTCCATGCAATGCAATGGGGTTTGCAAAGTTGCAGTTGGGTTTGCAAAGCTGCAATGGCTCCACGCAATGCAGTGGGGTTTGCAATGTTGCAGTGGGGTTTGCAGTGTTGCAATGGGGTTTGCAGTGATGCATTGGGGCTTGCAATGTTGCAGTGGGGTTTGCAATGTTGCAATGGGGTTTGCAGTGATGCAATAGGGTTTGCAAAGTTGCAATTGGGTTCGCAGTGATGCAATGGGTTTGCAATGTTGCAATGGGGTTTGCAGGTGATGCAGTGCAGTGTTTGCAGTGGTTCAGCAGGGTTTGCAATGTTGCAGTGGGGTTTGCAATGTTACACTGGGCTTTGCAATGTTGCGATGGGGTTTGCAAAGTTGTAATGGGGTTTGCAGTGATGCAATGGGGTTTGCAAAGTTGCAGTGGGGTTCGCAGTGATGCAGTGGGTTTGCAGTGTTGCAATGGGGTTTGCGAAGTTGTAATGGGGTTTGCAGTGATGCAGTAGGGTCTGCAGTGATGCAGTGGGGTTTGCAGTGATGCAGTGGGGTTTGCAATGTTGCAATGGGGTTTGCAGTGATGCAATGGGTTCGCAATGTTGCAATGGGGTTTGCAATGTTGCAGTGGGGTTTGCAGTGATGCAATGGGGTTTGCAGTGATGCAATGGGGTTCGCAGTGATGCAATGGGTTCGCAATGTTGCAATGGGGTTTGCAATGTTGCAATGGGGTTTGCAGTGATGCAATGGGGTTTGCAATCTTGCAGTGGGGTCTGCAGTGATGCAGTGGGGTTTGCAGTGATGCAATGGGGTTTGCAGTGTTGCAATGGGGTTTGCAGTGATGCAATGCCTCCCTACAATCCAACGGGATCCTGCAATACCCCGTTCCTCCAGGAGGGATTTCCTGCAGGAGGCACGAACCCTGGGCCGCCTACGGGACCCCAACATCATCAGGCTGCTGGGGGTTTGCTCGGGGGAGGGGGGGCCCCTCTGCATCATCACAGAGTACATGGAGCACGGCGACCTGCACCGCTTCTTGGGGGGGCCCTGCGGACCCACCCTCAGGTAGGGCTGAATCCCATCCCATCCCTCCCCCCCCATTCCCAACTCCCACCCCAACCCCATTACCCACCCCACAACCCCCCCACCTCCATCCTAACCCCATTAGTCACCCCCCAATCCCCACCCCAATCCCATTACCCACCCCACAACCCCCCCACCTCCACCCTAATCCCATTATACAGCCCCCCACCCCCACCCCAATCCCATTACCCACCCCCCAATCCCCACCCTAACCCCATTACCCACCCCCAAGCCCCCCCACCTCCATCCTAATCCCATTGCCCACCCCCCCACCCCCACCCCAATCCCATTACCCAACCCACCACCCCCACCCCAACCCCATTACCCACCCCCAAGCCCCCCCACCTCCACCCTAATCCCATTATACACCCCCCCACCCCCACCCCAATCCCATTACCCACCCCCCAATCCCCACCCCAACCCCATTACCCACCCCCAAACCCCCCCACCTCCATCCTAATCCCATTATACACCCCCCCACCCCCACCCCAATCCCATTACCCACCCCCAGTCCCCCCCCTAACCTCCACCTCCCTAACCCCATTTCCCATCCCCCAACCCCCACCCCAATCCCAATACCACATCAACCCCCCCCCAACCCCATTACCCACCCCTAAGCTCCCCCCCCCATTACCCTAACCCCATTATACACCCCCCCCCCCCACCCCAATCCCATTACCCCCCCCCCCAATCCCCACCCCAACCCCCCCACCCCAAACCCCCCCCCCTCCATCCTAATCCATATACCCCCCTCAACTCCACCCTCATCCCATTACCCACCCCACAACCCCCACCCCAACCCCATTACCCACCCCAAACCCCCCCACCTCCATCCTAATCCCATTAGACACCCCCCCACCCCCACCCCAATCCCATTACCCACCCCCCAATCCCCACCCTCACCCCATTACCCACCCCATAACCCCCTCAACTCCACCCTGACCCCATTACCCACCCCACAACCCCCACCCTCACCCCATTACCCACCCCATAACCCCCTCAACTCCACCCTGACCCCATTACCCACCCCACAACCCCCACCCCAACCCCATTACCCACCCCCAAACCCCCCCACCTCCATCCTAATCCCATTGCCCACCCCCCCACTCCCACCCCAATCCCATTACCCACCCCCCAATCCCCACCCCAACCCCATTACCCACCCCACAACCCCCCCACCTCCATCCTAATCCCATTGCCCACCCCCCCACCCCCCCAACCCCTGACCCACCCCCCAACCCCCCCACCTCCATCCTAACTCCATTTCCCACCCCACAACCCCCATAACTCCATCCTAACCCCATTACTCACCCCCCAATCCCCACCCCAACCCCATTACCCACCCCACAACCCCCCCACCCCCACCCCCAACCCATTACCCACCCCCAACAACTCAACCTCCCCGAAGCCCCGCCCCTCCTTAAGCCCCGCCTCTTTCCCAGGGCCAATCAACAGGCCCTCCTCCTTACCCAACCAATCCGCGCCCGCTGGCCGAAGCCCCGCCCCCGCCCTGTCTAAGCCCCGCCCCCTCCTTACCCAACCAATCCCCGAAGCCCTTTCCCTCCTTAAGCCCCGCCCTCCTCCTTACCCAACCAATCCCCGAAGGCCCTTTCCCCCTTCAGCCCCGCCCTCCTCCTTACCCAACCAATCCGCGCCCGCTGACCGAAGCCCCGCCCCAGCCCTGTCTAAGCCCCGCCCCCTCCTTTCCCAACCAATCCCCAAAGCCCTGTCCCTCCATAAGCCCGCCTTCCTCCTCACTCCAAGCCCGTGCCCGCTCCCCGAAGCCCCGCCCCCAGCGACCTAAGCCCCGCCCCCCTCCTTACCAATCCCAACCCGCGCCCTGCTCCCGAAGCCCCGCCCCCAGCAATTCCAAGCCCCCCCCCCGTCTCCCACGCCCCACCCCGAAGCCCTGCCCCCTCCCCCCTCCTTTCCGAAGGCGCTTTCCCCCTTCAGCCCCGCCCTCCTCCTTACCCAACCAATCCCCGTAGCCCTGTCCCTCCTTAAGCCCCGCCCTCCTCCTTACGCAACCAATCCGCGCCCGCTGGCCGAAGCCCCGCCCCCGCCCTGTCTAAGCCCCGCCTCCTCCTTTCCCAACCAATCCCCGAAGGCCCTTTCCCCCTTCATCCCCGCCCTCCTCCTTACCCAACCAATCCGCGCCCGCTGGCCGAAGCCCCGCCCCAGCCCTGTCTAAGCCCCGCCCCCTCCTTTCCCAACCAATCCCCAAAGCCCTTTCCCTCCTTAAGCCCCGCCCTCCTCCTCACCCAACCAACCCGCACCCGCTCCCCGAAGCCCCGCCCCCAGCCCACCTAAGCCCCGCCCCCCTCCTTACCCATCCAACCCGCGCCTGCTCCCCGAAGCCCCGCCCCCAGCAATTCTAAGCCCCTCCCCCGTCTCTCCACGCCCCCACCCCGAAGCCCCGCCCCCTCCTTACCCAACCAATCCCCGAAGGCGCTTTCCCCCTTCAGCCCCGCCCTCCTCCTTACCCAACCAATCCCCGTAGCCCTGTCCCTCCTTAAGCCCCGCCCTCCTCCTTACCCAACCAATCCGCGCCCGCTGACCGAAGCCCCGCCCCCGCCCTGTCTAAGCCCCGCCCCCTCCTTACCCAACCAATCCCCGAAGCCCCTTTCTCCCTTCATCCCCGCCCTCCTCCTTACCCAACCAATCCGCTCCCGCTGGCCAAAGCCCCGCCCCAGCCCTGTCTAATCCCCGCCCCCTCCTTACCCAACCAATCCCCAAAGCCCTTTCCCTCCTTAAGCCCCGCCCTCCTCCTTACCCAACCAATCCGCGCCCGCTGGCCGAAGCCCCGCCCCCAGCCCACTCTAAGCCCCGCCCCCAGCCTGCGGACGCTGCTCCACGTGGGAGCTCAGATCGCTTCCGGGATGCGTTTCCTGGCCCGGTTGAATTTTGTCCACCGTGACCTGGCGACCCGGAACTGTTTGGTGGGCGACGGTTTCACCGTTAAAGTGGCCGATTTCGGTATGAGCCGGCACCTGTACGGAGCTCATTATTACCGGGTGAGAGGCAGAGCCCTGCTGCCCATCCGTTGGATGGCCTGGGAGTGCATCCTGCTGGTAAATCGGGGGGGGGGGGCGGCTGGGGGGAGGGGTATTGGGGTCATGCTGGAAGCAATGGGGCCGTATTGGGGCCATACTGGGAGAACTGGGGCCATATTGGGGCCTTACTGGGGCCATAATGGGAGCACTGGGGCCATATTGGGGCCATACTGGGAGCAATGGGGCCGTATTGGGGCCTTACTGGGTCCATAATGGGAGCACTGGGGCCATATTGGGGCCATACTGGGAGCAATGGGGCCGTATTGGGGCCATACTGGGAGCACTGGGGCCATACTGGGAGCACTGGGGCCATATTGGGGCCATACTGGGAGCACTGGGGGCATATTGGGGCCATACTGGGAGCACTGGGGCCATACTGGGAGAACTGGGGCCATATTGGGGCTTTACTGGGGCCATATTGGGGCCTTACTGGGGCCATACTGGGAGCAATGGGGCCGTATTGGGACCATACTGGGAGCACTGGGGCCATACTGGGAGCACTGGGGCCATATTGGGGCTTTACTGGGGCCATATTGGGGCCTTACTGGGGCCATAATGGGAGCACTGGGGCCATATTGGGGCCATACTGGGAGCAATGGGGCCGTATTGGGGCCATACTGGGAGAACTGGGGCCATATTGGGGCTTTACTGGGGCCATATTGGGGCCTTACTGGGGCCATACTGGGAGCAATGGGGCCATATGGGGCTATACTTACTGGGGCCGGTTTTAAAAGGGGGGGGTCTTGGGAAACGGGCCCCCGGGGCCAACTGGGGTTGGGGCATTTTTGGAAAAAGGGCACTGGGGGAACCAACGGGGATGGGGGTTTGGGGTCGGGGGGACGGGGAACGGGGAAAGGGGGGGGAAATTTTGGGATGTGGGGACGGGGGGAAAATTGGGGAACGGGGAGAAAGGGGGGGGAATGGGAGCTTTTGGGGCCATTGGGGAACTGGGAAGGGGTACTGGGGCCGGGCATTTGGGGCCAATGGGGGAAATGGGAATTTTTTGGGGTACGGGGCCCCCAAATTTGGGGGGGAACACGGGGGTTTTTGGGGCCCAAAAGGGGGGGAGGGGGAAATACTGGGGGCCGGGGGCTAGGGGGTTGGGGCCCAAGGGGACTGGGAGCACGGGGCAGGGGGGAAGGGAAAAACATTGGGGCCATATGGGGCCTGGGTAAGGGGCCTACTGGGAGCCTGGTAACGGAAGGACTGGGGGGAAAAGGGGGGTTTTAATGGGGGGTTTTGGGCTGGGATACTGGGGGGGGAGGGGGGGGGGGAAAAGGGAGGGGGGGGCTGGGAGCACTGGACAAATGGGGGGACGGATGGGAGGGGGGGGCGGAAGACTGGGAAGGGGGAGGGTGGGTTAAATTTGGGGGAACGGGGAGGGGGGGGGGGGGACGGGAAAAGGGGGGGAGGAAGGGGGGGCCTGGGCCGGGAGGGAGGGGTTGGGAAAGGGGGGGGGGGACTGGGAGCACTGGCCAATGGAGGGACGGGGGAAAGGGGGGGTCCCGGGGGGGACTGGGGGGCAGGGGGAAAAACGGGGGAGGGACTGGGTGGGAAGGGGGGGGCACTGGGACAAACTGGGGGACGGGGAGAAAAGGGGGGGGAAAAGGGACACGGGGCCCCAAGGGGGGACTGGGAGGCCCCAAAAGGGGGGGGGGAGGGGGCCCCGGGCCCAACGGGAGGGGGGTTTGAAAGGGGGGGGCATGGGAGGACTGGAGACTGGGAAAATGGGAAGGGCGGGGCCAAAGGGGGGGGGGTCGGACACTGGGAAAACGGGGGGGGGGTTTGGCGAAAGGGGGGGTGGTACTGGGAATGGGGCCAACGGGGGGGTTTTTGGGGAAAAAAAGGGGGGGTCTGGGGGGGGGACCCCGGGCAAGGGGAGGGGGGGGGGGGGAGAATGGGGGGGGGGGGGGGTGGGGGGCGGGGGGCTGGGATAAAAGGGGGGGGTACGGGAGGGAGGGGAAGGAAAAATTGAGGGGATGGGAGCATGGGGAAAATGGGGGGATGGGATGACAAGGGGGGGGGGGGGGGGGGGGGGGGGGAGCCTGGGCAAACGGGAAGTTTTGGGATGCAAATGGGGGGGGGTTGGTAGGGGGAGGGGGGGGGAAAAGGGGGGGGGGACTGCAAGAAATGAGACCGGGGGGGAAGGGAACCCCCTTTGGGCCCCCGGGCCCCCTTTGGGGGGCCCCTGGCTGAAGGGCCATACGGGTGCCCCTTTTCCCCCCCCCCCCCCCCCCCCAAAAAAAATCAGTTCCTGCCCTGCCCCCCCGGCTGCCCCCCGGCGCTGCACGCGGTGATGCGGCGCTGCTGGGGGGGGGGGGGGGGGGGGGGGGTTTTTTTTTTTTTCCCCCTTCCCCCCCCTCCCTTCCTTTTTTCCCCCCCCCCCTCTCCTTCCTCCCTTCCCCCCCCCCTTTCTCTCCTTTCTTCCTCCTTTTCCTCCCCCTTCCCCTTTTCCCCCCTCTTCCTTCCTTTTCCTCCTCTTCCCTCCCTTCTCCTTTTCTCCTTTCCCCTTTTCCCCCTCCTCTTCCCCTCTTTTCCCCCCTTTCTTCCTCCTCTTTTTCCTCCTTTCCCCTTTCCCCTTTTTCCCCCCCTTCCCTCCCCTTCCCCCCTTTTCTTTTCTTCCCCCCTTTCCCTCCCTCCTTTCCTTTCTCCCTCCTTCCTCCCTTTCCCTCCCTCCCTTTTTCCTCTTCTCTCCCTCTCCCCTCCTCTTTCCCTCCTCCTTTCCCCTTCCTTTTTCTTCCTCCCTCCCTTCCCCCCCTCTCTCCCCCTCCTTCTCCCCTTCCCTCTTTCCTCTTTTCTTCCCTCCCCTTCTTCCCTCTTCTTTCCTTTTCTCTCCTTCTCTTTTCCTCCTTCTTCCTTCCTTTCTTCCCCTTCCTCTTCCTTCCCCCCCCCTTCCCCTTCTTTTTCCCTTCTCCCTTCTTTCCTCTTTCCTTCTTTCCTTCCTTTCCCCTCCTTTCTCTTCCCCCTCTCTTCTTCCCTCCCCCCCCCTCTTTCCTCCTCTCCCCTCCCTCCCTTTTTCCCTTCTTTCTCTTTCCCTTTCTTCCCTTTCCTCCCTTTCCCTTCCCTTCTCTCTCCTTCCCTTCTCCCTCTTTCCTTCTCCTTCTTCTTTCTTTCCTCCCCTTTTTCCCCTCCCTCCTCTCCTTCCCTCCTCTTCCCCCTTCTCTTTTCCCTTCTTTCCCTCCCCTTCTTCCTTTTCCTTTCCTTTCTCCTTCCCTTTTCCTCCTTCTTCTCTTCCCCCTTTCTTTCCCCTTTCTCCTTTCTTCCCCCTTTGCTCCCCGCTTTCTCCCCATTCTCTCCCCTCCCTCCCTTCCTCTTTTTCCTCTTTCCTCCCCTCCCCCCTTTCCTCCCTCCCCCTCTTCCCCCCCCTTTTCCTTCCCCTCTTCCCTTTTCCCTCCCCCCTTCCTCTTCTCCCCTCTTCTCCCTTCCTCCTTCTTCCCCTCCTCCCTCCCTTTCTTCCTTCCCCTCCCCCCCCCTCCTTCTTCCCTTCCCCTCCCTCTTTCCTCCCCTCCTCTTTCCTTCCCCCTTTCCTCCTCCCCTTCCTTCCTTTCTTTTTCTTCCTCTCCTCCCCCTCCTTTTCCTTCCCTCTTTCCTTCCCCTCTTCCCCCCTTCCCTCCCTTCCCCTTTCTCCTTTCTCTCCTTCTTCCCTTTCTTTCTTCCCCTTCCCTCTCCCCTTCCTCTTCTTTCCTCCCTTCTTTTTTCTTTCCCTCTTCTTCCTCTCCCCTCCTCTCTTCTTTTCCTTTTCCCCCTTTCTCCTTCCTTTCTCCCTCTCTTTTTCTTCCTTCTCCTTCTCCCTTTCCCTCCTTCCCCTTTTCCCTCCTTTCTCCTTTCCCCCTTCCCCTCCTCCTTTCCCTCCCCTCCCTTCTTCTTTTCCCTCTCCCTCCTTTCCTTCCTCTTTCTCCCCTTCTCCTCTCTTCTTCCTTCTTTCCCTCCTTTTCCTCTTTCTTTTTTTCCCCCTTTCCTCCCCCCTCCTTCTTTCTCCTCTCTTTCCTTCCCTCCTTTTTTCCTTCCTTCCTTCCCTCCTCCTCCTCCCTCCCTTTCTTCTCCCCCTCTCCCTTTCTTCTCTTCCCTTCTCCCTTTTTCCCCCCTTTTCCCCCTCCTTTTCTCCCCCCTTCCCTTCCCTCCTCTTTCTTCCTCTTTTCCCCCTTTTCTCTCCTCCCCTTCTTCCCTCCTCTTCTCCTTCCCTTCTCCTTCCCCCTTTTTTTCTTTCCTCTTCCCTTCCCTTCCCCCCTTTCTTTCTTCCTCCCCTCCCCTCTTCTTTCCCTCCTTCTCCTCTCCTCCCCTTCTTTTCCTCCTTTTCCTCCCTTTCCCTCCTCCTTTTCTCTTTTTCCTCCCTTCCTCTTTCTCCCCCTCTTTCCTTTCCCCCTCTTTTTTCCCCTTTCTTTCCTCTTTTCTTTTTTCTCCCTTCCTTTTCCCTTTCCCTCCCTTTTTCCTCCCTTCCCCCTTTCCCCCCCTTTCCCTTCTTTTCCCCTTTTCTTCTCCCCCTTTCTTTCTTCTTCCTTTCTCCCCCCCCTTCTTCCCCTTTCCTCCTTTCCTCCTCTCCCCTCTTCTTTTTCCCCTTTTCTTTCCTTCTTTTTCTCTTCCCCCCCTCTTCCCTTTTCCCCTCTCTTTTCTTTCCTCTTCTCCTTTTCCCCCTTCCCCCCCTTTCCTTTCTCTTTTCCTTCCTTCCTCTCCTCCTTTCTTCCCCTTTCTTTTCCCCTTCTTCCTTCTCTTTCCTCTTCTCCTAATGGGGGATATTGGGGATATTGTGGGACATTGGGGACATTGGGGGACAGGGGAGGGACAGTGGGGGATAATAGGGGATAATGGGGGACATTGGGTGATATTATGGGACTTTGGGGGACAATGGGGGATATTGGGGGACAATGGGGACATTGGGGGACAATGGGGACATGGGGGGGGGATATTGTGGGGACATTGGGGATGGGGGACATGGGGGGACATGGGGGGGAAATAGGGGGACATGGGGGGGGACATTATGGGACTTTGGGGGACATTGGGGGAGAATGGGGGACATTATGGGACAATGGGGGACTTTGGGGGACAATGGGGGATATTGGGGGCAATGGGGACATTGGGGGGGGACAACGGGGTGGGACATGGGGGATACTAGAATGGGAGAATGGGGGACAATGGGGGATATTTGGGACCATTGGGGACATGGTGGGTACATTGGGGGGGGGGGGACATTGGGGGACAATGGGGGATATTTGGGATATTGTGGGACATTGGGGGACAGGGGAGGGACAGTGGGGGATAATAGGGGATAATGGGGGATATTTGGGATATTATGGGACTTTGGGGGACAATGGGGGATATTGGGGGACATTATGGGACTTTGGGGGACAATGGGGGATATTGGGGATATTGTGGGACATTGGGGACATTGGGGGACAGGGGAGGGACAGTGGGGGATAATGGGTGACATTGGGTGATATTATGGGACTTTGGGGGACAATGGGGGATATTGGGGGACCTATTGACCCCGTTTGGGGCCACTATGGGGGACCCTCATGGGGATCCCTATATGCATTGAACCCCTATGGGAACCCTATAGGACCCCCAGGGCCCCTATGGAGTCCCCTATAGACCCTCATACTGAAACCATATTAGACCCCCATGGACCCCCGATACAACCCCGATAGACTGGGGGATTAGGGAACCATATAGTCCCCCCATGGGATATTTGGGGATATGTCCTCTACAGACCCCTCATGTGGGAACAGGGGAGGACCCCGAGTAGACCCCCGATATCGGGGACCCCTAATAGCCCCTGGACATTGGGTACCTATAGACCACCATGCGCAACTATATGGTCACTACAGCCCATGGATTTGGTTTACCCTAAGACCCCTAAGACCCCCTTATACAACCCACTATATGGGGATATTCCTCGGACCTATTGTGGGACCCAATGGGGACCAATGGGGAAGCAAGGGGTCCAACAGTGGGGGACCCCAATAGGGACCTTATAGACCCCCATGGACCCCTATATGTCCTCTACAGACCCCTCATAGAACCCTATAGACCCCTACAGACCCCCTATACAACCCCTATAGACCCCTCATAGAACCCTATAGACCCCCATGGACCCCCTATAAAACACGGTACGAACATTATAGGGGTGGGATAAAACCCATGGACTACCCTGATGATGTCATACCAAACCCCTCCCCCCACCTCCCTAGCTGACCCTCAAGACCCCCATGGACCCCTATATGTCCCCTATAGACCCCTCATAGAACCCTATAGACCCCCATGGACCCCTATATGTCCCCTACAGACCCCTCATAGAACCCTATAGACCCCCATGGACCCCCTATACAACTCCTACAGACAACTCCTATAGAACCCTTTGAGGTCCCACTATAGGCTGGAAAAGACCCCTTACAGAATCCTATAGCTTCCCCACAGAGCTCCTATAGAACCCTATAGACCCCCGTATTAGCATATAGACCCCCTTTCCCGCCCCTCCACACCCAAGGCCACGCCCCCCCTCCCCCGCTCGCCCCGCTCTCAGCCAATAGGAAGCCGCTGCGCCCACCCGCTCGTTACACTCTCAGCCAATAGGAGGCCGCGGTGGGCGGGCCCGCCGCCTCCGGCTATAAAAGCACCCCTCTGACGTGCAGGCGCCATTTTATTTCAGAGCCGCGAAGGCGTTGTGATGGCGGCGACGACAGCAGCGGCGGCTCCGGGCGGTGTCTGTGGGGGTCCCGGCGGCCTCACCCCATCTCCGCCGCGCTATTTCACCTTCGACATCCCCCCGAACCCCAGCGGGACCCCACGGCCGCGTCGTCGCCACCGCAGGGTCCTGTATCCACCCGTGGTAAGCATTTACCCCCCCCTCCCCCCCCCTCCGCCTCAGGAACCCCCGTTTCTGTGAGGGAATTTGGGGATGGAAGACCCTCACCCCCCACTCCCCAAAACCCCCACTTCTGTGAAGAAACTGGGATGGAAGACCCCCACCCTCCCCCCAAAACCCCCATTTCTGTGAGGAAACTGGGGTGTATCCCCCCCCCCCCCCCAACGCACCCCCATTTCTGGCAGTAAACTGGGGGGGTGGACCCCCCCCCCCCCAGGACCCCCATTTCTGTGAGGAAACTGGGGTGGAGGACCCCCCCCCCCCCCCCCCCCCCCCAGGACCCCCATTTCTGTGAGGAAACTGGGGTGGAAGACCCCCCCCCCCCCCCCAAAGGACCCCCATTTCTGTGAGGAAACTGGGGTGGAGGACCCCCCCCCCCCCCCCAGGACCCCCATTTCTGTGAGGAACCTGGGGCGGTGGACCCCCCCCCCCCCCCCCAGGCCCCCCCTGTCTGTGAGGAAACTGGGGTGGAGGACCCCCCCCCCAGGCCCCCCATTTCTGTGAGGAAACTGGGGTGGAGGACCTCCCCCCCAGGACCCCCATTTCTGTGAGGAAATTGGGGTGGAAGACCCCCCCCCCCCCAGGACCCCCATTTCTGTGAGGAAACTGGGGTGGAGGACCTCCCCCCCAGGACCCCCATTTCTGTGAGGAAATTGGAGTGGAGGACCCCCCCCTCAGGACCCCCATTTCTGTGAGGGAATTGGGGATGTAAGACACCCCCCCCCCCCCCTTCAGGACCCCCGTTTCTGTGAGGAAATTGAGGATGGAGACCCCCCAGAACCCCCATATCCTTTCCCCCCTACCCAGAACCCCCCTCCCCCCCCCCTTAGATCCCCAATTTCTGTGAGGAAATTGGGATGGAGGACCCCCCCCCCCAGGACTCCTCTCAGGACCCCCATTTCTGTGAGGAAATTGGGGATAGAAGACACCCCCCCCCCCAGGACCCCCATTTCTGTGAGGAAATTTAGGATGGAAACCCCCCAGAACCCCTATTTTTGTCAGGAGATGGAGGACCCCTTCCCCACCTCACGACCCCCCCAGGACCCCCCCATTTCTGTGAAGAAATTGGGGATAGAGGACTCCCCCCCTCCCCCCCGAACCCTCATTTCTGTGAGGAAATTGGGGATAGAGGACCCCCCCTCCCCAGAACCCCCATTTCTGTAAGGAAATTGGGGTGGAGGACCCCCCCCTCTCCCCCCCCAGAACCCCCATTTCTGTGAGGAAATTTGGGATGGAGACCCCCCAGAACCCCTATTTTTGTCAGGAGATGGAGGACCCCTCCCCCACCTCAGGACCCCCCCCCTCAGGACCCCCATTTCTGTGAGGAAATTGGGGATGGAAGACCCCCCAGAACCCCCATTTCTGTGAAGAAATCGGGGTGGAGACCCCCCCAGGATCCCCATTTTCGTTAGGAGATGGAGGACCCCTCCCCCACCTCAGGACCCCCCATTTCTGTGAGGAAATTGGGGATGGAGGACCCCCCGCCCCCACCTTCAAGACTCCCTCTGCCCCCCACCCAGGACCCCCTTTTCTATCAGGAAATGGGGCTAGAGACCCCTCTCCCCCCCAGGACCCCTATTTCTGTGAGTAAATTGGGATGGAAGACCCCTCCCTCACCTCAGGATCCCCTCTGCCCCCTCCCCCCACTCCTCCCCCCCCCCATGGACCCCCATTTCTATGAGGAAATTGGGATGGAGACCCCTTTCCCCCCAGGCCCCCCCCCCCCTGCTCAGCACCCCATTTCTATGAGGAGATTGGGATAGAGGACCCCCCCCAGGACCCCCCCCCATTTCTGTCAGGAAATGGGGATGGAGGATTCCCCCCCCACCTCAGAACCCCCCTCCCCCCCCCCCCCTCCCGGAAATTGGGATGGGACCCCCATTTCTGTGAAGAAATAGGGATGGTGGACCCCCCCCCTTCCCCCATGACCACCATTTCTGTCAGGAAATATCCCCCCACTTCTGTGTGGCCCCTATTTCTGGGGGACCCCACATAGGACCCCCCCCCAACCCCCATTTTTGTCCCGTTTTCCATGGGACCCCCTCTAAACCCCCCCCCCCGTCTTCCCAAAGCCCCCATTTGGGGGGGGGAGGAGGCAGGAAGGGACACATTTCCTGTGGGGGGGGGATGAAGGGGAGGGTGTTGAGTCACAACCCTACGTGAGTCACAGCCCCACGTATGGCACTGGGGGGGAGGAGGGGGGGGGAAGGAGGGAATTTCCCCTACCTACTCACATTTTTTCCTTGTTTTAGGTGTTTTAACTCAAATCTGGGGTGGTATTTTCCCCTTTGAATGACATTTTTCCTCTTTTTAGGACTTTTTACCCCCGAACTAGAGCAGGATATCGCCGTCTGTATTCTGTTTGCTTATAATTTATGCTTTTTTAACCCAAAATTAGGGCAGTATTCACCCCCACCCCACCTTCAAGTAACATTTTCTCCCGTTTTAGGGTTTTCGTAACTAAAACTGGAGCTGCGTTTCCCCCTAGAATTACATTTTCCCTTATTTTAGGGCTTTTAATCCCAAATTGAAGCAGCGTTTAGGGGGAAAATAACGGGCATTTCATGAGCCCTCCTAAGGACCCTATAAGGACCCCATAAGATCCCATAGAACCCCTGAAGCTAGAACCCGAAATGGGGGAATTTCCTCTTAAAATTACGTTTTGTCACTCAAGGATGATAGTTAGCCACATTTTGGGTTTTTTTAACCCAAAATTAAGGCAGTAATTCCCCTCAGGCTTTTATTAACCCATTAAACCTCACAGAAGCAACCCAAAATCGGGGGATTTCCCACCAGACGATTGCATTCGTCCCCTCAAGGATTACGTTTTCCTTCATTTCAGGAGTTTTTAACCCAAAATTCAGACAGCGTTGCCCCTGCAGGAGCGGGGTTATTAACCCATTAACCCCAGCAGCTAATTAGGATCGAGTTGGCTTTGCTCTCAGCTGGGTCCCCTCTATGCAAACACCGAGAACGTCGCCTAAAATGGGGGGAATCCCCCCTGATAACGCCGTTTATCTTCATTTTAAGGCTTTTCACCCCTCAAAAAATTGTATATTAACCCTTTTTTGTCCCCCCTTCAGGTACGACGGCCGCCCCCAACAGAAGAAGTCAGCCTGGCCACGCGGCTCCTCCTGGTGTTGTTGGCGGTGGTCGGCGTTCAGGTTTACAGCGCGCCGGTGGAGACGGTGACAACACAACCCGGGGAATTGGTGGTGGTGACATCTGAGGTGGTTGAGGTGACGACACAACCAGGAGAGGTGGCCGTGACACCCAAGATGGTGGCCGTGACACCCAAGATGGTGGCCGTGACACCCAAAGTGGTTGGGAAGACGGCACAACCGGGTGAGGTGGTCGTGACACCCAACGTGGTTGGGAAGACAACACAACCAGGAGAGGTGGTGGTGACACCCAAGATGGTGACAACACAACCGGGTGAGGTGGTGGTGACACCCAAGATGGTGACAACGCAACCAGGAGAGGTGGTGGTGACACCTGAAGCGGTCACGGTGACAACACAACCAGGAGAGGTGGTGGTGACACCCGGGGTGGTCGCGGTGACGCTCAACGTGTCATCGTTACCACCTCACTTGTCACCACAACCAACACAACCCGAGGAGACGGCCGTGGGGACATCACAACCTGAAGAAATGGTGACACCGGAGATGGTCGTGGTGACAGCACGACTTGGGACGACTGTGACACCACCGGTGACAACGTGCCCACCCCATGGGGGACAGGTGACACCCATGGGCACCTCCTGCCCACGGTTGTTGCCGTCGCCAACCCTGCGGGCCTACAACATCACTGCACACTGACGACTCAGACGGTCACCCTGTTGTCTGGGTGACACCGTACGATTGTCACCTCCACCTGGAGGTGACACCTGGTGCCCTGCTGTGCTGTGTCATTGGTGGTGACACCCAATGGATTTGGAGATGCTTTGGGGGACCGACACTGCGGTAACGACGCTGCAGTGGCACCGAGCACCCATGGGTGCCTCTACCTCACCTTCAGAGCCCCAATTCTTTGTGGGTCACACCGATATTTATTGGGTCGTCGTTTGTATTTATTTAAGGGATTATTTAATTGTAGGGTATTTAATATTTAACACTATTTATTTCAGAGCTGTTTAACCCCGATTTTGGGTTATTTATTACAGAAACTGTTGTTTACAACCTGTGTTGTCGCTGTGTCGTCATTGCAGCACTGCATCCGTGGGAAGGAGTGGGGGGGGGGAGGTTCAAACTTAAGGATTTTGTGTTTTTTGACCCAATTTGTAAGGGTTTGTCGTGGAACGCTGAAAGAAAACGCCATGTTTGGGTCCAGAAGTCCCGTTTTTGGGTGGAGAAGACCCATTTTGGGATCAGCAGAAGGTTTTGGATGGAAAAGATGACTTGGAGGGGAAAAAACACCATTTTTTAGTTAGAAAAAAGGCCTCTTTGAGGTGGGGAAACACTACTTTTAGGTAGAAAACATGGATTTTAAGTTAAAAAATGGGTCCCTTTAAGTAGAAAAATCCAATTTTTAGGTAGGAAAGGATCGGTTTTTAGGTAGAAAGGACCATTTTTGGATTGGACAGAAAACTAAGTGGACTCGAGATATTTTTTAGGTGCAAAAGTCTATTTTTTACATAGAAAAGGCCATTTTTGGGTCGAAAAACTCAAGTTTTCACTTTTCAGTTAGAACATTACTCTTTTTCAGGTGGAAAATGACAAATTTTTAAGGTAGGAAAAGCTTTTTGTGTCAGAAAACATAAGATGGGACAACTTTTAGGTAGAAAAGGCTGTATTTGAGTAGGAAAAAGTTTTTTTTAGGTGAGTGAAGACCATTTTGGGTGGAAAAAGGTTGGTTTGGGGTAGAAAACTGACATTTGTAAGCAGAAAATCACCACTTCTAGGTGGAAAACTCAATTTTTATGTAAAGTCCACTTTTATGTTGAAGATGACTCTTCTCAAGCCAAAGACTGCTATATTTTAGGTAGAAAATGGGTGTTTTGGGGTGGGAAATGCCATTTTTTGAGGTGGAAAACGGTCAGTTTAGGTGAAGAACACTGCAGAAGAACATTTTTAGATGGAAAACTTCTTTTTTCATCCCGATTTGGGCCCCGATTCCGAGGCTGCTCTGAAATAAACCATCACACCACAACTAACAACAAAAATCTATATTTTTTTTTTTTTCTTAAAAAAAAAGAACAAACCCAGACAACTGGAAAAGGCCCTTTTTTTTTTTTTTTTTTTCCTCCCGTTTTGGGTACAGAAATGGGGAAATGGGTAAACCCAGCGTGAGTGGCTGCAGCTCTGTGTGGACTGATGAGTCCACGTTGTTCAGTTCCAACGTTCTGTGCAGCTGACCCAAATCTGGGTGTTTTCTCCCCATTTTGTGCGCCCGCGGGAGGGGCCCTACGCGTTGAGAAATCACAGAGACACAAAACAGTAAAAAATAATAATAATTAAAAAAAAAAAAACCAATACTGTCCGTTGATACCTTTCAACTGAACCTGCCCCGAAACCACCCTTGATAATTCATGTGTTCCAGCAGAAATAGGTGATAATAACCCCAAAATTACCCATTTTTCTGCTTCAGTTTGTAAGTTTTCTCGGGGACGGCCCGAGGAGATTTGGTAAATCTTGGGGGAAATAGGGCGGGATGAGGAAATGGGGTGGGGAATTGGGGTAAAAAAGGGGTAATTAAGGGGGGGGGGAAGGATTTAAAAATAGAAACAAAGTAGGGAATTGATTGAATTTGCAGCTGCAGCACCAAAATGGGATTGGAGCGATCCCAAAGGACACAGAGGTGGTGGGATGGATCCCCATGGGATTGGGGTGATCCCAATGGACACAGAGGTGTTGGGATGGATCCCCACGGGATCGGAGAGATCCCAAAGTGTTGGGGTAGATCATGATGGGATTGGAGAGATCCTGATAGGACTGGAGAGATCCCAATGGGATTGGAGAGATCCCAAAGGGCACAAAGGCATTGAGATGGATCCCAGTGGGATCTGAGAGATCCCAAAGGACACGAAGTGTTGGGATGGATCCCAGTGGGATTGGAATGATCCCAATGGGCACGGAGGTGTTGGGATAGACTCCAATGGAGTCATGGTGATCCCAAATGACATGGAGGTACTGGGATGAATCCCAATGGGATCTGAGTGATCCCAAATGGACATGGAAGCGTTGGGATGAATCCCAATGGGATCCCTGTGGGATTGGGGAGATCCCAAAGCGTTGGGATGGATCCCAGTGCGATTGGAGTGATCTCAGTGGGCACAGAGTTTTTGGGATGGATGAATCATCCCGATGGGACTGGGGAGATCCCAAAGGACGCAGAGGTGTTGGGATGGATGGATCCTGATGGGATCGTGGTGATCCCAAATGGATATAGAGATGTTAGGATGGATCCCAGTGGGATTGCAGTGAGCCCAATAGGCACAGAAGTGTTGGGATGGATCCTGATGGAGCTGGAAATGGGAACGGTTGGATCCCTACTGTCAGCTGTCCCACAGTGGGACTGGAGCTGGCAACAGGCATGTCCCAGTGGGTGGATGTCCCCAAAGGGATGTGAAGGGAGAAACCGATGGATCCCAAATGATCAGCATCCCCAAATAGACCAGGAAATGGGAAATGATGGATCCTAATGGATGGATGTTCCCAAACAGACCCGGAAATGGGAACTGATGAATCCCAGTGGGTGGATGTCCCCACATGGACATGGAAATGGGAACTGATGGATCCCAATGCATGGATGTCCCCAGTATAGACGTGGAAGTGGGAACTGACAGATCGTAATGGATGGATGACCCCATATAGACCCAAAAATGGGAACTGATGGATCCCAGCAGGTCAATGTCCCCAGACAGACCCAAAAATGGGAACTGACAGATCCCAATGGGTCAGTGTCCTCGCACAGACATGGAAATGGGAACTGACGGATCCCAACAGGTCAAAGTCCCCAAACAGACCCGGAAATGGGAACTGACGGATCCCAACAGGTCGATGTCCTCATATAGACATGGAAATGGGAACTGATGGATCTCAGTGGATGGATGACCCCATAAAGACCTGGAAATGGGAACTGATGGATCCCAACGGGTCAGTGTCTTCATAAAGACCCAGAAGCGGGAACTGACGGATCCCAACAGGTCAAAGTCCTCATATAGACCCGGAAATGGGAACTGACGGATCCCAACGGGTCGATGTCCTCATATAGACATGGAAATGGGAACTGACGGATCCCACCAGCCATCATTCCCCCAACACAGTGACCTGCAGCTCCCCGTGCCGCGCTCACTCGGCCAGGGACGACGCCGGAGCTCCGGGTGCCGCAGCGGCAGGCGGTGGGAACCCAGGGGGCACAAAGGCTCGGGCGGGGAAGGAGAGAGCCCAGGGCAGCTCCAGGGGGGACAACGGCAGGGGGGGTCCGGTGGAGGGGAAGGGTGGGGGTCCAACGTCGGCTCGGAGGTCAGCGGGGGGCGGCGCGGGGGTCTTTTCCCCGGCGTGGGTGCGCCGGTGCCGGTTGAGATGGGAGCTACGGCTGAAGCATTTGCCACAGGCTGGGCAGGCGTAGGGCTTCTCTCCGGTGTGCACACGGCGATGGATGGTGAGCTCGGAGCGTTGGATGAAGCTCTTGCCACATTCGGGGCAGCCGTAGGGCTTCTCTCCGAGGTGGGTACGCCGGTGGGTGAGGAGATTGGAGGAGACACTGAAGCACTTCCCACACTCCCCGCAGCGGTACGGCTTCTCTCCGGTGTGCATCCGTCGGTGGATGGTCAGATCTGACTTTTGGATGAAACCCTTCCCGCAATCCCCGCAGGCGTACGGCTTCTCCCCGGTGTGGATCCTCCGGTGTTTCACCAAGGCCGAACGCTGCCCGAAGCCCTTCCCGCAATCCCCACACTTGTAGGGCTTCTCCGGAGGCGCCGGCGTCGCCGTGCCATCCCCGTCCCCATCACTTTGATGGGAGCACTGATGGGGTGGTGGGCGCCCACCGGCGTGAGCCCGCTGGTGCTTCAGCAACGCGGCCCCTTGGCCAAAGCAGCGCCCGCACTCCCCACACTTATAAGCCCGGCCGTGTCGGTGCGCAGCCAAAAACTCCTCCACGTGCTCATGGCACCGCTCGGCCACGTGGATCTTCCGGTGCCTCTCCAGATGTGAGCTGACACTGAAGCTCTTCCCGCACTCCCCACACTGATACGGCCTCTCTCCGGTGTGCACGCGTCGGTGCCGCTCCAGATCAGAGCGTTGGATGAAACCTTTGCCGCAATCACCGCAAGCAAACGGCCTCTCTCCGGTATGGATACGCCGGTGTTGGGTCAGGTTAGAACCACGGCTGAAACTCTTGCCACAATCCCCACATCGATGAGGCCGTTCGCCTCCGTGCGTCTTACGGTGTTTGGAAAGCGCCGAGCGTTGGCCAAATCCTTTGCCACACTCCGGGCACCGATGCGACGCCGACGAACCGACGTCATTCACCGGCACCGGGCGATGCGTGCTACGGGTACCCACCACGGTTCCTGCATGCGTCCGGCGGTGCCGATCCAGATGTGAGCTGACACTGAAGCTCTTCCCACAATCCCCGCAAGGATACGGCCTCTCTCCGGTGTGCACGCGACGGTGCCTCTCCAGATCGGAGCGTTGGATGAAACCTTTGCCGCAGTCGCCGCAACGATGCGGCCGTTCTCCGGTGTGGATGCGTCGGTGTTGGGTCAAGTTGGAACCACGGCTGAAGCCTTTGCCACACTCGACGCAACGGTGTGGTTTTTCGGCAGCGACGACGGCGGCACGGCAACGCCGGGAGCAGCCCAGGCAACAGCGTGGTTTGGAGGCGGCACCGCGGGCGCATTCGGCGCACGGCGCCGGCGTTGGGTCGCTCTTCTTGGTGCTGCGGCGTTGGGTTTTGGCAACGGGTTCTGGTTGAGATGGAGATGGGGATGGATCCGCTCCGTTTGGGGATGGGTCCTCGGCGCCGGCACCTGTGCCGTGGGAGCAACATTAGCACCCATAGGTGTCCCTGAACCGTGTGCTCTGAATACACCCCTATTTCCATCCCAAAATTGGAGGTTCCGTGCCCAAATTTGGGGTCCTGTGCCAATACTGGGGGTCCCCATGCTGATGCTGGGGGGCTTGTGCCATAATTTGGCGTCTCGTGCCAAAATTGAGTGTTCTGTACCCTAACCTGTTTTCCTGTGCCAAAATTGGAGGTTCTGTGACCAAAGTTGGGTTCCTGTGCCAAAACTGGGGGTCCTATGCCAAAATTGAGGGCCCCGTGCCCAAAGTTTGGTTCCTGTGCCAAAATTTGGGGTCCCATGCCCTAATTTGTGGTCCTGTGCTAAAACTGGGAGTCCTGTCCCCAAAGTTGAGTTCCTATGCCAAAATTGGAAATCCTATGCCAAAATCGAGGATCCCATGCCATAATTTGTGGTCCCGTGCCAAAATTGGGGGTCCTGTGCCCAAAGTTGCGTTCCTGAGCCAAAATTGGGGGTCCCATGTCCTTATTTGTGGTCCTGTGCCCAAAGTTGGGTTCCTATGCCAAAACTGGGGGTCCCACCCCCACATTTTCACTCCCAGTCCAAATCTGGGGCTCCCACCCCCAAATTCTCAGTTCCTCCTCCCAAATTTTGTCCTCCTGATGCCAAACTTGGGGCTCCCAACCCTAAGTTTTGGGTCACCAGTCCCCAAGTTTGGGTCCCCACCCCCAAATTCGCAGTCCCATCCCCCTAATTTGGGGCTCCCGATGCCAAATTTGGAGCTCCTACCCCCACATTTTCACTTCCACTCCAAATTTGGGGCTTCCACACCCAAATTCTCAATCCTACCCCACAAGTTTGAGGCTTCTGACACCAAATTTACATCTCCTACCCCTAAATTTCACATTGCAACCCCAAATTTGGGGCTTCTGACACCATATTTACATTCCCCACCCCAAAATCTCACATTCCAGCCCCAAATCTGTGGCTCCCACCCCAAATTCTCAGTCCCACCCCCCAAATTTGAGGCTCCAGACGCCAAATTTACATCTCCCAACCCCAAATCTCACATTCCAGCCCCAAATCTGGGACTCCCACCCCCAAATTCTCAGTCCCACCCCGCTAATTTGCGGCTCCCAATGCCAAATTTGGAGCTCCCACCCCCACATTTTCAATCCCGCTCCAAATTTGGGGCTCCCACCCTGAAATTCTCAATCCCACCCTCCAAAATTTGGGGCTTCAGACGCCAAATTTACATCTCCCAACCCCAAATCTCACATTCCAGCCCCAAATCTGGGACTCCCACCCCCAAATTCTCAGTCCCACCCCCCTAATTTGCGGCTCCCAATGCCAAATTTGGAGCTCCCACCCCAACATTTTCAATCCCGCTCCAAATTTGGGGCTCCCACCCCCACATTCTCAATCCCACCCTCCAAAATTTGAGGCTCCAGACGCCAAATTTACATCTCCCAACCCCAAATCTCACATTCCAGCCCCCAGATTTGGGGCTCCCAATCCCTAATTTTTGCCCCCACCTCCATCCCTGGGGTTTCGTGCCGCTCTCCTCCTCCCACGTCGGGTCCCCCCCGGGCCCTGTTCCCGCACCAGTTCCCGCAGCATCCTTTCCACCTGACAGCGCCCCGCAGTCTGCAGCAGCAACCCCAACTGCCTCCTCAAATCGGGGGTCCCCCCGACCCCAGACCCAGACCCCGGTGGCGCTGGGGGGGTGGCTTCTGTGGGGTGGGGGTCACAGTCGGCGTCGGTGCCTGGATGGCAAGAGTTCGTCCCAAAATCCCGAGGGTACGGGGTGAAATAGCGAGGTCTGGCCCCAAAATCCAAAGATTTTACCCCAAATCCCAAGATTACAACCCCAAAACTCAAGATTTTCATCCCAAATACCAAGATTTTCACCCTAAATCCAATGAATCTGCCCCCAAACCCAAGATTTCACCCCCAAATCCCAAGATTATCACCCAAAATAAAAAATTTACCCCAAATCCCAAGATTACATCCCAAAGTCCCAAGATTTTCATCCCAAATCCCAAGATTTTCACCCTAAATCCAATGAATTTGCCCCCAAACCAAAGATTTCACCCCCAAGATTTTCACCCTAAATCCAATGAATTTGCCCCCAAACCCAAGATTTCACCCCCAAATACCAAAATTATCACCCCCCCAAAAAAAATTTGCCCCAAATCCCAAGATTACAACCCCAAAACCCAAGATTTTCATCCCAAATCCCAAGATTTTCACCCTAAATCCAATGAATTTGCCCCAAAACCAAAGATTTCACCCCCAAGATTTTCACCCTAAATCCAATGAATTTGCCCCCAAACCCAAGATTTCATCCCCAAATCCCAAAATTATCACCCCCCCAAAAAAAATTTACCCCAAATCCCAAGATTACAACCCCAAAACCCAAGATTTTCATCCCAAAATCCCCCAAATTGTGCCCCAAATCCCCAATTTGCCCCCAAACCAAAGATTTCACCCCCAAATCCCATGAATTCGACCCAAAACCCCATGAATTCACCCCATATCCCAATCAATCCCCGAAGTCCCCAGAAATCACCCCCAAAACCACCCGAATTCGCCCTGAATTTGCCCAAAATCCCACAAATTCACCCCAAAATCCCCAAATCCCACAAATTCACCCCAAATTTGCCCCAAATCCCACAAATTCACCCCAAAATCCCATGAATTCAACCCATATCCCAATCAATCCCCAAAGTCCCCAGAAATCGCCCCCAAAACCACCCGAATTCGCCCTGAATTTGCCCCAAATCCCACAAATTCACCCCAAAATCCCCAAATCTCCCAAATTCACCCCAAATTTGCCCCAAATCCCACAAATTCACCCCAAAATCCCATGAATTCAACCCATATCCCAATCAATCCCCGAAGTCCCCAGAAATCACCCCCAAAACCGCCCGAATTCACCCTGAATTTGCCCAAAATCCCACAAATTCACCCCAACATCCCCAAATCTCCCAAATTCACCCCAAATTTGCCCCAAATCCCACAAATTCACCCCAAAATCCCATGAATTCACCCCAAAATCCCATGAATTCAACCCATATCCCAATCAATCCCCAAAGTCCCCCAGAAATCGCCCCCAAAACCACCCGAATTCGCCCTGAATTTGCCTAAAATCCCACAAATTCACCCCAAAATCCCCAAATCCCACAAATTCACCCCAAATTTGCCCCAAATCCCACAAATTCACCCCAAAATGGGGTGTTTTTGGGGTTCCTCACCCTGCACCATCCCGCGGCGCCGCTGCGATTCGGCGAAGGCCGTTATCCTGGGCCAGCTGATGGCGATCTCCTCAGCTGGGGGATTTTGGGGAGAAAAACGGCGATTTTGGGGAAAAGGGGGAAATAATGGGAAATAATGGGGGTGGTTGTGGTCAGTTTATGGGATTTGGGGGTTTTTGGGGGGGATTTGGGACTTTTTGGGGTCATCCTGTGAGGGAAATGGGGATTAATGGGGGTTAATTGGGAGGGATGGGAACCAACCCGATTTTGGGGTGAAAATGGGGT